>OX454417.1:9717974-10271876 GCA_949715475.1 Microchrysa polita
TTTGCAGTTCCGCCTTTATGAATAGGAACAACAATTGCTTTCTTAAAGCTGTTTGGAAAGGTACCTTCCATTAAGCATTTATTAAGCAGTCGGGTTATAGGTTTACTTATTTCACTTTTAACTTCCTTTAAAATAGATGCAGGAAGCTGGTCCCAACCACAAGCTGCGTTTGTTTTCAGGTCTGAAATTATTTGGACGATTTCATTATCTGAGATTTTGTAAAAATGCAGGCTATAGTTTTTAGTGGTTATTTCGGTGTCTATTGTATTTTCTATTTCGAATGAGTCTGCTAAGAAATTTTTTTCTTGCGATGGGAAGCTTATCGCTTCTTATCGCATCGCATCGCATCGCCCGCAGTCTGAATGGACTGTAAAAGTTAATATTTTGTGTTTTTTTTCTATTTGAAGTTCTATCATTCTTAAAAAACACCTTCTATTTTCAGAAAGCTTTCACATTACATTGAATTAAATTATTACGCCATATTTTGCTTTGTTACGACATTGTAATTGCAATTGCATTTTGAGAAGAAAAATATTTTGCCGAATTGTCCTAAATAGAACAAAAAGGGATGCATAAATATTAATTTTTAAATTATGTAAATAATTATTCAATATTTGCTTAAATCTGGTTTAAATTACAATTCACTAATAACTTCATCAATAACATTCTCCAAATATTCAACCGTATACTTCATAGTTTCAACGAATCGCACGCTCGACATGCCGACTAGTCGTTTCTTTTCCGCCTTATCTTGATCAAAAAATTGAGTGAAATCACTGGTCTTGGACTCTTTTCGATCCATTGATACTAGCGGCAACACACCAAACATACAAATTAAACTATACATCTCGCGTCTTCGAATTTGCTTCACAACATCCGAAAAGGATGGTCGTGACTTGATTCCCAATCCGACTAGTGTGTCCACGAATGTTGGATAGTAATATTTTTCGATTAGCTCCAATTTTCGCTTCAGTACATCCATTTGAGCACTTGTGGCGAAAAGATAATTCAAATCGATCGCCAGACTATTAAACATGGACCCCTGGTAGTCCACCTTAAAAAAAATAATATTAATAAAAGAAACTTATAATATTGTTGTGTCACTTACAAAAACAATATCCACTGGTCGTGATGTTTTTTCGTCGTATTTAAATAGGAAATTATTCACCCACAAATCGCCGTGATTCATGACAATTGTATCAATAGGATCCGGTGCGACCATTTCTAATGTGACTTTTTCATAATTATCGTGAATTTTCATTATTTTCTCATAGAAACGTTCGTATCCGGGCATTTTTTGAAGCATTTCCGCTCCAAGTTTTATATTGCTGTTAAATATTGACTTAGACACCGGATTGGTGACTGTTAATTCCGTGAACATACCATCCAAATAGTCTTTTTGAAGTTCCGGTTCCTAATAGTACAGAATTTATTTATTACAAAAAAATAAATAAATTAAGAGACTAAATGCATACCTGCTCTAATAGCTTCATAGATGCCGCATGAAATTTCGCAATTTTCCTTAATACCACTTCCAAATGCACTTCATCAAGTCCAATCTCTCGATCAGCCACACGATATCCTTCAGTTTTCATATCTTGAAAAACAATGTTAAGATGCGGTTCGCGGAAGATATCGTAGCACCTGTCAAACATATTTTTTTTTTGTTTTAGAACCTTTATAACATATTGCACTATTACTACTTACATTGGTGCCACTATCGTTGAATTAAGTATTTTATGCAATTTTGGCAATATTTCCGTGTACATATTCACTTCTTTTTCCAATATACCGAATTCGTTCAATATACTCCGTTCATCGTGAGCCGGAATACTCTTTGTAACCAGAGCGATGGTTTTCGTTTTCGAGGACGCATCTCGATATGTTATGTTGGTTCGATAAATTGTACTAGTGTAGTTATCGCCCGGGTTGCTTCCCATAACTGTTACAAAATCAATTATTTCAATACCGCTGGTTTCAAGACCATTTTCCAAACACTTTTTGAAAACATCCTTGCTGAAATGTTCTGGTGAAACGAGATCGTTTTCCATTATTCGATTTCTGGAATAGAATAGCATTCATTTTCTTCATTCTTTTTTTTGTTGAATTTGATATAAATTTTGAGTTTAAAAAAAATTCAGTTCCCAAATTTCATTAATGCATACCTTTAGTATTCAGTTACACTCACTTATGGACTCAACTAAAAGTAAATTGAACTGTATGAGAGAAAATCACAGATAGTCTGGCTTAATTCGCCAGCGTAAATACTTTTATTATTAGAATTCATAGGGGTGTATTATTTACCTAGACATCCACGGCTTCTGAAGTTATCAGTTGATGTTACTATTATCACTATATACATAATAGTGATAACACAGTGCATATACATATGTAATGAAAATTTATTAAGAGTACCTATTCTTTTAAGTAAATGGACGTTTTAATTCAATGTTAATTACATCTAACCGCTTCTATCGCTTTTTGCCGTGATAGCATTGTGAGTTGTGTGGCGTAATGATGATTTGCAAAAAAAAAGTCAAGTTCAACCGTTTTGCGTCCCAATGGGAAAAGAAGCGCTCTAGAAGGCCTTCTGGAGCGCTCCGAAAAAAACACTAGACCGATTTCATTTCCAATTCCGCTCCATTTCCATTTGAACATTAAGCGGTTCATAAAGCAGCCTCGAAACGCTTCCTCAGAAGCTGTTTTGAAGCGCTTCTAGAGAATTCGATTCGGATTCCACGTGATTCTGGCTGGAATGTTATTTGGGGAAACGTATAAGCTCAGTATAAAATTTTGGAGATAATGGAGTGCTTTCCCAGGAGCACAATGTTGAATGGTGTCGGAACACCCGAAAATTGTCAACGTTTTTCTTTACGGTATACTGCTTCCTAAGAAGCGCAATTACAATTAAAGAAGAAACGCTGAAAAATTGTTCTAGTAGATCATAGTATAGATGTGCTTCCCTAGAAGCACAATTTCGAATGATGATGAAGCACTGAAAAGCTGCTTCTGATGGAAGCACATCCCATTTTTCCTATGGAGTATCTCTTCAGATAACTTTATGGGCCGATTTCTCATAACTCTTAACTAGTACTAGTTCTAGTTGGTTAGTCTTATCGTATAGATAAGAAGATGATGGCGTAACCAAGCAAAATATGGCATAAGCAATATGCAAACTCCTGTGGCGAGGGTCAAGAATAGTGCCTCCGTCTTTCCCGACGTGTCGTAAGAGGCGACTAAAGGGACAGGAGAGAATAAAACTCTCCTGAGTTTCGAACATATCTCTACAATTGTGCGCGCAGCGACTCTGTTTTGTGCGCTCAAGGGTTCAGATATGTACGAAACTTAACAACAAATTTACCCCTGTGGATTTTGGGGTAAGAATTATGCCACAGCGTTCCCGGCTTGTCGTAAAAGGCGACTTGAGGGATAGGGTACGTTGGCTTGTAACCTGCGTACTTGAAACTTTTTTCACACTCGAAACATTAATAGAGCCTCGGATACCTCGGACTGATTCATCGACAACGACTTTTGGCAATAAACAACGGACAATTGGGTTTTGGAACGTTCGAACGATGTGGGGCGAGTTCAACAACATGAGGCTCACTGAAGTCGAACGAGAAATGACCGCGTATAACATAGCTATATTAGGACTGAGCGAAACAAGATGGCTCGGATCAGGAGCGACTCTATCACCAAGCTAATACTGTTTTATTGTACTCTGGAAATGATGACCAAAATGCTCCTCGGCAGGCAGGAGTCGGAATCCTCTTGACTAGGAATGCACGTCGATCCCTTATCGATTGGAAACCAGTTTCCGACCGTATTATCACCACCCGATTCAAATCCAGAGTACGAAATATCACGATAATTCAGTGTTACGCACCGACCGAACCAGCTGATCAAGCTGACAAAGACGTTTTCTACCAAAGACTTGGCAATCCACCTTTGATAGGGCTCCCAGAGGTGAAATTGCAATTCTAAAGTCGGGGCAAATAACCAAGGATTGGAACACTTTATGGGAAATCATGGGTTAGGCGACAGAAACCAGAATGGCGAGATATTTATAGAGTTTTGTAACTCTCGTCCGCTCGTCATTGGTGGAACTCTGTTTAAACAGAAAGATTGCCACTTATCAACCTGGACCTCTCCGAATGGCAGAACTGAGAACCAGATTGACCATATTGCTGTTTCCAAAACGTGGAGAAACTGTGTCTTAGAAGTTAGGGCGAAACGTGGTGCTGATATTGGCAATGACCACCATCTTTTCATCGCAAAAACGCGCTTACGAACGGCAGCAATCCAGCGTCCTAACCGTGCAAATATTTGCCCTAGATATAATGTGCAGAAGCTCAAACTTCCATCAACCAAGCGTGCGTTCTCCACCGCTTTGCGCGAAAAAGCGGAACATTACGCTATCAGCTTCGCAAGAAGAATTTTCTTGTTCTTGTTATCGACACTAGCGACACTTATCTTACCGTCCGCCATATAGCGGACATATAGCGGAAAATATCGGAAACTCAAAAGTTCCCCCTATTAAAGCGGATAGCAGAACATGCCGAAAAAGCTAATGCACCACCACTAACTGAGAATCCGACAATTGACGATAGATGGAAAGTCGCTAAGGACTCATTTATTTCGTGTGGCGAAGAAATTTTAGGACGAATGGATCACGGTAGGAGACCATTTATTAGCAACTCCACTTGGTCTCTTATCTCAGCACGCAAGAGAGTTAAAGAGCAGATTAACTCAGCTGCTGACGATTCAGCTAAGAAACGATACAGGGCTGAATACCGTTCGCTCCAAAAAGGCGTTCAAAGGAGTATAAGGCGTGATAAGCGCAATAATATCAACGCGCTTGCGAAGGAGGCAGAGGATGCGGCTCTCCGCGGTGACAGTGGAACACTCTTCAAGCTTATCAAGCCATTAACTGGCAGATTTCTAACGGAACATCCTGTGAAAGATAAGGAAGGTGTTCTGCTCGTTACCGAAGAACAACAGCTGCAAAGATGGAGAGAACACTTTTAAGAGGTCCTTAATAACACCTTCGGGCCTGCAAGTGCATCTTCAGTGCCAGCAGAAGACGTCCCTCGAATAGACGGCATTAGACGCTATTAAATCAATGGACGCCGGTAAAGCCCCTGGGATTGATGGAATTCCGTCTGAATTCTTGAAAGCGGATATTGTCGCTTCAGCGGATATTCTCCTTCCCTTAGTCCAAGAGTGTTTGGAAACCGAAACTCTTCCCAATGAGTGGAAAAAGGGCGTAATTATTAAGATTCCGGTGACCTGAAGAATTGCAGTAATTGGCGTGGGATCTGTCTACTTCCTGCTGTTTCCAAGCTGATGGCTAAGATTGTTTTAGGGCGAATCAAGGACAAAATCCATGACACATTGAATGATGAACAAGCTGGCTTTCGCGAAGGGTTTTCCTGCAGCGACCACATAACATCCTCCGTATTATCATCGAGCAGTCCGCGGAGTAGAGATCCCCATTACATCTCATGTTCATCGATTTTGAGGAAGCCTTCGATAGCGTTGATCGTCTCTACATCTGGGATGCCTTACGGAGACGAAATGTTCCAGCTAAGATAATCTCCATCATCAAGGAATCCTACAATGGAGCCCAATGTCACGTCCTGCATAAGGGCAAGCTTTCAGATCCTTTGGAGGTGCACAGTGGAGTGAGGCAAGGCTGCATTTTGTCACCTATTCTCTTCCTTGTTGCCATTAGTGATTACTCGGCTCCGCACTCCAATTACATCTTAACAAATGTATCAGATGGAAATTGTTCCATCACCTTCACCATCTTGACTACGCTGACGACATTTGCCTTCTATCAACAAACACGGATGATGTCGCTGAAATGACAGAGGCTCTAAATTGCGTGAGTCGTAATGCGGGACTGAAAACCAATGCTGCCAATACTAAGTTCTTGAGCACATATCCCTGGTGGGCAAAGCGAAATTTGTATTTCAGGACAGGCAGTCGAAAAAGTTGATGAATTTTGCTATCTCGGAAGTGTAGTTACAGCAGATGGTGGAGCGGATGCTGATGTAAAATCACGGGTAAACAAGGCTAGGGTGGCTTTCTTCAATTTGACTCCTTTCTGGCTAAGCAACAATATTTCCCAACGCACCAAAATACATGTTTTCAAATCTAATGTGAAATCCATTCTGCTATATGGCTGTTCAACCTGGAAGGTGACTAAAGAGATCACTGATAAGTTGCAAACTTTTGGCGCATCCTAAATATTCGTTGGCCGGAGATCATTTCGAACTATAACTGGCCAGGAAAGGATAGGCACTTCGATCAAAAGACTTAAGTGGCAATGGATAGGTCACACCTTCCGAAGAGGGCCTAAAAACGTTGCAAAAAAGTCTCTAAGCTCGAATCCATCCACAGGACTCCGGAGCAAGACGTCGCGTTGGGCGGCCAAGGAACATATGGAGAAGATCGGTAACTAGCGAAGCGAAAACGCTAAATCTTACATGGTCGCAGCTAGCGCCGTTGGCGCAAAACAGAACGAGGTGGAGAGTAGGCGTAGTTAATGCCCTATGCCCCACAAGGGGTTGAAAGGAAATTCCTCTTCAAGCACAAATTACCACAAATTACCACACAAGAAAAACACTTTTATATATAAAACAAACATCAACGAACTATGTTCGTATTCTAGCGCATGTAGGGATGAAAAGTTTCACCATAAGTTAAAAAAACCCGATTTCAAATTCAAAGAAGAAGACATAAGAAATCCAACACAAATATGTGGTTATTATTCTTTTGAACAAATGTATTGTATTTTTACTAGTTTTCGAAAATATTGTTAACATATTTTTTTTTATTATTAGCTGACCTGTTAACTTTGTGTCAAAATCGTTCAATAAAAATTATGACGTGCATGTTATCTATACTGACTTCACAAAAACATTTGACACCGTTAACCACAAACTTTTTTTTTGATAAATTAATTGCAGTGGGCTTCCCTTCATACTTTATTGTATGGCTCTTCTCTTATCTTAATGAAAGTTAATCTAGAGATGTTTTCCAGAATTTAAACATCATCAGGTGTGCCACAAGGATCCATTTTGCGTTCCTTTTTTTTTTACTTTTCACGATCTACCATCATGTACCAGCATGTAAGTGACGTTTTACTGATCACTTCTTCTTCTTCTTCTCTGTACCGTAACCCCTTGTGGGGCATGGTATGCGTTCCCTCAGCCGTTTATAGGCTACTTCGAGTCAACGTTACATTGCATATATGTAGTGTCGGAGCACTATATATTTCCTGGACCACGCCGAGATTCAATTTCCGGACCTCTAGATTACTAGCATTGTAGAGTGCGACTCAACCAAGTGAGCTACATAGCGTGTCAGTAACAGTAACGTGTCAGAAGATTTTACGTCGTCTAGTACAATAGCAATTGACCGGTCAGTTAGGAAACTTCTAATCTAACTCACTATTGAGCGATGTAACCGATGAAATTCTAATATCCAGCGTCTACTGTAGTTTGAAAACCTCAGCAAATGTTAAGAGACGTCATTGAGTTCTTTTTTTCAGCCGAAAGTCTAAAGCTCCAAGCTCACATGAAAATCTATACGAGGAAAATTTATTTAGGTATATTTTATTCTTTCTAATATCATTTAGTATGTATAGAGATAATCGAATGTAATGTACATATGAATGACAAAGCGAAAAAGTTTATCAATTTATTATTGCCAACTATATTATCTTTATCTTTCAACTAATGGTTCTTGAACTTGAATATACAGTATAGTTATATCACACTTTTATCTTTCTTACAAAATTACATGGTAAAAACTAATTATTATTATTATTATTATTAAGGGTACCTTCCACACAACGTGACACACTAGAAGTTGACAATGCGTACTTTAATATTTCCAAAAGACAGGATTAAAAATTCGTCATTAATGACGGATCACTTGAAAAATTTCAAAGAATAAGGGGCAATTGTTAATGAACAGAACGCGCGGCGAAACTCCTCCAGTAGAAGCGCTTTCCTATAAGCGTAATTATGAATAAAGGGGAAACGCCGAAAAGCTGTTTCTGCTTGAAGCGCTTCCAAATTTTTCGAATGGGATATAATAAAATATGCAGATAAACATTTGTGAAATTAATTAGTATAAATATTTTAGGCAGACGGCATTGCCATGCCTTACGATTGTTTTAGTACTATGTCACTACATATGTATGTAAGAAAACTGAATTCCAATAAAACACTTATCTATCTACTTAAGCCCTACTCTCTACAACATATACACTAGCGATATCCCGCAACTACCAACATGCAATCTGGCACAATTTGCAGACGACACTGCCATATATACCTCTCACTCTGACCCACAAGCCATTATGCATCATCTTGAGGAAAGCTTCAATGCATTGCATGAATACTATTCGCTCTGGAAAATAAATTTCAACATCGACAAAACTAAAGCCATATTTTTTACGAGACGAAGAGCTCCTCAATTTTTACCCGAAAGATCACTAACACTAAAGAACGAAGCTATTGAGTGGCAACCGTCTGTAAAGTATTTGGGATTTACACTGGACAGGAAGCTTATTTTAAAAGCGCATATTCTCGAACAAGAAAAGAAATGTAGTGTACTTATAAAGTCGCTTTACCCTTTAATTAATCGAAATTCCCTGCTAAATTTAGAAAACAAGCTGCTACTATATAAAATGATTTTCCAACCTATGTTACTTTATGCTTCACCTATACTTATAGCGGCCGCTAAAACTAATCGCGACAAACTACAAACGAAACAAAACAAGGTTCTGAAAATTATACTGAATCTTCCGCCCTGGTACTCAACCATGCGCTTACACAAGATCTCAGGTATTGAATTAATATATAACGAAATTGTTAAAAAGAGAGACAGCTTTGCACATTCATGTTCGATGTTAAGCAACCCCCTTTATAATGGTTTCTATAACTGAATTATTTACAAAAATAACCTCCATCCTAGTATAAGGCCTAGTTTTTAGCTATCAGTATTAGTTTTCTAGTATAATTTAGTTTTATTTAACTTTTCATTGAGGTTTTAAAATATTTTTCCTCCAATATCCATTCACGTCATAAAAACTTTTTCATAGAATATAATTATTTTAAGAGCTGCTAAGGCAATGTGAGCCTGATCTCCAAACTAATATTTAAGTTTTTCTCAGCGAACACTTTGTAATATATAATAGTTTTGAGATAAATAAAATTGAAATTGAAATTGACTTATCTATCTATATCTATCTATTAATAGTTTAGCATTTTTTTAAAAGTCATTGATTCGCGATTGATATTGATTATGACATGAACATGACATGGCGAAAATTTCTCCCAACAAATTTAATCCGTACGTGAACTCAGAATTTCTCAGTATTGCGAGCAGTGATGCAGTGTAATTATACCGAGCTCAGATGTTCCCAGATTTATCATTATCACCATTATACAGCCAAATATGAATAAGCCAAAATAAATTGGTTAAAATGATTTTAACCTTCCGGCGGGCGCAATACTAATCCTAACACGATCGGGCGCAATGCATCTGACAGATTAAGTGCAGAAAAAGGATGAAACAAAGTTTCTGCATATTTTAGACTCTTATTTATTGTTGCATTGTCTTTTTGAAACAGTTCTACGATATTTTAGAAACAAAAACTGGCTCACAAAGTTTGATACCCTTCACATTTTCAATTTTCTAAGAATATTCTGCTTTCAATCGCTTCAATATTTAAAAACCTCTACCAACTCGACCGTTTAAAAAATATGAGCTTACTTTACTAAAAACACAATATTGAACGATTTGATGAGCCTAAAAGTCAACACAACGTTATTACGCAATGTGAATAGAATAACAAGTGGAAATTTTCATAGAAAAGGAGGTAATAACACCATCGGGCGCAATACATCTGAGAGATTATTTCATCCCTTCCCGCCCCTCAGACATATGGTAAATAGAAACTGAAAACTGCTTTGGGTAGTTGATTAATAAAGATTAAGCTACTGTGAGTTTCAGATCTCTCCCTTTTCATATCGCTGATTTCGCAACAAAAACTGGTCACTTAATCTGTCAGATGTACTGCGCCCGCCCGAAGGTTAAATAAGACAATTTTTTTGTTGGTCATACTAAATTACATTTTGCCTCGCATACCTTATCTTTTCGTATAGAATAGTATTTTTTATCGCTCCACTATCAAAAATAAAATTAACGAGACCGAGTTCTAATCGTGCGAATAGCACGATGAGTGTATACCCTATACCCATGTACATACCTAGAAGGCACGCAAAACCCAAAATATTCAATTTCATATTTTTTGATACTAATTTGAAGTTTTTCGTGACATTCTATCAAAAGATATGGCTGAATATAACTCTGTAGGGGAAGTAGGGGTAGGGGTAGTCGGACCTACTCCACTTTCCATCAACTCACAGTATATGTCAGAATCATATATTGATCAAAATGTCAAGTCGATAGCGATATTCTAGCGAAAGTTATGGCCGAATTAAAATTTCAAGGAGGGGTAGTTTGCATGGGAGGTAGGGGAACCCGAGGTCCGATTTGGCCCATTTTCAATACCGTCCAAGATTTTAGCAAAACAAACATTCGACCCAAATTTCAAACCGCCAGCTTCATTATTTCGGGAGTTATAGTGCTAACAGACAGACACACGGACAGACAGACAGACAGACATGGCTTATTAGATTCAAGGACCGACCCTGATCATTTATATATATACTTCGCCATACCTCCGGTGGCTCCTTTTAGGTGTTACATAATATCGGCGTAACAAATACAATATACCCTATACCATCTTATGGGTATAGGGTATAAAAATCTTTAATACATAATCAACATCTCACTATTAGTCTTTGAATTTATTATTTTAGGCCAGTAAATAAACCGAAATATAAGGCGTTAGGTCGCAAAAAATTGCTCGGCTCTGTTTTTTTGGGATATTGTTAGGATAGATACCAGAAGTGTACCACCAACTTTGCAACTTCGAAAAACCTGTGCTAACCCCGTGACCCTAAAAAAAACCTCAAAATCTTCAGACTTTTTTCATATTTTTGTTTGTAATTTCTAAAAGGTGCTTCCTACAAGTAAGTTGTCCACTGCACTGCTAAAGCTAAGAAAATCTTCTTTAATTTGAGTGTAACCCCAGATTTGTAGGAGCAAGGTACGTTACGTACGTCCGGCAACCACGCCATTCACGTTCTTGCAACCTGGTACTGCAACCTGCAACATGCCTACAAATTACTTAATTTCCGGTTTTTTTGTGTGTTGCCAACTTAGGTTGGCAACCAAGTTGCAGGTGTATTTGGCCTGTTAGAGAAAACATAGCAACTCATGCAGTGCCGGATTAAGACCCTTTGGGGCCTCTAGGCATCAAATAATTGAGGGCCTTTTTTTATTAACTGTCCTCCAATAAAACCCCTAAATTATGTGTAAGAAATACTTTCGTAAATAAAATAGTTTACGAAATAAGAAAAATTTATTTTATTTCGCAAAAATTTTAAAGTACAGTGAAACACGATGCACGATTTTTTCGTGCGCTTATGCGTGTTGTGCACATATCAGTGTTCCGTACAAAGTTTGCAGTTTACGTAACATAAATTATATCTATAGTGATATTAAGTGATTTCATGTCACTTTTTAACTTTGCCGAATTAGAGAAATTATTAACTAGTAACAAAATTAAAATTTCAAGGGAAACTCCCAGTTTATTCAAGGACTAAACTATTCAGTCGATTTAATTACTCAATGCATTTTTACGTAACTTAGGTGCATGGATCTAGCTTAGATTTTTCCGGGACACATTTTTTTACCTCAGTGTATCCCATTTACCCAATTAAAAAAAAATCAATTCTTATCAAAAAGCGCGTATGTAAATTATTTTACCATCCTCGTTAGTATGATCCTAGACATACCCATTTGAAATCATCACAATTACACTTGTTCCTAAAATTACGTACTACTGGGATAGCCAGGGAGGTTACACTCTTAAATTTGTCATGCAAAAAAGTTCTACTGCAATGATAATGATACATGTTTGGTTGTGTCAGCCTAGAGAAAAAACATTAAATTTTATTTTTGAGATCCAAAGAGATACCATATTTTGAAACCCAGCATTTTTTTTAAATCAACCAAATCGTAGGTTTTATTTTAATCCAATTGAAACCATGGATTCGGTGTGTATGACCTTAAGCTAACATTGAGTTTGAGCTCGCTGGAAAAACAAAAAACTTGAACCACAAAAAAATTATTGAAAATTATACCTCTCAACTTAATCATCTTATATATACATGATTTCTCTGTCACGTATAAACTCGAAAACCGCTGGATCGATTTGTATGATTCTTTTCTGGTTGAATCCATCTTACGCTAGAGAAGGTTTAACGACCGAGACAATTTTGAAAATCTCAATGAAAGTGACGGTAATTCGAAATTCCAATTAGTTTGAGAGTCACCTGTCGCAATCACTCACTGCTTCGTTTTAATAACTTTTTGCGATTATAATTGTTAATTTTTGCACTAAATACAAACATAGCATGTGAAAACCAGTCCCTGGATCGATAAGAAACAACGGTGACAACCCTGGCTAAGATCAACAACATCCAACCAATTTTTAAAAAATGGCAACAAAAACAACAACCTCAATGGAAACCTTTCATGAATTCCGCAATCAAATTGAATCAATTGATTAGCTTTTGAAGGTTTTTGGGGCTTCTACACTTAAGTTTTTCACTGTTTCGTCCTTAACTGAAAATTTTATTTCGGGATGTGAGGCCGACGTATTTCAAGTTTTAGCTTCAGAATGAACATTTTCAAACTTGACATTTTTCAGTTTTACCTTTTCTGAGACCGCATTTCCGAATTTGGTTTGAATTGGACATCTATATCATACAGTTGTCGTAAAACTATTTCACATTCAGGTACATACCCAATTTTACCTAAAATCAGATTACAACTTGCTATACAATTGGAACGAAAATTTTGCCTAGTTTCAAGGTGGCAATGCAGAAAGAATAAAATTATACCACTATGTAGATCTATCACGTGAAGGGTATCATACCTTCGGTTTAGCTTGTTTCACTTTCCTTTGTCGTTGCGAGAGCTTATCAAAGAAAAAATAAAAATATAAAATCACGTGGGGTCACTGTGTGCGGGGCCTCCGTGAGTGCGGGGCCTCTAGGCACGTGCCTTATGTGCCTTAAGGATAATCCGGCACTGAACTCATGCCATGCGTTAGTCCAGAGTGGCTATGTGATCACACAACCCATATGTGTTTGACTCCAAATTTATTACACTACACTCCACGAAATAATTCAAATGTCAAAATATTGTCGATGCAATTATTAACCCTTCTGACGCCGCCTACGTGCTATTATGCCTAAGGTGTAGCTGAATCTTCTGTGAAATCAATCTTATTTTTTGAAGAGGTCTAATTTTGGTTCTAGAAACAGTTTACATACTGTGTCTTACGATGATGCGCCGTTTTTTCGATTCTTTAGACATAGTTTACATTTCGCCGAACGCTTGATCGCATTTTTGGCCGTCAGTTCCTTTGAAATCTATATGGAAAGGGGTGGAAAATATTATTGAACGATATTTTTCATCAAGATTTAGTACCAATGGTCTGTCTGGATCTATACGCCAACAGAAGGGTTAAATATCACGTCGGAATTTTAAGAGAGTAATGAATATTACGCGGATTTTATATTGTCAATTGTAAACAAAAAATTGACGTTTGAATAATATTTTCACGCATACTATGAACTGCAATAGTGTGAGAACGGTGCCATTTTTATTTTCTGATGCCCACTCTGGACTAGTCATGGTATGATCCGTTCATTTTGCGGAGCGGAGCGGACCTAATCCGGTCCGATGCCGGACCTAGGTCCGAAAACCTAGGTTCGTGGACCTACCCCATGGCCCATGCAAGTATCGTTTTTTTTTCTCTGAAAGACTATCATTGGCTATTGTTGACATTGATCTAGTATTCGGTTATTTGTTTGTCACTCACTACAGTTGTAAAAAAAACAACGGTTGATTAAAAAGACCTAAGCCTGGCAATACAACCTAATATTGGTAAGCCAACCTTTCGATACAAGGAGCCCCACCTGTGGACTTCTGTTCGGCAGAGGTGACATCAGGATACCAAACCCTTGTTCGGACAAAGGAGAAAGAAGAAGATTATTATTTGTTCATTTGCAGCTTTTATTTTTTTTCTTCATTATCAGGCCCTTAAATTTAGTTAACAATTTTGGTTTAGAGTTTAATAAGTTCATTATAAAAAAAAAATAACGGGCGCGACAGTGCAACATTAAACTAAGACCACAGATGTGTTAGTGACATCCAATCTCCAAGAACTTAATTGCTTTTTTGTTGAGGTGTTGAGATGAACATCACTCTCAGTAGTGTTATTTATCGCCACAAATGGGTAATCGTTTAACATCTGAGTGATATCATATTCTGTCACATTGGTCATGAGTTCGAAAAACACGATGATTCGGGGTGCATTTCCAACTCATGACCCAGTGAAACGAAGGTGCGCGCACTAATCACTGCATATTTATTTACTAGGTTTAGTTTAAATGCGAGTATAGTAATACATATATACCTACTATTTAAATAAGGACTAATGTTTCGACTTGCAGTTTTTATTGAGATTGTCCATTTCTGATTTAAAGTTATCTGGTTTTTTATTTTTGTGATTCTGACCGCAATATGAGGGTTTTGTAAATATTTTTTTGGATTAGTCTAAATAAACGCTTCCAAGAATGAAAGGCCTTAGAACTTTTACACTTTTAATTAAACCAATCCAAAAATAGATTTACTATGAATCCAGTTTAGATAAAAGAACATTTCCCGATTTATGATTTCAACAAAAAAGAACTTAGCCAAATATAAGCATGGCTAAACATATAAACGGAATTTATTAGCTGTAAATTCGTTTCTGTTTCTCCGTGCCAAACACTATTACCATTCTAAGCATCCCCACCAAATTTCATGTTCATTGTTTAATCCAGTCACAAGATATGCATTGAACATATATGCTCAAAATGCTGCCCCGGTATTTTGAAATGCCCTTACTAAATAGTTAATTCGCTATATTGGCGGTTTGGATAAAGTAATTCGAGTGAAATTTTGTCATATGACATACGTAATTTCCTAAAAATCTTTCACTCACAAAAAGAAATTTCATACATTTTCTGTTATTTACTTTTTCTTAACAAATGTGAACAGTCTTTAACGTATATAAGCTCATACTACATACATACAAACCTTTGTGCAAAGTTTCATATCGGTACCCCTAATGGTTTACAAAAACAGATGAGAAAATATAACTTAAACTTCAGACATCCATAACTCCGTTACCGTTAATCGCAACTGGAGAAACACAACTCATATAAGATATACCTCTCGATTCCTTTGATTTGAGACCCATCTCTGATAAAAAATAAAAAATCTACATTTTTCAACTCTTCGGAACACCCTGTTATCTTTGCCCTACTACTTTTCAAATGTATTCCCTTTCTCTAATCCATATAGATTTTTGTCCATTCATAGGCAACTCAAAATCGTGGGTGCGGTCGCCACGCTATCATGCCAATTTAGGATACACATATCTCGCCCATATTCCACACTTTGGTGCTCAAAATCCTTTCTATAAAGAGGGAGGGAGGGGCGATGAGATTTGTTGCGAGATTTGTTTTTATGGGAAGAAAACCTGATTTTTCAATGGATTTTATACCGGCGCTGCCTCATGCGGTTTGGCGCTGTTTGATAATGATACGGGTATGATTTTAGATCGGCCTCGTGAGTTAGCGCTTCAAGTTTAGCATCACCGGTATTAGTTTAAATTGTTGTAAGGGGTTAAATAGTCCAATGAAACCTAGTTTGAAGCGTTCGCGCTTCCGGCCCGAAAATGGTCTTCCTGTTTTCTCGGAGAAATACTCATCCAATCGCTGTGAAACACTAAAAGAATTATGGGCCACTGATTCCGAATTTGTGGTCAAAAACAGAAAAAAAATTGTTTGGAGTTGCCCACCCAGAACAAGCGCACCTCTTTTCTCGGGAAAATACTCGTCCAATCGGCGAGAATTATGGGCCACTGATTCCGAATTTGAGGTCAAAAACAGAAAAAAAATAGTTTGGAGTTGCCCACCCAGTACAGCGCACCTGTTTTCTCCGGGAAATACTCGTCCAATCGGCGTGGCAGAAACACTAGGTAAATTTGGGTCGCTGATTCCGAATTTGAGGTCAAAAACCAGAATTTTTTTTAGGGTTGCCCACCCCAAAATAGCACCTCTGTTTCCTCGGGGAAATACTCGTCCAATCGGCGTGGCAGAAACACTAGGTTAATTTGGGTCACTAATTCCGAATTTAAGGTCAAAAACAAGAAAAAAATGTTAGGGCTATGCTCGTTCCAAAATGGTACCCCGGTTTTCTCATCATCGTATGTTCCCACAAGTGACCTATCCGCTACCTTAAATAACTCATTGCAAATATATTCGCTGTCCGAAACTTTCCTATACGTAAGCGTACGCTACAGACCGGGTTGTTCTGCACCGCATATTTCCACGAATTTTACTCCATTGCGACCCATTCATAGATTTGTATAAAAACAATCCTTGCCAAATCCAAATTTCGCCCTTTTTTGTGGTTACTCATACGCTACGAATTTGTTTGGACAGCACTGTAAATTTAGTAGACCAATCCCTTATTACATTTCATACGACTATCCATTCATTTAATAAATATGCAAATCTATAACACACTATACAGGGTGTCCGGAAACTGCCGCATAAGCGTACCGGATTGTGACTCCTCATGTGATTTCCAGCAAAAAAGTTGTACGAACATACCCCCTCAGCTTAACCCTTTAGCTGCCAGAGGCATTTAAAGATTTTTGAAAAAATCATTTTCTTGCACGACTTAAAGCCTAATATCTCCAAAGCTAGACCAGCTAGAATAATGAAATAAAATGACTATTACAGCCAACAAATTTACCTATAAAATAAAACTAACTGCACTAAAATCGGATAAGAGCTTTTGTTTTTACAGAGCTTCAAAGTCAAATTTGCGTGATTTGACCCAAAAACAATCTTTTTTTCCATCTCAATTTCCTCCAACTTCTGCCAAGGTGAGGTGCTTGTACGATTCTTTTAAAAATTGGCGCATAGTCTTACAATCATATCTTTCTTACATAATTTTAATCTAGCTCCATTACTTCTAACAGTTTTTATACGTTAAGTGTAAAAAACTAGGGTACATTTTAGCTCGAATTCAATACAATTCAATTCACACTGCCTCTAAAGATCTGCTATTGGTAAAATCTATTCAAAGTATGTCGAAATCGAGCCAAAATTAACCCTAGTTTTCTGCGCTTACGGTACTAAAACTATTAGAAATAATAGAGTTAGAATAAAATGATGTAAGAAGGATATGATTGTAAGACTATGCGCCAATTTTTAAAAGAATCGTACAAGCACCTCACCTTGGCAGAAGTTGGAGGAAATTGAGATGGAAAAAAAGATTGTTTTTGGGTCAAATCACGCAAATTTGACTTTGAAGCTCTGTAAAAACCAAACCTCTTACCGATTTTAGTGCAGTTAGTTTTATTTTATAGGTAAATTTGTTGGCTGTAATAGTCATTTTATTTCATTATTCTAGCTGGTCTAGCTTTGGAGAGATTAGGCTTTACGTCGTGCAAGAAAATGATTTTTTCAAAAATCTTTAAATGCCTCTGGCAGCTAAAGGGTTAAGCTGAGGGGGTATGTTCGGTACAACTTTTTTGCTGGAAATCACATGAGGAATCACAATCCGGTGCGTTTATGCGGCCGTTTCCGAACACCCTGTATACATGATCATCGACACGTATGTATGTATGTGTATAAAGTATAAAAATTCCATATGGCAATCGAAGCCGATTTGAAACAAATCCTGCTCTCTATTAGCATCAAATAGCCTCAAACGACACGAAACCAACCTCTCCATTCATATGGACATACAATACACCATGCCAACACAATACAAACCCGATACTACCCAGCAAAATCGGAAAGTTTTATATAAGTCTTATATTCGAACAGAATAAGACTTACTCAATAAGAGATTATTCAAAAAAGTCTTAGTCTTTTACAAGAGGAAATTCTTACTAAAAGGCTTACCTTTACATGGGGTATGTCATTGGCGGTAAGGTTTAAAGCTTTGAAGCTTCCAAATCTTGTATATACACCTGATTATAAGACTTATTTCAGAATTACAATATCTCTTATTTAAGGATTACAATAATTCTTATTTAAGGATTACAATAATTCTTATTTAAGAATTACAATAATTATTATTTAAGGATTACAATAATTTTTATTTAAGTATTATCTCAAGCATTATCTAAGGCAACTAAAATATATCCATTAATAAAAGGATGAAATAAGTATTTTTTCTTTCTGTAACTCCTTGCTGGGCGATGGTGCATTCACTCAGTCATTTGTTTAATTTATATTTGTTTATATTTCCTATCCGCACATGTACTTTGACCACGCCGAGATTCGATCTCCGGACCCCAAGATTACTATCATCGTAGAGTGCGACTCAACCAAGTGCGCCACACAGCATGTTATAAATAAATATTTGCAAACTGCCTTATGCCACCTGCCCGAAATTGCATTTATATACTTACTAATAAGGCTTTTATAAGAATATAATAAATGCCTTAAGTAAAGTATATTATAAACCTTATTTCATTGATATATAAGCTATAGGGCAACTGGGAGCTTTCAAATAGTGTGTGCAAATTGAGTTTGAAACTTTGTCTTACATTTTGCTAAGAAGTAAGTCTTATATAATGATATGAATAAGATCTAATTACGCAAAGCTATTTCAGCTTACTGAATGCTTACAGTTCAGTACTAAGTAAGCCTTTTCTAAGTCTTACTTCTTCATAGACCTTACGGAAATTTTGCTGGGTACAGCCACGGCAATGCACATTGCATCGTCTAAACAGCACGGTGATTCGACATGGAAAAGTTCTCCATCGTACAACCACATGCCACTACGAACCCGATCCAAACACAAATCGACCGGACCGCAGGTCCGACCGGTTCCTAGGTCCGGACCGGTCCCTAGGTCCGGACCGGTCCCTAGGTCCGGACCGGTCCCTAGGTCCGGACCGGTTCCTAGGTCCGGACCGGTCCCTAGGTCCGGACCGGTCCCTAGGTCCGGACCGGTTCCTAGGTCCGGACCGGTTCCTAGGTCCGGACCGGTTCCTAGTCGAACCTAGGTCCAGTCGGACCTAGGGACCGGTCCGGACCTAGGAACCGGTCCGGACCGGTCCCTAGGTCCGACTGGACCTAGGTTCGACTGGACCTAGGTCCGACTGGACCTAGGTTTTTCCAAAACCGGAACTACCGCACCTAGGTGCAGTTGCCGGACCTAGGTTCAAAAGATTAGGTCCGGTTCGGAGCAACCATGACTACTCTGGACTAACGCATGCTTTCTCTAAGGGCTAACTTCACACAGCCGTACAATAGATGGCAATTTGCTTCGTCGTGACTTGCGCAACATCAGTGGACTATGCGTAGTTTAGGGCTACTGGGGAAGAGAAAATTTACATTCTCAAGTGTATTCCGCGTGTGTCGTCGTTTTTAACATTTCAGTAAGCATTAACACATTTCCCATAGAAAATTAATAATGAAAAGCGACGTAAAACCAAAAATCCCTGCCAACATCATCACGTCAGAAGCAAATTTTGATGATAATGAAGAATTAAGTAGAGTTTCTGGATTGTAATTTAACCTTCCGTTAGACGCAATGCATCTGACAGATGCCTCGCATTGTTTTTTTACCATAACTTCTTTTGTATTGCGAATTCCACTTTCTAACTTAGAGTAGCTTCGTATACCGAGTACGAAAGCATTTTAGTCTGAAAGTGATAGTTGTGGGGTCCTTTGACTTTACGTAGCAGGATCGAGCATCTATTAGATGCATTGCGAGCACTCGTGTAATAAGTGATTTGAACGTGTAATTGATATAGGCGCAGCAGTATACAAAAAAATAAAATACTTACTACAAGTTGAATTCTTTTAGAGTTACACTATTACACCTTTGTTTTACCATTGAAGTCTATTTTAAAATTTAGTTATGCTCAGAAAGCTGTAAGACTGCAATTATGTAAGACAATTGCAAAAAATCTCATTTTTGTACGACTTTTTCTTAACAAAAAAAATATTATTAACAGACCCGATTTTCTTCTTTTAATATTGACTATTGGTATGACAAGGCTTCAAATATTCAGATAATGAAGAAAAAATCCCTATGAAGATATTTATTACCTTACAACAGGATGACAAAGTTGGCATCTATAGATGCATTGCGTCTATTCGTGTTACATTTTTTATTGCGACTAACGGAAGGTTAATATATTTTGATAGAAATGTACCTATAGATAAACAAATGTAACCTTTATTCCATAATATTATTGGGGATTTTTGGTTTTACGTCGCTTTTCATAGGTTATTTTCTATGGGAAATGTGTTAATGCTTACTGAAATTTTAAAAACCACGACACACGCGGAATACACTTGAGGATGTAAATTTTCTCTTCCCCAGTTCGCCCTAAACTACGCATAGTCCACTGCTGTTGCGCAAGTCACGACGAAGCAAATTGCCATCTATTGTACGAGCTACCATCATCTCAGGAAACCTACCAACAACAATCCACACACAACCGACTCTCAAGCACGCATCACATCATGCGCAAAACCTTTAGCCATGTCCAAGGGCATATTCCAAAAGAACGCCAAATGCACGAAAAAGAAATCGTATCGTAAGGCTTCATGCACACGACGCGAAAACGGCTCGCAAGCTCGACACATCGAAATGCATTGGCTCTTATGGGAAGCTCATGACGAGCGACAGCAAGCGAGAGCCATTCACAGTCAAAACACGGCTCGCGAGCCGTGAATTTGCGAATTGTGGTGCACGATATGTGAAAACACGTTTCGCTAGTTGTGATTTGACAGCGGCACGGCTCTCGCTGTCGTGAGCTTCCCATAAGAGCCAATGCATTTCGATGTGTCGAGCTTGCGAGCCGTTTTCCCGTCGTGTGCATGAAGCCTTACACAGACAACTTTTATCTTCTCCTCTCTTTTTCGCACATGGTGATCATAGGGTCCGAAGCTCATCCCCATTACTCCATGTTTCGTTAAGCGGCATTACCATACGTGTTACGCGAGTACTTTTTACTCACCGTGTCGCATCACCCATAGAAATGAACGCTGATTTACGGCCATTAAGGCAGGAGGTCTGAGATGTATTGATGGGTAACATTATGTGCTCCGATCACTTTAATTTATTATTATTTTGAGATAATTAATGCAATCTGTTAACTACTTTCTTTTCAGAAAAATGTCAAACGGTATAGAGTTTATCATCCCTGAATATATCACCAAAGATCTTGTGCAAAAGTCTTTGCGTAAAAGCTTGAACGATGACTCCATTGAAGTAGCCAGTTTAAATGTAAGTGCTGGAAGTAACCCAGGCGATAACTATACAAGTAGCATTTACCGCGTGAAAGTGGTCTACGACAAGGTCGACTCCAAGAAAAACGTAATCAATTTGGTTTATAAAAGCATGCCGTTAGAAGGATTCAGTGCTATTCTCGACGAAATGGGATACCTTAAAAAAGAGATTAATGTGTATGTCGAAATGTTGCCAAAATTGCAAAAATTTCTTGGAAGTACAGTAGTTGCACCGAGGTATGCTTTTGCCTATTAGGTTTTTGTTGAAACCTAAAGCATATTTTTTCGTTTTTGTTTTTAGATGCTACGATATAATAAAGGAACCTCATATGAACATTATTTTTCAAGATCTGAAAGCCGAACACTATGTTTCTGCCGATCGTAATATCGGTCTTGATGAAGAGCATTTAGCCTTGGCATTAAGGAAAGTTGCTAAGTTTCATGCTGCATCGATTTTACTTTTAAAACAGGTAAATTTAAAATTTTTAAAAACTATAAAGAATTATGAATTTCTCTATCATCCAATTACCCAGGAACCTTCAATCGAAAGCAACTATAAAACTGGCTTCATGAATGAAGAAAGTGTCAAAAACCCGATGATGGAAGCTGCTTTTCGTAATAACGTAAAACTAGGATCGTTGACAGCAGGCCAAACACCTGGCTACGAGCGATTCCGTGTGAAATTGCTAAAATTCTATGATAACTTTCGGGATATTGCCGTGAAAGCTGTTGATCATGATCCAAGCGTTGATTTAAAAGTACTGAATCATGGCGATTTATGGATCAACAATTTCCTTTATAAATACGACGAGAAGTCCAGGAAGCCAATTGATATTATTTTTGTATGTTACACGTTATAACGTTTTTCCGATTTCCGTATTTTTTACAATTCCACATTCTCTTTCAGGTCGACTATCAGTGCAGTAATTTCAATAGTCTCGGTATAGATCTAAACTATCTTTTCATTACCAGCGCAAAACTTGAGATTCTTCCTCGCAAAACTGAATTAATTGAAAAATACTACTATCCATCTTTAGTGAATGAAATGAAGAAATTGAATTTAGAATCGATCCCGACATTCAGCGCGATTCTGAAACAACTTGAACGTCGTGAAATGTACACACTGATTTGCCTATTCGGTGTTTTGCCACTGGTATGCATGGACAAAGAGGAGTGCAAAACGAACAGTATTGAACAGTTTGCCAACGAGGAGATTGCAGCGAAGAAAACTCTGGCGGGTATGTCCAGTACCCGATTCATTGAATCAATGAAATATACTTTAAATCGATTGGAGACACATTTAGATGAAATACTTACTAAATATTGAGAATAGATTGATATCTTCACAGCTTTTTGTACTGTACAATTGTAAATAACTAATTAATGTAGGATTGTACTGAGAGAAATGGCGAGTGCCATCGAGAAGCTCTTAGATGCTGCTAATGAAGTTGTTGTTTTCATAACCGGTTCGTATGGAGAAGAGTCAGTCGAACAGCGAACGTCATAGAACGCAGAACGTTTTCTTAGTTCTCATATCATTTTGAATCTTGAATAAAGTTTGATTTTTCCGTTTACTTCTAATTCCTTTTTTTATTCGCGAGCATTCTTGCGGGACAAAAATCAAAAGAGTGAGTATCAGGGACGTAGCCAGGATTTTGTTTCGGGAGGGGTCCAATGCTCGATCTCAGAAATTTCAGTGGATATTAATAAAAAATTCAATTTTGTTGTGGATTATGGAGACTATAGTATGTATAGCACTACTATACAACATAACTATCCATAATTATAGGAAAGCCAGATTCTCACGCCAAGGATCTTGCCTAAGTCCCACCCTTTTTAATATATTTACAGCTGATATACCGAAAATGCCTGACTGTAATATAGCATGTTTCGCGGACGATGTTTCCCTGTACTGTAATGGTGATGACCCGTTATACATTTCTTCAAAGCTAGAAAGCTATCTCGAATTACTCTACCAATTTTATCATAGTTGGAAAATCAAGCTAAACACTTCCAAGACTCAAGCTATATTTTTTACAAAAAAACGAAAGAGTATAAATAGGCCATCATCTCCTCTAAACTTTTTGGGTAATCCAATCAAATGGAAAAAAGAATTGTCTTATTTTTTTTTTTTTTTTTTTTGCCTAACAGAAACTTTTGTCTCGGGACTAGGCTTCTCGGCATCACTTTACTTACTATCCGTACGTAAGTGACTAATCAATCAATCGAGTGTAAACTCTAGCAGATCGTAAAAAAAAAACTGAAAACAAAATATATTAATAAGGAAATTTATCAAAATAACTTCTTTTAAACATTAGTTTATTAGTACAATTAAAATTAACTAAGTCCTTCAAACTATTATAAAGAATAATTGACCTTGTAATTGGTTCATTAGGCCCATAGTTTACTCTATGATAAGGCTGAACAAGAAGGTTGTTCCGCCGCAAATTGTGAGGAATATTAAAAAAAAAAAAAACTTACAAAAATTGAATACAATCGCAAATAGCTCAACAGGACTGGAGTTCCCTTTATACAATTTCAGATCCGAATGAAGCTACTAAATATTTTCTAAAAATTATACATATTTTGGTGGAGAATGCAACTATCGCAGTTTCAAGATCTCAAAGGAGTAGGCAACCTCTGAACAATTGGTGCTCTACCGGCATTCTCAACTCGATTCGATATAAAAATCGTCTCGCAAAGAAGGTAAAGAATGAACCATTGAATATACCCTTGATAAATACTTTCAAAAGTTATCGGAACTAACTGAATAGGATAATTAAATGCGCTAAAGCAAAATATTACTATATAGAAACTAAAAATTGTAAGGGTAATCCAAAAAAATTGTGGGCAAAAGTCAACGAAATAATCTCAAAAAACAAGAAAGTTGAACAGAATATTACTGAAATATTAGATACCTCTGGGAAAATTTTGAATACCCCCTCGGAAATAGCGAATGAATTTAATTCTTTTTTCGTAGATATAGGTGAAACAATTTCCAGCTCGATTCCTATTACTCCGCAAGTAAATGAAGATAGCCACTCAAGTCCTAGAATCAATTTAAGAAATTTCAGTCGTATCACTCATTCAGAAGTTTACAGGCAAATTTCACATCTCACTGAAAATAAATCTCCTGGGGAGGACGGGATAACATCTAAACTTCTTAAGAATCTGGTAAGTTACGTGTCTGCGCCTCTTTGCTATATACATATTTAATTTATGCCTCTCTAGTGGGATATTCCCAGACGATTTTAAAATTGCTACAGTCATTCCTGTCTTCAAATCCGAAGATAGGAGGTGTCCCAACAGTTATAGACCAATTTCTTTAATCTCTACACTTGCTAAAATTTTCGAGAAGTGTTTAAAATCACGGCTAGTTCAACACCTTGATTCGTTTCAATTACTATCCTCAAGTCAATACGGTTTTAGAGAAGGAAAGAGCACCAGTGATGCAGTCTATCAGGTAACTAGTTTCATAAACCAATCATTAGATAAAAACGAAAAGCCAATAGTAGTATTTCTTGATCTAAAGAAGGCGTTCGACACGGTGAATCACGGCATCCTAAAAAGCAAATTGGCTGGTATAGGCCTCAAAGATAGCAGTTTGGCTCTTTTTGACTCTTATCTTACCAATCGACAGCAGAAAGTTAAAATAGGCACAATCTTAAGTGATTCTACGGTATTGAAATGTGGTATTCCCCAAGGTACGGTGTTAGGTCCTGTTCTCTTTAATATTTATATAAACGACCTACTGAAAATACAAGATCACGATTTTGAGGGAAAAATCATAGCTTTTGCTATTATTTAAAGGTCATACATGGGATAATGTTCAACGGAAAGCTTCTGCAGGTTGCGAACAAGTATATAACTGGCTATGTAATCATAAACTCGCACTAAATCTGCATAAAACCAATTTTGTAGCCTTTTCCAGCAGCAACAGGAGTAATAACTTATTAGATATTAGTCTTTACATAAATGGCAAAAAATTGATGATGTCAAATACCTAGGTGTTTTAATCGACAACCACTTAACATGGATTAATCATATTGATAAGGTGACCAAAAAACTACGACGATCTGCCTATGCATTCCTGAGGTTAAGATACAATGTCGACTATAACACGATCAGAATGGTATATTTCTCTCTAGTTCAAACTGCACTTGAATACAGCATTATAAATTGGGGAGGTGCCCTATCATCGTATATTGATCCTCTACAGAAAATACAAAACAGTATTGTTAAGGTTTGCTTAAAAAAATCAATATTTTCTTTAACAACGGAGGCCTTTTGCCAATTAAATATTATGAATATAAAACACTTATATCTATATGGTTCTCTAAAGTACATGTTTAAAAATCAGACGCAGTTCGTGATTCATGATTCCGGCTATTGTACTAGACGACAACTTAATCGCCCTATGGCTACCACTAGATGTAATAAATCAAATACCGGCAGACATGGGCGTAGCCAGGGGGGGGGGGCAGGGAGGGGCGGTCGCCCCCCCCCCCCCTGGTCGATGAAGATGGTGAAAAAACCTTATCGATGTAGTAAAAAAAAATCGCTGCACTATACAACATTTTCAAAAATTTTCTGCTGCTGGCGCAGCAGTTGCCTTTTTTACCACTCCAAGTGGCCTCTCATAACTGACGGAGGCTGCGTACCAGCACACACATTTCACTTGTGAGTGTGCTACTGTGGCTACGTGGATCCCATATTTCCTGTTTCATTTCATGGCTACACAATTTCAACCGTTCAACCTTCGGGAGGTTAGTGGAATTCAACTTATTTTCATCTGAAAATAGTATACGGCTTTGCTTTGTTAGCCCCGGAAGGTCATGCTTCATCAAATTTATCCCATTTTTTGTGACAATTCTCATTATTTGGACCTAAGTTTTCGTACAGCACTTACCGTGCCGATGTACTTGCCGGGTATATTGCGGCTAGACGAAGTAAGCAGGGTAGGTTGGAGTTGGATTTTTGGAAATCGGTGTCATCGAAACGACAAAGGATGAATTTTGTGTAACTTTTAGAACTCCAGTATTTCTTATGGCTGGTTGTCGATTCGACGATAAGTCTGTGTCCATACTCATAACAAATATGTTTATTTTTGAAATGTGGGACCTATTTTTTCAAAAATTATGGATAAATATTTACTAGGACAAAAATAGGACAAATCAGGAAAATGGCTCACAATTCTTCCTCATTTTAGGAAGATTGTATTTGGAACTCCATCGGCTCCAAGACATTGAGTCAAAATTAGACATCGTACATAAAATTAGAATTAATCAAGGGAACTCGGAGAGAAGATATTCCAAAATTTACTGTAAATAATTCTACAATCCACTGTAAGAACCGCAATAGGTGAACTGAAAGAAAACCCGTGTTGGAACCCCAAAATGGATCGCTGTGCCTCTTCTATATACATGAGCTTCTCATTCATTAAACCCAATTTCCTAGTACGTTTAGAATATTTGTTTTATGATTCGAGCCCGTTTTTTTTTAATTATATCGACGTTAAATTTTTATTTATCTCATTTTTAAATTTAGTGTTTTATATTTCGGGCCAAATAACATTGAATTAAGAAAATTTAATTTGTAAATCAATTTCCTTTCAAAATTAGTCAAAATTAATGTCTTTCCATTCTAAATAAACTAACGATTGAAAATTTGTAAAATTTTAGTAATATTTTGAGAAAGGGTGATTTTTATGAAGCGTCAGAGTTGAGGGTCGTCGAATTGACGAAGCATGACCTTTCCGTACTCAAAATAAGCATGACCTTCCAGGGTTAAGGATTTTGTAAGGAACGGGTCTCATATTTCAGTGTCTTTCAAGTTCTTCTTTTTCTTCTCAGTACCGTAGCCCCTTGTGCGTTAACTCAGCCGTTTATAGGTAATTTCGAATCAACATTACATTGCATATAATTTCGGAGTGTATAAATATAATGTTGTATGTAAGCACTATATATGTCCATTCACATGTACGGAAATTTCGGACCACGCCGAGATTCGATCTCCGGACCTCTATATTACTAGCATCGTAGAGTGCGACTCAACCAAATGAGCCACAGAGCGGGTATTTCAAGTTATTAAATCAAAATTTATTTTCTAGCTGAATTATACCATCAATAAAATTTAGCCACTGTTAATACTTTGATAAATTTAGAGGAAATCTCATTAAAACCGTTAACCATATTTCAATCAATAAAGGATTTATAAATTTGCTAAGATGAAAGTGACAGACGAAACAAACCGATTTCGCAAGTGGAAGTCCGAGATACAAAAAATGCACTGAAATAGACAAACTACGCTCTGAAAGGCAGATATTGGAGGCCAGTTGAATGTAATCATAATGCAGAAGAAAATCTTTCTGATCTCCATTTTAAAACTTTTACTCTAAAATTAGCAAAAAAAAAAGAAATAACATGCGTGGCACCCAGTAAACTAGGGCCGCAGATGTGTGAGTGACATCCAATTTCCAAGATCTAAACTGCTGTTTTGTTGAGGTGTTGAGATCAACAGCACGCCCAGCAATGTTATTTATCCCCATAAATGGATACTTGTTTACAATCTGAGCGACATCATAGTCCGTCACGTAGGTCGTGAGTTCGAAAACACCATAAAATGAATTCGTTCACGGTGAGTCTGGAATCCATGACCCTCTGCTTCAATCGAACCACAAGCCAGGCTACTCTAAAATATGCTAACAATATTTCTGCGACCGGAAATTTCAGCTCCTAAGAATATCATGATGTTAAAAAAATTTTGGGCTTGCCCCCCCCCTGACCGAAATCCTGGCTACGCCCATGCCGGAAGACATCTATCTGTTTTAGGCCCACGAATATTTAATGAACTTCCGCCTGAGATAAAGCTGAACTTAAACGAAGCTAATTATAAATTGAAGTTAAAACACTTTGTCTTTGCGAACAGACAATATCTGAATCGATTCTTAACATAATAATAGTCAAACGAGTAATTTCATTGAAATTTCCTGCATTCATATCATATTTTTTAATATCCTTTTATGTTTAATTGTTATATAATTTATATTTTTCCTTTTTAATTAATTTAATGAATTATTTTGAATATTGCCGCCTGAATATTAAACCGGTCCAGTTTTAATAATAATCGCTCTCGCGTTTCAAGTCTGACTTTTAGCGAGTAAGCGAGCCGTAAAAAACCTAAATTGTAAAATTATGTACTTAATTCATAAATGGCCTAATACATAAATAAATAAAATTTCTGACTTGAAAGTTATTTAATATATCTTCACAAACAATATGAGAGCAAAACAGGTCTCTTATAAACATAGCGTTTAAAAATGTTCTTCTATAATCTAAGGCTTGTAAACCCAATAAGGAACAGCGAGTTTTATAATCTGGCTTGAAACGCCAGCCAATTTGATAAATGGCAAACCGTGTAAAATTGTGTTGAATTCTTTCTATACGCTCGATATGCACCTTATAGAACGGATTCCACACAATAGAACAATACTCCAGGTGCGAACGAACGAAAGCTGCATACAATATTTTTAAAGTAAAAGCATCATTAAATTCGCGCGCATTACGTTTAACAAATCCCAACATACTATTCGCTTTTGAAATAATGTAATCAATGTGTTGTCGAAATGAAAGCTCATGGTCGAAAATTACACCAAGATCTGATATTTCGGCAACCCTTTCAAGAACACTACCTGTTAAGGAGTACTCAAAGAAGACTGGAGTTTTCAATTTATATATGCCAAGTACTTTACATTTACTAACATTTAAATTTAAATTATTATCGCGGCACCAAAATTGCAGCTTTTCTAAATCGGATTGCAACTTAAGGCAATCATCAATGTTGCGTATTTTCATAGCGATTTTCATATCATCGGCATACTGCCATACACGCACGAATTTAAAATTTTGGATGATATCGTTTATGAAAACTAAAAAGAAAAGTGGTCCTAAATGGCTTCCTTGCGGAACCCCTGATGAACACTTTATAACAGAGCGAGATGTACAGCCATTTAACTTCACCAACTGAGTCCTATCCGTTAAATAGGATCTCACCCAGCTTAGAAAAATTGACTGTATTCCTAAATGTTCTAGTTTTTTAAGTAAAATATTATGATCTACTCTATCAAAAGCCTTCGAAAAATCGGTATATACCACATCAACCTGCATTCCCTGCTCAATACCATCAGCAACAAATTTATTAAATGATACCAAATTTGTTGAAGTTGATTTTCCTTTCAGGAATCCATGTTGACATGGCGATATCAAACGGCTAATTAAAACATCTATTTTATTTTTAATAAGCATTTCAAACAACTTCGGTATTGCATTGAAAAAGATCAACTTCATGAGATGGGAATGTTGTTTTGATAGCTACCAAAACACCACCTCCTCTCTTAGTCGAAGCCTCATAACGGTCGCGACGATAGACATCATAGTCTCTTATGAAAAGTTATTCACTTGTAATGTCTGTGTGAAGCCAAGTCTCGGTTAAGCAAATGGCAGCATAATCTTCTTGTGAAGCTGCAAGGTAAAAGTCATTTGTTCTTGAACGAAGACCGCCAACATTTTGATAATAGACCGAGAAAAATGAATTGGAAATTATGTGGTCTGCTGGACACTGTTTTGGCGTTTGTCGTTTTTTGAAAATTTGAAGGGTGATATGTTGACGCCCTTGGGCCAGAAGTTGGCACAAAACACTTGCTTAGAATATTCATGAGGAAGTTTCAAACCAAAACTGATTGAAACTAATTTAGAAATATCACAATCTTTTTTTATCAGAGGATAAACCGAAAGAAAGCTGTTATCTGTTAAATTAAGCTTTTTCATTACATATTCCTTTAAATCGCCTGCTTTTACCGAAGCATGCAGCTTAGAAACATGGAATACCTTGAAACTGGGGACACTTCGAAGAGAATCATTAGCTTGATCGATACCGAAGATTCTTTTGTGTCGCCTATTATTATTATCACTCTTTTTGGGAATAACATCACCAACAGGAGAAGGTTTTTTAATATGTTTCCCTTTCTTACGAACTGTGACAAATTTATCAATCGGAGATTGATTTTTGTCAACGTTGGAAGGAATTGTAGAAGATGAATCTGAAATAACAGTGGAAGTCCCCGCTTCATGGCTAACGAAAGATTGCTCAGAAGATATTGAAATAATATTTAGGTTTCACATTCGACATTAAATTAACCGGCATGTGTCATATGGAAAACACATATGAGAAAATGATGAAAACATTTTGTGCCCTATACCCATTACTTAACAGAAATGCCAAATTGTCAACAGAAAACAAGCTTTTAATATATAAAATGGCTATCCAACCCATGGTCTGGCTGGTCTAGCGGTTAGTGCGCGCACCTTCGGTGCACAGGCTCATGAGTTCGAATCTCACCGTGTTCCATGGTGTTTTTCGAACTCACGAGCTTGTGACGGACTATGATCTCACTCAGATGTGAAACGAGTACCCATTTATGGGGATAAATAACACTGCTGAGCGTGATGCTGATCTCATTACCTCAACAAAAAGCAGATAAGATCATGGAAATAGGATGTCACTAACACATCCTGCGGCCTTAGTCCAATGCTGGATTGTCGCGCCTGTTATTTTTATCCAACCCATAGCGGTTTATGGATCTCCTGTATTGACTCTATATTCAAAAACTTTTAGAAAGAAACTACAAAGAACTCAAAATAGGATTCTCAAATGTATAGCAAATAAATCCTTCTACTATTCAACTACAGTAAAACCTAAAACCTGTGTATGTTGACCACCGCCGGTTCCCGCTTTAGATGGTCAACATAGACAGGTGGCCAACTTATGAAGGGGTACAACAAAATACGATTAAAATATCAGCTGGTATTGAATATATGGATGAGAAATATTTGATATCTCTTGAATGCTTGATTTTTAGGGTTTATAGCGGATCATACAAATTTGTTCGTTTCGGTTTTTTTCTTTGGACATGTACCTATATCCCGTACAGTTTTGGGGTAAGTACGTAATGTACTTGCAAAACACCAATTAACTCGCCTACTGGGCAACTGAGTAGGTACATGAACCTAATGCGATGCAGTAACTCTCTAAAACTTGAAGCTGTATCTAAGCTGGCTGCTAAATGAAGGCTCGTCAAAAAGATGGCATCGCGAATTGCTATTTGACAGCTACTTACCCTAGCTACCAAATGGAGGCTAAAATGACAACCAAAAATTCATATTGGAGATTTTTTAATTTAATTATCAAACTCGGAATCTGCGCGTTCAAATTATTACTCCGCCATTAAAGATTTATCCAATTTCACACAAAAAACCAACAAACGTTGCAAAATTGTCGCTTTGAATTCGACAACTGGCAGCGTGTGCTACAATCGGGCAGTCAGTTTGGATGGACCTTAATAAAAACCATTTTGCCCTACTCTAGATCACCAAAACGCACCCATTGTTTTTGAAAAATCCATTTAATTAAAAAAAATAGAATAGAATGACGAATCCATGGATTTAGTTGGATCAATATCCCGATCCACCCGTGAGTTCATTTGACTGGACTCTTTGACTGAAATCCATTTTAATACAATGAAATCCATTAATTGCCGCGTAAGATAGATACATGTAAGATATAGATACATTTCCAAAAAAAGTGCATTAACAGCCCTTGACCATACTTTTCCAATTCCTAAAATGTCCTTTTTTAATTTTATTAAATGTTTGTTCCTATTTTGTTTTAACCTCAATAGAACAACAACAAAATGGCAAATTAGAACTTAAATAACACGAAATAACCACAACAACCGAATTGCAGTTTTTATCTGTGAGTTCTCAGAGAACTTCTTCGACGTAAATTCCTAAGTGGTCATGTTAGAACGGTATACGTTTACTTGAAGCGTTCTGCTATTGGGCGGTCAAGTTACAAGTTAGGCAGGTGGCCAAGTTATGAGGGTGAAATTCGATGGGAGACGTAATGATCCAGCCAAATTCGGTCAAATTAGGCAGTTGGCCAACTTGTAGAGGTGGTCAACTTGACAGGTTTTGCGTTACACATTGAAACAAAAATAAAAACAACAAATGAGTTAATAAACAATACTCCTCCTAAATTTTAGGCAAATTGCTTCAATCACAATAATAGTTTTATAAGATCACTAGCTAGCCAAAATGGTATATATGTACTAAGTACTAAGTTAGTTAAGATATAGGTTAAGATAGGTTAATTTTTTTATTTTATTTTTCAATTAAGGTTCTTTGTTTTAAAAAATTTTTCCTTAAATATCTCAATAATTAAGTTGTAAAAACTTAATTCAAATTTACTGCGCAATGCAACTGCAGTATATCGTAGAGTTAAGGCCATCGCCGGCACCTAATTTAAGTTAACAGTAAGGGGCTAAGAAATGTAAAAACTGAATTAATAAATGAAATGAAATGTAAAAAAATGAAATGAATTAATGTGTCTTTACCAAAGCAAGAAAAAAATTAAAAACGAATGGAATCGTACTGTGGAGTCATGCTCCCGCAACCCCAATAAAATTTTCCGAGTAAATATTTTTATGTGCCCACTTATTTCAACCAAGCCCAAAACTTTTGTCAAGGCGGAAGAAAAAGAATGAGGAGGGGGATTAAAAACAAGTCATTGGTACGCCCGAAAAAACTTTGAGTTCAAGGAGGGCAAAGGGTATCCATTTCGGCCGCGCCCGAAATTAGCGTCGTCCCCTTAGTTTTTAATATCACTACACATTAGTTTTAACAATGCATGTATAAATTAGCGTGCAGTATGAAATATCCTCTCTCACAAAACACACTATATCACATTGGAACCTGAGTCTATTTTGTCATTCACCTTATGAAGTGAAATTACAAATCTCAACGTAACTGTCTTTCACAGAATTCCAATACATATACATTTTTAGATGACTAATCTTCGAGCTCAAAGCTTTGCCAAGGAAAAAATTATCTCAATTCATACGTTGGCAACAATGCTCAGGACCTCTTCAGTCGATAGTTGAAAGCTCCAAGCTCAAATAGGAGGAAAATGTATTAAGATACATCTATTTTATTCTTTCAAATATCATTTAGTATGTATAGAGATAATCGAATCGAATGACATGAATGACAAAGCAAACAAGTTTATCAACTTATTATCGCCTACAATATTAACTTTATCTTTCAACAAATGGTTCTTGAACTTGAATATACGGTAATAGCATACTTTTATCTTTTTTAGAAAATTGTATAGTAAAATTATTATTTTATTGAGTGGTTTTTTATTGCTACCATTCAAGTGTTATACGTGGGGTTCTTTTAAAATTGAAATGCTATACCTACCTACCTACAAAATTTAAAAAAAAAGAAAAAAAAAATATGTTTTTTTTTATTTTAATAGTGCATTGTCATTAGTAAACTGATAAAAATACAAATCCTGCATTTAAAAAAAAAATGATTGAATTTTAATCTTAAATTTAATGAAATTTTCATGAACACATTTGCAAATATGACTAGGCAATTTTATGTGAAAACCAAAAGCTCATTCTAGCATTGTTTCCCAACCGATGGTCCGCGGTCGCCGAGAGTTTCGGAAGTGCAAAATATGCACAATGCATATTTTGTTTGGCATGTGCTATCAAGATATAATAAAATAAAATAAATAACAGGCGCGACAATCCAACATTGGACTAAGGCCGCAGGATGTGTTAGTGACATCCTATTTCCAAGATCTTATCTGCTTTTTGTTGAGGTAATGAGATCAGCATCACGCTCAGCAGTGTTATTTATCCCCATAAATGGGTACTCGTTTAACATCTGAGTGAGATCATAGTCCGTCACAAGCTCGTGAGTTCGAAAAACAATATGGAACACGAACACGTTGAGATTCGAACTCGACCCTGTGCACTGAAGGTGCGCGCACTAACTGCTAGACCAGCCAGACTATCAAGATATGGTTGAGATATAAATCCGATCTATGTAAAAATTAATCGTTAGAGATACATATTTTTGATAGTGCATATTTTTTCAGTTCACAGCTAATATCATATTGTTGCCTTAGAAAAGGGATTCTATACAAAATCCACAAAGTCAAAATCCACAAGTCAAAATCCATAAAGACAAAATCCATAAAGACAAAATCCATAAATTCAAAATCCAGAAAGTCAAAATCCATAAAGTCAAAATCCACAAAGTCAAAATTCATGAAGACAAAATCCATACATTTTTGTATAAAGAGAGCCATAATGCTTATTGCGTGGGCTCCGATTCGGTGATGTCAGTGCAGAAAAGAGCCATTGGGGATACATCCCCAATAATGTTCCTCCGCGACAAATTGAAGATTCCACGAACAGACGAAACGTCAATTTCGGCAACTGTAAATCAAAATCGTTTTCAACTGCTTGCGGTTGCGGATAATATCTGCGATGATGCTGATGACGATGCTCGTCCGACAACTACAAACAAGGTAAAAGTTCCACCGATCACTTTTCCCACACTATCAAGAGAGTCGATCGTTTCAATTATGAGTGAACTTAATGTACCAATCTTCGATATCAAAATGATGTCTATTGGTCGTCAATTATTTGTTTCATCGGCCGAAGACTACGATAAAATCTGCAATAATCTTGTTACCAAAAAAAAATTAGTTTCTTCACGCATCGTCGTTCGGATCTACGTCCGACAAAAATAATTTTGACCGGCTTACATGACATGCCTTGTGAGTTGTGAGGAACTGATAAATATTCTTAATAGTCAATTGGGATAAGCAAACTGATGTAAATTCTTGCTTAAACTGTGAATATGAATTTTATGTATTTTGACTGTGTGGATTTTGAATTTATGGATTTTGTCTTTTTGGATTTTGACTTTGTCAATTATGACTCTATGGATTTTGTCTTTGTGAATTTTGTTTTTGTGGATTTTGACTTTGTGGATTTTTAAATTTTTTTGGATTTTGTCTTTTTGGATTTTGTACTTTTGGATTTTGTATAGAACCCTAGAAAAGATATTAGAATACAGTAGATGCCCGAAAATAAAAAGTTCAGTTTTGACGAATTCTAGCTTCTAAGAATTTTTAATTTTCAAGGGTTTGTAATTAGATAAAAAAAAAGTGCTCTGTGGGATATTGTATAACTGATCGTGTAAAGGTTTTATGTAAATTCGTTTACCTATTCATTTTCCTGATCAGTGGCGTATTTATTTTATTTTTTAAGTATTGATGACTTTGAATCGCAAAACTAATGAGGATTCCCTTAAGGGTTCCGTTGAGTATAAGTGGGGACTATGAATTCCGCCCTAAGTCCTGAAAATGTTGCCTCGATAATTCGGCCTTTTTTACTTCGATGAGTGAATCAACAGTACTGCAATTTTCCTACAAATTCTCGCTACTGTGATAAGAGTATCAGAGCTTTATATCGGGTTAGATTAAGGGTTCTTAAACTTTTCGGAGTCACAGAACACCTAGCATCGCCGCTTTTCTGGCCGGAATACCTCAAAACATTAAAATAAATCATATAATTATTTGTCCAGAAATTCTGAAGACGAGAGTTCGTTGGGAATGCCCAGTATATGTGGATAAAGTACAGTTTTTGTGTTTTTAAACCAAAATTTTCCGATAACACAGAAATTCGAGAATACTTAAAAATTTCTACAATTTTCAAACTTGTAGGAAACCGTAGCAGCTATATATACTAAGCAGCTATAAGCAGGGTGAAAAATATTTAAAAAAAAAATCAGTTTCGTTTTTTGCAATTATTTGTAATTCAAGAAAAATTAAAAAAACTTTGCTGTCATTTTTCATCCACTGTAACTGCAAGTCTTAATATTTCTCAAATTTTCTTTTGTCGCTGCAACAGCAACAAAATGCTCTATTACCTACACCACAACCCAAAAAAATAACTGATTTGTTTTGTTTTAAGTTCAAATAACTGTACCTACTGCAAAAAAATGCATCGGGACCTTCCGGCAAGTAATTTTAAAATTTGGCGCATTGTGTCTTAGTTTGCATAACGGTATGACGTTTGCCTAATTATTCCCGATTGGAGTCAGAATATTTGTTCAAAGATCTGAAACCATGTCATTTTTTACCCAAAAATTGCAGTACTCAAAATTTCAAAAGACCTTTGGAGGCCTATAAAGTTCAATTTTGAATGGGAATGGACGGCATTTGAGTCATTCTTAACTTTACAGGAGGTCTTTTGATATTTTAAGTGTTGCAATTTTTGGGTAAAAAATTACATGGTTTCAGGCCTTTGAAAAAATATTAAGTATATCACGCTCTGTGGCTCACTTAGTTGAGTCGCACTTGACGATGCTAGTAATCTAGAGGTCCGGAGATCGAATCTCAGGTCCAGGAAATATAGAGTGCTTGCAACATTATATAGACTCCTCTCTATGCAATGCAACGTTGACTCGAAGTAGCTTATAAACGGCTGAGTGAACGCACCATGCCCCACAAGGGGTTACGGTACAGAGAGAGACATATTAACGTAAGCTGTAGTGTTTCTATTGTATCTATACGCTTCTATTATACAATTAAAATCTGAGGAAGTGCTAAATTTTCTGTTGCAGTTCTGAAAATGCTTTCACGTTTTTATGAAACACTACACAAGTTGAATAATTCCACCAAAAACTTTACTTTTGCTTTGTTTTATGTACCTAAAGTAAGAACAAAAAATGTGTGACCGAAGGGGGGGATTGATCCCCTTAATCCCCCCCTTATATATGATAGAGGAAAAGACTATTCAAAGTGGACCGCAATACAAATTCAGAAACGAAATCTTGTGCTAATTTCAATATGTAATAGAATTGCTTTTCAAAACTGACATTTTCTGGTAGCAAATTTGCGGAATATTTTATCGTTTTTAAACGGGATTAAAACATAAGAATTGTGTACCTAATCGAACCGTTGGCAACACTGCCAATTATATTGAACAATGTAATTTTCATAGTAGTTCAGTTCCAATAAAGTAACGCTCGATCAAACACTGTCTTAGTCTTTCGTTCTTCACTGAGAAAAAAAATCCTGTAAATTCAAAAAATACGCATATGATTCAAAGAGATTAAAATATGATTTTGCTTCATATTTGTTTCCCTTTGAATCATTGTATAATCCCTTTATTTCATAGACTTTTTAATTCAAACAGATTTCCCTTCGAACTAATAAGGTATTCCTTTTGAAAGTCTATCTATAATCACTTTAAATTAAAGTGATACAGTGTCAATTTAATCAGGCCACAACCATAAATCGAAAAGATTTCCTTTTAATTTAAAAGGATGGACTCTTTGTTTTAAATGCATGAACTCAAAAGAATACTTTAAATTACACCAAAAGGAGTAATTATCACAGGGTGTTCTTTCCCTGTGAAAATTACTCATAAATGAGTTTTGTATAACTGACATCGCTATAGGTGTTGGCGACATTTCATTTACCTCTTTACGTTCTAAAATGCATAATAAATTACCTGCCTACAGTGGGATTCGATCCCGCGATCCTATGATTTGAAGACTAACGCCTCTACCTACTACACCACACAGACTATACGGGACGACGTTTATAATTTACACCATACATTGTGACATCGCTCTACCACACTGCCGACCAACTGCGAGTGTAAACAAAAAAAAATCCTATTAAAAATTTTGATTTAAAGGATTTCCCATTAATTTAAAAAGGTTTCCTATTGAAAATTTGGATTTAAAGGATTTCCCATTAATTTAAAATGATTTCCTATTGAAAATTTGGATTTAAAGGATTTCCCATTAATTTAAAAAGAATGAATTTGAATTGAAGCGATATATATATTTAAAAGGAAAGGATTATATTTAATAGGATTGTAACTCGATTTCAAAAGGATATCGAGTTAATTTTAAGGGACGTTATTTTTCTCGGTGTTCTAACTCTCCAACACGAACTTCTTACCCTTGAAAATTATTCTAATTTTTAAGCGGCCAGTGTGTTTAACTGGCTTTTATAATCTCTAAGCTACTCTACACGTTTTCTATTTTTCGAACGGAAACAGTCTAAGAAAAGGACTTGATAGAGAATAACGGCAGCAACAACAACAATATCGGAAACATAACTCCTTCCTAAGAATTCGTAATTAATGACGAATCACTTGAAAACTTTCAAAGAATAAGTGGCAATTGCTAATGAACAGGACGCGCGGCTAAACTGCTACAGTAGAAGCGCTTTCATAGAAGCTCAATTGTGAACAAAGGGAAAATGCCGAAAAGCTCCTTCTGCTTGAAGCGCTTCCAAATTTCCGATTGGGATATAGTAATAAAATACTCGTATGCAGATAAACGTTTGTGAAATGAATTAGCATTAATATTTTAGCAATTTTTTTTTAAGTCATTGATACACGATTTATATTGATTACATACATACATACATATGTGATATGAACATGACATGGCGAAAATTTCTCCCAACAGATTTGATCTGTGCATGAGCTCTCAGAGTATCTCGATGTTAAGCAGTATTTCGTGCAGTGATGCAGTGTAATCATACCTGACTAAAAAGTTTTTCAGTAACAAAAAGTAAGATTCCTAGATTTATCACTATCACCTTAGATGGACTTCACACTAAACAGGATTTACTAAAACCACTAAATTAATCGGGTTAAAACCCGCCTACTAGATCAAATCGTATGTCATTAAATTCAAAATGCATCGTAGAATCTACTTGCATTTTTCAAATTGCAGTACAATATGGTACAACTGTTAACTAAATCTAGGATTTAGTAAATCTTGTCGATAGTCTGAATCGCCCCTTATACGGCCAAATATATAAGTATAAGCAATAATAAATTGGTGAAAATAAGGTGACCAGACTCTCGAAGGCCCAATGCTGTACACATACTTGCGGAATTCAGTTTTCAGACAAATACTCAACCATACTATAACCCCCCCCCCCCCACGCCGGTTTGGAGAAAACGAAACTTCGGCAAACAATGAAGTCACTTTTCTGAGAGCCGTTCAAAGGGGCAGAAGCGGCACGACACGCGGGCACCGAATACGCGTAATCCTAGGCTTCCTGCGTCGTACTGATACCATGCCCCACGATAATAATTGTACATGAACAGTGGGAGAGTAGGCATGTGCTTCAATGGGGCAACACCGATAGCAGTTTCCAGTTAGCAACATTCTAAATTCTAATAATGTCAAAATTTCTGAAACTGAGCCTCGAACCACTCCTAAAACAAAATCCTGGCTACGTCCCTGCCTCATATTATCCTACATCATCGGGGAAATATGTGTTGAATCTTGAGGTTATGTTGTACTAAACTGGTCTCATAAGAGCCCTAAAGATAAAGTCCTCAATATTGCAATTTCCACCAAATATGGGCAGTACCGTGCTCTGCAAGACTGCGCTTACGAATTTCCGAGTTATGGACAATTTTAAATTAGAAAACACAAAAATGCGGCCGCTGTAACTTATGAACTAGGTCCTTGAAATTATCAAAAAAAAATTGAGCGCCAAGTAGCTCTACAAGCGTGCCAAATTTCAGAAAGATCGGTGAAGGTGTACACGAGTTATTGAAAATGAGCGATTGTCAAACATAAAAGTGCTATTATCAAGCTAAATATCGATCGTAGGGGGTCAAACTTTACAGGCTAAAAGCAAACAAGACTGATCACAGTCTTCACCAGCTTATTGTGTAGTGCTGTGGTTAACAAACTTTTTAACCAGAAGAGCCAAATTTGAGAATTCACTCTTTAGTATTCATTTAAAGAGCCAAATTGTTTTTTTTTCATAACGGCACGTATTATCTGGGGGAAGCTGTACGACTAGGACTTTGTAGAGCTTCAAGATGAACTTTTCGAAATACAACAGTATAGGAGACACAATTTCCTTATGAAAAATGTATGACTCAATATATATGTATAATGTAATATGACGGTAAGTTCGAGTATGATAACTTTAAGGGTCGAAATTCTAAAGCAAGAATGGATCAAATCGGATAATGGGGTCATGGAGCTGCCATACAAACCTAACTCCCCAAATTAGGTTCTTCTAAGAAAAACTTTTTCACTTGTGCACCAATTTCAACCAAATTTTACACAAATGTGCTTCTCTTGATGACACAACATATCTCAGAATTGAGCAAATCTAGCCATGGGTTCATGGGGTGGCCATAAAAACCCAACCCCCATTTTGGTTCTTCTAAGAAAAATTTTTTCCACTAATTTCACAAAACCTTGAATTAATGTGTCTTTACCAAAGCAAAACAAAAAAGTTCAAAACGAATGCGATCGTACTGTGGGGTCATGCTCCCGCAACCCCAATGAAATTATCTGAGTAAATATTTTTATTTGCCCATTTATTTCAACCAAGCCCAAAAGTTTTGTCAAGACGGAAGAAAAAGAATGAGGAGGGGGATTAAATACAAGTCATAGGTACACCCGAAAAACCTTTTAGCCCAAGGAGAGCGAAGGGTATCCAAATTTCGACCGCGCCCGAAATTAGCCTCGCCCCCTAGTTTTTTAAAATTAATTTGTAATGGACGGCCCCACAGAACAACACGGAAAGCAGTTGATAAAATTTATATGTATTTTTAAATCTTACTTCTTGATACCGATTCGAAACTTTAACTGCGCCTTTGTGAGTTCCTTGATTCTCCGAATTTCTACTAAAAAAAAATGGAACATGGGCCATGACTTTTATACTACCATGGTCAATCAGGGCTATTTTTTTTCAAACAGATAACGATAAATGTTGTTGTTGGCTTGTTCTGCTATCCGTTTCATAGGGGGAACTTTTGTGTTTCCGATATTTTCCGCTATGTATCCGCTATATGGCGGACGATAAGATAAGTGTCGCTAGTGTCGATAAGAAGAACAAGAAAATTCTTCTTACGAGAGCTGATAGCGTAATGTTCCCAAATAGGGAACGGTTCGGAAAACGCGGCACGGTACGCGAACGTTGTGTTTTATAACCTCACCCATTAACGCACACGATAAGTCAGAGAGCCTCATTGATATAGTGAATTAGGTTTCATTTTGTGGCATTGGGAATGAACATTTTGCTGTACATTTCCCAATGCTGTACGACAGGTCAAAATGCTGTACTGTACAGCAAAATGCTGTACGTCTGGTCAGCTTAAGTTAAAATGATTAGAAATAAGACAATTTGTTTGTTGCGCATAATAAATTACATTTTGCCTCGCATACCTTATCTTTTAGTAGATAATAGTATTTTTTACCGCTCCACTAACAAATCTAAAATAAAAAATCTTTAATACATAATCATCATCTCACTATTAGTATTTTCATTTATTATTATTTTTTCTTTCGTTTTGTTAATCAAGTATTGTGACCAGTTGCGAACTTTACCTCATTCAATCAAACGCGTTTTGCCATTCGTGGATTTGACACGGTTTTCGGACAAAAGTGATAAATAAATTGGTAAGAATTGATGTCAGTGCATTTGAAAATGTGAAAATTCTGGATTTGTAGCTATTTTACTAGAATGAATCAATCAGAAATTAGTATTTTCTGTCCTTTTAAGTGTTTCGTTCAGTATAGTATTTAACCGAACCTAATGCATGAATATCTAAAAAACGAAGTACTACTAAAAATTCTAAGGTTAACTTTGTGCTTGTGAAAAAGGATATATACATACATACAGTGGATATCGTTTTTAAGCGTCAATATTCAGTAGGGAGTTTTTGCAAGTCATACAAACCGCTGTGCGTTGAAAAAAATAATTAAGATTCCCAAAAAGATATCCAAAAGTTTATTGACTAAAACATACAAAATTCTTTGGCATGAACTAAAAAAAAAATTTAAACTTGTATTTTTTTTTTTAATTTTTACGACGTTTTAAGAACCGTCAAGTTCCCGTGCGCCACTTTGTGGAAATTACAGTAATTAAACAATTGTGCCTCAGGTTTTATCGACAAGAAAACCAAATCCTAATTCAGGACTACAAAACCACAATTTTGCAATTTGCCAACTTCTGTGTTAACGCCTTCATTGGTATTCGGTGAATTCAGATTGTAAGACGAAACCGGAGGGTAAACTCGCAAGACAAGAACCATCGTTCTTACAATCTGAAATGCACAATGCTTGTCTGCTGGCCACTACAAAAGCTCTCGCCGTCCGTTTATTAGCACAAACAAACGTAGTGGCCAGCAGACAAGCATTGTGCATTTCAGATTGTAAGAACGATGGTTCTTGTCTTGCAACTTTACCCGTCCGGTTTCGACTTACAATGTGAGTTCACCCAATGGGAGTAAAAATTTTCAGCTACATTTTTCGTTCAATGGCTGCATTCAGGGAACGAAACATGAAGCAGAAATTGTTTAATCCAATTTGATACTCATTGCATACCTATACATAGATTATTCAGCAGGGTTCGGTGGCGGGTAAATTCTTGTAGCGTTTCCAGTATTTTTCAGTCAATTTCGTTCGCTGAATGCAGCCAATAATATTAGAGGCTTCCGAGGTTAGTTCTACTATCCGTTCTCAAAAGGATAACTTATCTGTTTCCTATTTTTTCCGCTATATGGCGGATGATAGAGTGAGTGGCAATAACGTCAATAAGAAGACAAAAAAAAATCTTCTTTCAAGAGCTGATAACGTAATATTCCGTTATTAAGATTCTTTCTTTTTTGGGCTTTTCATGAATTTAAAATTTTTACTTTTGAAATGACACTACAAAGAACCTACTCAAATAATTTCTTTTAAAAGCTGCAATTCAATATTACAAAATTCAGAGTAAAGGTTAGCATTATGTTCACCGATCGAAAAACTTACATTTATGTCTCCCGCGAAAAATGTGTCATAGAGACTTATGCCTTTTATTCACTACATTTAAGATAAATTTGCACTCGCGGCCTGATTGATTTTTGATAAAACCTTTTCCCTGTGAAATAAAGTGTAACTGCATTGTTTTCGCTGGCGAAATGTCAAAAACCGGTGCGGTGAATTTAAATTTGTATGGAATTTGACAGCTCAATTTAAGTAATTTGCACTGATTACGTAATCTGGCCGTAAATGTGAAAACCTTCTAAAGCAACATTCTACTGGATTTTTGAAAAGTAACACCTCCTACATGATACTTTTCAGAAACAGCGAAAAACCTGTGCAAAGTTAGATTGTCATTGTACTATCCAAAGAAACAGGCTCATGTTGTCAGTAGACCGCCTTGCAGCGTACGCTCTAGCGGGCGGTCGTTTTCTATCAGGGTTCTCGAAATTTTACGTAATACGGTAGGACCCCGATAATCCGGACTCGAATCAAAGGGAAATTTGATGGATTTTACAAAAAAAAAAATCTAAAGCTTGTTCAAGCGTATTTTTCTCTTTACCCTTAAGGGAAGGCATATTTCGAAAATAGAATTATGAAGTAACGTTAAAATGGTTATTTCTTAATGATTTCAGTAAAAATATCATTCACCATAGTACCATTTAGTGCATTTCAAAAAATTGGGCAATTCGTAAATCCGGATAGGGTCCGGTCCCATGCATTCTGGAATATCGGGGCTCTACTGTATAGTGCACCTAGTGAGAATACTCTACAAATTAATGATAAGATAATTCTTGTTGTCCAATCTGAAGTATTTGATTTGTTCGGCAAGTCTTTAGTGTTTGACTCAATTGATTTTTCTATAACGACAGCGACAGTCTCACAAATGAGTTTTCAGAATCAATTGTTCAGGTTTGCGTTACATTCATAGATATGAACGCTGATTTCCCGCCATTAAGGCAGGAGGTATGAGATGTATTGATGGGTAACATTATGTGCTCCGATCACTTTAATTTATTATTATTTTCAGAATTAATGCAATCTGTTAACTACTTTCTTTTCAGAAAAATGTCAAACGGTATAGAGTTTATCATCCCTGAATATATCACCAAAGATCTTGTGCAAAAGTCTTTGCGTAAAAGCTTGAACGATGACTCCATTGAAGTAGCCAGTTTAAATGTAAGTGCCGGAAGTAAGCCAGGCGATAACTATACAAGTAGCATTTACCGCGTGAAAGTGGTCTACGACAAGGTCGACTCCAAGAAAAACGTAATCAATTTGGTATATAAAAGCATACCGATAGAAGGAGTCAGTGCTGTTCTCGATGAAATGGGATTCCTTCAAAAAGAGATTAATGTGTATGTCGAAGTGTTGCCAAAATTGCAAAAAATTCTTGGAAGTACAGTAGTTGCACCGAGGTATGCTTTTGCCTATTAGGTTTTTGTTGAAACCTAAAGCATATTTTTTCGTTTTTGTTTTTAGATGCTACGATATAATAAAGGAACCTCATATGAACATTATTTTTCAAGATCTGAAAGCCGAACACTACGTTTGTGCCGATCGTCATATCGGTCTTGATGAAGAGCACTTAGCCTTGGCATTAAGGAAAGTTGCTAAGTTTCATGCTGCCTCGATTTTACTTTTAAAACAGGTAAATTTAAAAATTTTAAAAACTATAAAGAATTATGAATTTCTCTATCATCCAATTACCCAGGAACCTTCAATCGAAAGCAACTATAAAACTGGCTTCATCAATGAAAACAGTGTCAAACAGCCGATGATGGAAGCTGCTTTTCGTAATAACTTAAAACTAGGATCGTTGATAGCAGGCCAAACACCTGGCTACGAGCGATTCCGTGTGAAATTGCTAAAAGTCTATGATAACTTTTGGGATATTGCCGTGAAAGCTGTTGATCATGATCCAAGCGTTGATTTAAAAGTACTGAATCATGGCGATTTATGGGTCAACAATTTCCTTTATAAATACGACGAGGAGTCCAAGAAGCCAATTGATATTATTTTTGTATGTTACACGTTATAACGTTTTTCCGATTTCCGTATTTGTTACAATTCCACGTTCTCTTTCAGGTCGACTATCAGGGCAGTAATTTCAATAGTCTCGGTTTAGATCTAAACTATCTTTTCATTGCCAGCGCAAGTCTTGAGATTCTTCCTCGCAAAACTGAATTAATTGAAAAATATTACTATCCATCTTTAGTGAATGAAATGAAGAAATTGAATTTAGATTCGATCCCAACGTTCAGCACGATTCTGAAACAACTTGAACGTCGTGAAATGTTCACACTGATTTGCCTATTCGGTGTTTTGCCACTGGTATCCATGGACAAAGAGGAGTCCAAAACGAACAGTATTGAACAGTTTGCCAACGAGGAGATTGCAGCAAAGAAAACGCTGGTGGGTATGTCCAGTACCCGATTCATTGAATCTATGAAATATACTTTGGATCGATTGGAGACACATTTAGATGAAATACTTAGTAAATATTGAGAATAGATTGATATCTTCACAGGTGTTTGTACTGTAGAATTGTAAATAAATAAATTAATATGTGTTTTTGTATGCACAATAATTGCAATAGAAAATATGCAAAGAACAGTAATCGTAATTTGCGCATAATATACATATTAAGATGCAGTAAAACCATTTTTTATTGATTTTCAAAGCACGTCTGCGATAAGCAACTTATTCCCCTATGCTTCAATCTTAACCACTTTATTGATTCGTAATGTGACTTTGAAACAAATTCGAACAGAATACCTAACGAAACGCGAAAAAGTTATTTGATTAATTATTTATTTTTTTTGCACTTCAAATTCATTATTACCTCAGTGCTCAGTGCATCGGTTGGTTTTCACAAATTCGAAGTGAGGTGACAGAGTCTAGTTTAAATTTTACCCTTGGCTTAATAGTGTAATTAGGGAAACCCAGGCAATACAGCAAAAAACATGTGTAAACTTATAATTCATGCACGACGCGTCAGGGGGGATACCTTTGTTCTTTATCACATTTTGATATACAGGGTGTCCCGCATTAGGTGGTCAATACTGTAAGGGTTGATAGTAGGGATGTCAAAAACCGGACGGTTAGTCCGAAAACCGGTACTTTCAAAATGGTAAACCGGTTTATTTTCGGTTTTTCCTCTTCCGATTTTAACCCGGACGGTTGTTTGTTAATCCGGTTAAAACCAAAAAAAAAGTTCTTTCAAATTCATTCAATTTTTCATATTTTCTTGATTTTTCAGTCAGCAATTCTATTAGGTACTTGTCCCCTATAAAAACGGCTTTTTCAAATTTCATCGGTTAAATGGCGACCCCCTTTGTGCATACATTGATTAAGTCGATTTTTGAAGTTCGTCTTCACTCTTTGCAGCATATCAATCGGTATGTTAGCAATGGCGTCGCGAATGAAAGGGTTTTAGGTGAGCTATGGTCCGTGGCCGATCGACATACGCGATTTCAAATAACCACGTAAAAAGATCGCATGGAGTAAATCTCGAGAGCGTGCCGGTCATTGGAAATCGCCTCTCTGAGAGATGAGGAAGAGTTGTCGCAAAAAATTTATTCAGCCTCGTGTAGTGCTTGCTATGGCTCCATCTGTGACTGAAACCACACGTCCCTAACGTTCGTTCAAAAAAATCCGCGATCATGTCACTAGTGAGCGACCGTTACAAAAGAAGCTCTCGACAGCAAAGGCCCGCTGCTCTCTACACCAGAGCATGATGGCGACTGACTAGAATGGGAAATAAACTTGGGAACTTCCCCCTCCAGATGTGCCTCTCTCACCCATCTATCGGCCCAACTCACCGCTAAGAAGTTGTTTTTCAAATAAGTAAGTTTCTCTGGCGCACCCTGTGCATGCATTTTGATTTGATTTTGCAACACCACCATAACGAGTGTGTTTTTACTACGATTCTAAGCAAATCAATGAAAAGGCTCGGTTAACCGAAAAACCGCTACTTTGAGCCCGGTTAAAACCGGACGGTTTAACCGGCTTTGCAAAAAAACCTATAAAAACCGAAAACCGGGCTATGGCCCGGTTTTTGAGATCCCTAGTTGATAGCGCAACTTGTTTCAGCGAGAAAATTACCAATACAATCGGAATTTATTTACCGTTACATTGTTATCGCTCTTTTTGTGAAAGTCATCGAAAATCGTAACTTGTCATGCAAAATCTCATTTTGCAGCCCTTTTGATGACTTAATCCCAGATTTGATTTCAGTTCTAGAAACTACATAAAATTTCGCAAAAACTGAAGTTTTTTCTGTTGCCAACATTATCGCCACTTTCAAGATACAGTTACTCAAACTTAATAGAAGTTTTAAAATAGATTTTTCATCGAACATTCAAACAGTAATTTCATAACGGTGCTTTATACGTACAACAATGCAAACTTGATAAAAGTTGCTTCAACATGTTGGCTTTTCAATGGTATATCACTTTTTATATTTACATTGCAGAATTTTAGGGAAACACGCATTGAATGTTAAAATTCAAGGCTTCAGTGGAATTGCTAACAATTTTTCCTTTACTCGAAAAAAGACAAACGAAGGCTATTTATAATTCGGGATAGAATCTCGCTACATTATTTTGACCAGAACTGTGAGATATTTGAAATTTTGTACATTGTTTGGCAAATGCAACGGAACTTATAACTAGGGATGTCAAAAACCGGCCCATGACCCGTTTGTCGGTTTTTTTTCGGTTTTTTTTTGCTAAGCCGGTTAGACCGTCCGGTTTTAACCGGGCTCCAAGTACCGGTTTTCCGGTCAACTGGTTGTTTTCATCGATTTACCTAGAATTTTAGTAAAAAAAAATGCTCACACACTTGTATTGCTGGTGTTCGTATCGTATGCAAAACCAACTTAAAATGCACGTGCATAATGTAGTAAGACAGCTAATTTAAAAGAGAAACATGTTGAACTAAAAAGACAATCAAATAAAATTGTCAGATGTGACATCATTTTTTTATTAATTTTTGAAAAAAAAAAAATTCCAAACATTTACAACAGGGGCCATCCTAATTTCTCTTGCGGAATACAAAATCTTTTAGCGACACGATGATACGCGAAAAACACTGATATAATGTACTACACACGAATATTAATTCGCATTCACGTTCTACAACAACATACATGTGAAACGCAGTGTAAAGATAAACAATATCTGCCTTGGAAGAGATAAGATACAAGCAGAGGTAATTTGAAGAAGCGATTGTTCTACGAGTAATAGCCAAAAGAAGAGTGTTCGACAATTGTTAAAGGGCTGAAATTTGATAACGAAATTTTCCATAGGGGATAAGGAATAGAATTGCATACTGAAAAATCAAGAAAACATAAAAAATTATACCAATTTTGAAAGAATTTTTTTCCGGTTTTAACCGGATGGACCAACAACCGTCCGGGAGGAGGAAAAAACCGAAAAAACCCGGTTAGCCGTTCTGAAAGTACCGGTTTTCGGACTAACCGTCCGGTTTTTGACATCCCTACTTATAACAGTTAAAATTTAATATTTGCTATTTATGGCAGATAGACGGGTGCCCCGCGCTCATAATGCGAGATCTATCAAAGAATATTTGGAATACGAATTTCCCGTAATTTGCAGATTTGGGACAGTTCCGTGGCCTGCAAGAAGTCCCGACCTCACTCCCCTAGATTTTTATTTTTGGGGTTACTTAAAAAACAATATCTATTCCGAGCCGATTACCTCCCGGGAACAGCTGCTGCGGCGAATTAATGATGCTTGTGACAACGTTAAGGAAACCCCTCCTGAAATCCTTCGGGACGTTTCTTCCATGCGCCGAAGGTGTTGAGTCTGCATACAAAATGGAGGAGGCCAATTCCAGCAGCATTATTCAAATTCATCAAACTGACCCATTTATTCATTAGTTAATATTTTTAGTTTATTGGTTATTTCTCATATTAAAAACGTTATTTTCATTTTTATTTAACAAATTTTTAAAATTGCGAAAGTTAAATGTAAAAAATAAATGAATAAAATTTCAGTTTGAATAATCCGATAAGAAAATTATTACCTTCTTTTTTTACATCCAATATGTGTAATTCCAAAATCTCGCAATGTAAATATGAAAAGTGATATACCGTTGGAAAGCCAACATGTTGAAGCAACTTTTATGAACTTTTGCAGAGTTGTACGAATAAAGCACCGTTATGAAATTACTGTTTGAATTTTCGATGAAAAATCTATTTTAAAATTTATATTAAGTTTGAGTAGCTGTATCTTGAAAGTGGCGATAATGTTGGCAACAGGAAAATCTTCAGTTTTTGTGAAATTTTATGTAGTCTCTGAAACTGAAATCAAATCTTGGATTAAGTCATCAGGAGGGTGCCAATTATGATTTTGCATGACAAGTCACGATTTTCGATGACTTTCACAAAAAGAGCGATAACAAGTTAACGGTAAAAAAAATCCAATTGTATTGGCAATTTTCTTGCTAAAACAAGTTGTGCTATCAACCCTCACAGTATTGACCACCTAATGCGGGACACCCTGTATATGTTTAATGCATCGCTCGTGATAATAATTCATGATTTGCCCGAAATGAATGAATTATGTATCATTCATGATAAATAAAAGAAGACCGAGCCTTATTTCGGGTGCGGCCGAAAGCCTGGATACCCTTCACTCTCCTCGGGATAAAAGTTTTTGCGGATGTACCTATCACTTGTTGATAAACTCCCCCCCCCCCCCACCTTATTCGTTTTCTTTCGTTTTCACGTAACATAAAATAAAAATTGTGTTTTTTAGAAGAACCTAATTTGGGGTATTGGGCTTGTATGGCAGCCCCACGATAGTATCGATATAATTTACTGAGTTTATGTGAAGTATTGAAAAACGAGTTTCCAAACTCGGCACGACTCGTCGCAAGTTTATTATTCAGAAGAAGATGATATTCTTATAGTAGAATAATAAAGTAACAATGCGACTAGGAAGTGTATGAACACACGGTAGTCATCAACGAACCATGCTCCACTAGGAGTTACGGTAATTAAGAGAGATTGAAAAATGATTACAAATGGTTTGACACATATGGTCACGTGACAGTATATAATAGGTGAGGTGTTGGTCGATAATATTTTGTCCGCACTGAGGCGCCCACTAATTCGAGCATTGGTCAAAGAACATAACATCCAGTTCCCGATGTTACCAATTTTCTAATTTGGTTGGATAACGAAGCAGATCGAAAGAAATGTAAACATTGGAAGTCCTCCGTAACACAGTGCACTTGCCAAAAGTGTAATCTACATTTATGCTGCTCGAACTTGAAAAATTGTTTCTTCGATTATCATAATCGAAATCAACCTCAAAATTGGTTTAGGAATGTCAACAAAACCTAGCTACCCGAAACAACGTTACTCTGAAATGGGTGAAAGGACATAAGGGGATCGAAAGCAAACGAGAAAGCGGACGGCCTTGCAAGAGAGGGTTCCGAACTACCCTTCACTGGTCCCGAACCTGCAATCGGAATTAGTAAATCCACTGCTAGAACAGTTACCAGACGTTGAACCGAGGATAAAATGCAAGATCTATGGAGACTCGCTGAAGACACAGCTGATCCAAATGGCATACCAGCTGCCGAAATCCTCAATCTCAGCAAAACGAACATCATGGCAGTGACAGGCCTTTTAGCGGTCATTGTACCCGATGAAACTGCATACAATAGGGATCTACACACAAGACCCACGATACACTATCGGGTATCGTATCAAAGGGGACGTCGAATACATTACATATCCGGTGTTTGTTTTCTGTTTCAAGGACCCTCAACGGAATAAATCGAGGTTAAATGGAAAATTGGTCATGGGCTGCCATGCAAACCTAACCCCCCAAATTAGCTTCTTCTAAGAAAAACTTTTTGATTTGTACTCCAAATTCAACTAAATTTAAATTTGAATTTTGGTTCTTCTAAGAAAATTTGTTTCCACCAATTTCACAAAACCTTGAATTAATGTGTCTTTATCAAAGCAACAAAAAAAGTAAAAACAAATGGAATCGTATTATGGGGCCATGCTCCCGCATCCCCCAATAAAATTTTCTGAGTAAATATTTTTATTTGCCCATACCTATTCCAAGCAAATCCAACACAAATATTGTTTTGTTGACGCAACGGTACTTTTGTGAAGACGGAACGAAAAGAATGGGGGGAGTTAACTGCAAGTCGTAGGTACGCCCGAAAAAAAAATTTGAGCCCGGAGGAGAGCGAAGGGTATCCAAGTTTCGCCCGCGCCCGAAATTAGCTTCGATCTCGTTTAGGGTTTCTACTATGACTACCTGGTTGAGTTTTTTTATTTTTCAGGCTTTCTTAAGGTACGTTGTGCTCGACACGACTGCATCGGCTCTAGCGACAGCGACTCGCTCATTTCATATAAAAACTCATTTTTCTCTCGTTCTAAACACGAGTTTTTATATGAAATGAGCGAGTCGCTGTCGCTAGAGCCGATGCAGTCGTGTCGAGGACAACGTACCTTTAGAACCTGTTCAACACCTATTGAACAGATACTGATACTAGGTTATCACTCGGGGATAGGCGCACAAAAAAAAATGTTTTTAATTTTGCCATCAAATTCTTAATTCCCTTAGTGCTACTACGCCGATTAGAAGAGTATTTCCGTGAGAAAATCGAGGTACCTTTCAGATTGGATGAAGTCCTCAAACAATCGGAAAGACGAATCTTGGCTTAAATTACGGAAAAAACTGAAAATGTGCTAAAATGCTGAACAAATGAATGAACAGGTGCTAAAAAAACTGAAAAAGACCGGTGTTGGAAACTATACCCTAGCCTTGAGTATTAGATCGTATTCAACAAATTAATTTCGTATGTCACAGGCTTGTTAGGAAGTAACTAACCGATAGAGTGTCGCATACGTTCGAAAAGAAAATAGCGGAACATTACGGGTTCCGTTCGTATAAGGTCAGTTTTTTTTTTGTCTTTTTAAGGAACGAACGACACTTGCTGTCGTCTCATGGAGCAGAACTAGTCCCCTTTGACGCTAGGGTTTTGCAGAACCATAAACAACCGCTTAACGAGAGTGCCCGCAGTAAAATATTAAATAAATAACTGGCGCCGCAGTCAAACATTGAACTAAGGCCGCAGATGTGTTAGTGACATCCGATTTCCTGGATCTTAACTGCTTTTTTGTTGAGATGTTGGTATCAACAGCCATCTCAGCAGTGTTATTTATTTCCATGGGTGTAACATCTGAGCGAGATCATAGTCCGTCAAGTGGGTCGTGAGTTCGAAAATCACCATAAACTGAATTCGTTCGTGAGACTCGAACCCATGACCCTGTACACCAACCAGACTACAAGTAAAAAATTACCATTTTTCATGTGAAGTTACGTCATTCAGGTCTATCCTTTCACACTTTCTCTTGAATTGGGTATTATCAGACAACGCTTTGCCATGGGCGTATCCAGAATTTCGGTCAGGGAGGGGCAAGCCCGAAATTTTTTCAACATCAAAATTTTCTTAGGAGCTGAAATTTTTGGTTGCGAAAATATTGTTAGGCAAAATTTAGAGTAGTCTGGCTGGTGCAGGCGCGCACAGAGGGTGGGGCAAAAGGGGCAATTTGCCCCGGGCCCCGCGTTGGAGAGGGCCCCGCAGGGACAGTGGTCTCGTAGTGCGCATACGTCTGCACAATTATTACACGAATTGATGTCAGATAAATTTTATTTAAATCTCTATTTATCTTGTTTTGCGTTATTCAAAGCATTTCTAGGACCTTATAGGATTTCCCTTCACCTACTTTTTTCAATTAAAATTTCTAAATCTAAAATTGGCAGTGATCTTGATATATTTTAGGTGTTGAAATCAACAGCACACTCTGCTGCAATTTATCTAATTAATCTGTATGCTCTTAAAGTCCGAGTGTCCTCGAACTATGTGTGTTTTATAGAGAAAGTGCTAACCAAGAAACTGAAAACGAAGGATCCCCTTTAAATGACTATTTCTTATTTAGTTTCCATAAACTTATATTTATTCAAGTCTCTCTCTGATTGTTGTTAACTCATTGTAGTCTTATCTGTAACTATGCTCTCGAACTAGCAAAATTTCTCAACGTTTTCTACTGGTTTGGTTTTAGACTTTTGTTCTCCTATGGATCAGTGCACACTCGGTCTTAGTAACGTTTATGAAGAGACAAGAATTTCGATTTTTGCAATGCCATCAGCAGTGACGGAACAACTTCACTCTTTGGGCCCTGCCGCCAACTTCTTGAGTGGGCCCCCTACACTGAGAAAAAAAGTAGAGTGAAATCAATCGAAAACACTCTTGAAGGTCGATCCACACTTTTCAGTCATCAGTCACAGTCACTTCAAGTTAATTGATTGACTGACAATCTGTCAATTTGAATGAGAAATTACTGTGACTGCGACTGATGACAAAAAAGTGTGGATCGATTTTAAACCAAGTATTTTGAAACATGATTTTGACGTTACAGTTTTTCTACTAAAATTAAGAACATCGTACTTAAAATAACTTTGCTAAGAGCTACTTTGACTCTTTGCATTCTTACATTGAGAATAGCGTTCTTGTTGTAACGTTTATTAAATTAATGATTTCATCAATTGTTTTTTTTTTTTTTTTTTTGATAAAAATGCTCACGCAGCGCTGCATTGACCTCTATAGGTGTTAGTGATGTTTAAGCATAGAAAATTACCTGCGCCTACAATGAGATTCGATCCCGCGAACCTATGATTCGAAGAAGAGCGCCCTATCTATCTACCCTAATGCCGCTTTCTCAGGTACCAGCATCCTGGCATCCTGTAGTAGGAACAACCTTTATAGAGTTTCTAAGGACAAATGTTCTTTTTCTCAAAGGGGCCACTTGTATTTATATGCCCCGGGCCCCGTAAAGCCTCTGTGCGCGCCTGGGCTGGTGTAATGGTTAGTGCGCGCACCTTCGGTGCACAAGGTCATGAGTTCGAGACTCATCGTGAATGAATTCAGTTTATGGTGTTTTTCGAACTCACGAGCCTTGTGACGAACTATGATCACACTCAGATGTTAAACGAGTACATGGGGATAAATATACCATTTCTCAGTCAAGTTCATAACTATGGAACATCAAATTCGTAACTTTGGAACATCAAATTCGTAACTGTGGAACATCAAATTCGTAACTTTGGAACATCAAATTCGTAACTGTGGAACATCAAATTCGTAATTATGGAAAATCAAATTCCTAACTATGGAAAATTAAATTCGTATGTGATTTATTAGGTCCATTTTCTCTTTCTTTTTGATTAATATGTGTACGTTAATATATAATTTTCGAAAAAGTGTATTAAAATTCAATTCAATATGTGTATTAAAATTCAATTCAATATAAAAAAAATTGAACGGCTAGAGGGGTTGCCTCTCCCTGCCCCCCCCCCCCCTGGCTAAGCCCATGCGCTTTGCGATGGAACTCTTTTCCCCAAAGAGGTAGATATAGTGGAATCTCATCGCCGTCCGTTTATTAGCACAAACAAACGGACGGCGAGAGCTTTTGTAGTGGCCAGCAGACAAGCATTATGCATTTCAGATTGTAAGAACGATGGTTCTTTTTTCAGCCAATCGGTCCTCCTAACTCCCGTACAAATGTCACTCCCTTGCTATGCACTTAATATCGACTATGACTTTGGACAGGATATCGTAAGTGATCTAAAATGTTATTCCTTGTAACCTGTCCTTGAAAGTGAAATAAATTTGACCAAACCACCGCGTCTCCCTTACATCCAGCCAATTTTTTAACCCTTGGTGGCAAATCTGGGGTCAATATGACCCCAAGGTGTAATTTCCGTCAATAACTGTTTAACACATGCATGGTTTGGGATATATTGCGAAGATTTCGTATTGTTACCGTTGTTTATTTTCTGTAAAACAATATCGAATCGTTATTAGGGATAAAACATAAAAACATGGTAAAATTAATTCAAATAGAATGTTTGATGTTTTCAATGCTAGACAGAGTTGTTAAGGACTGTCCCGCACGATGCGCGACGTTTAGTCGCCTAAAGTTACTGGATATGCTTGTTTTTATTTTCAGAAAAATGTCCCATTACATCACCAAAGAGATATTACGCACCTCTCTACGAAAAGGACTCTCGGACAACACTATCGAAGTCACCAACTTCCATATTAGTGAAGGCAATAAACCGGGCGATAACTACGCAAGTGATATTTATCGTGTCAAAGTTATTTACCGTAATGTCAGTTCCAAGCAAAATGTCCTGAGTTTAATTATCAAAAGTATGCCAAACGAAGGTCTCAGTAAATTGATACACGAAATCGGATTTATTCAAAATGAAATTAACGTCTATGCCGATATGATGCCTAGACTACAGAAATATCTTGGAAGTACGATAGTTGCTCCGAAGTAAGTATACGAAAACGAATAAATAGAAGTCGATAGGACTTTGATTAAATAATGTAATTTTTAAATTTCTTTTTTCAGATGTTATGACATTTTTATGGAGCCTCATGTGAATATTGTTTTCCAAGATTTAATAGCGGGTGACTATGTTTGCTCTCAACGCGAAATTGGACTGGATGAAGCACATCTGGCAATGGCTTTGGGGAAGATTGCCAAGTTTCATGTGGCATCTGTTTCAGTTTTGAAGCAGGTATGCTTGTTTTATTATACTAACTGTTTTTTTCCCGCACAGAGCAACATCAGGATATACACCAGACACTGTCAAATTCGTCCCCGATAAAAAAAACCTACCCAACTCCTTTGTTTGCAAATAAAATATCTACTTTCATTCTCCAGGATCCCTCGACCGAGTCCAACTATCAAATGGGTTTCTTTGCCGAAAAGGCCGTTAAAAATCCACTAATAGAAGGAGTTTTCACGAAAAACCTCAAATGTGCTGCATTAGTAGTAAGTCAAATTCCTGGCTACGAACGATTCCGTGATAAACTGCTCAAAATCTACGAAAATTTTCACGACTTTGCCGTCAAGTGTGCTAAATTTGATCCAAACGTGGATTTCAAGGTATTGACTCATGGCGATTTATGGATAAATAATTTTCTTTATAAATACGACAAGAACACTGGGAGTCCTGTTGATATTATTTTCGTAAGTATTTTCGAAAAATCGACAAACTATTAAAATTCAATTTCACTATCGCTAAATTTTGACAGGTTGATTTTCAAATTTCGGGCATTAATGGTTTGGCATTGGATCTTGCCTATCTTTTTGTTACCAGCGCCAATTTCGAGACACTTTCACGAAGGTTAGAGTTGATTGAAAAATACTATTATCCAGCTTTTGTTGCGGAAATGAAGAGGCTTCATCTAGAACCGATTCCGTCGTTAGCCAATATTTTGAGACAGTTCGAACGTCGTGAAATGTACAGTTTGATATGTTTGATTGGAGTTTTGCCACTGGTTGTAACCAATAGGGAGGAGGCCAAGACAAACAGCTTATCACAATTCGTAGATGACGAAATTGCGGAGAGGAAGGGAATTATTAGTATGTCTAGCACGAGATTCAAGGAGTCAATAAAATATATTTTAGATTGTTCGGAGAAACAATTAGACGAGGCTATACAAAATTTTTAACAAATTTTTATAATTAGCATAATTCCTTAAAATTTAGCTAAAATCTTCAGATTTTTGTCAATTACTTTAAAATTCCAATTTGTTCCATTCGCCTTAAAACATATTGACTAATTCCAATAAAACGTTCCGATGACATGCCAATTTCACGTTTTTCAATGCCCGTTTCCGAATTTGCTAACGTTTCAAAGCTACTGTCCTGACACCTATCGGGATCTATACAAATTACATATAACTTTAAGATGCACATGAAAAATCCGTTAATTTCACTTTTGGCAATTTCATCGTACAACTGTTCCAAACTAGGAATACTTTCATATCCTAAATTACGAAGTGTTGATTCAAATGTCTTGTAGTAGTATTCCTGGATCATAAAATCACGTTTGGATGCAAGCAGATGGACCTGAGGACTTGTGTAAAGAAAATGGGTTAAATCAATCCCGGGGCTTGAGTAGTAGCACATTTGGAGGTCAATCTGTAAACACGAAAGCATACGAATCTTTAAGTTAAAACGAAGAAAACAAATTATTCGAATCGACCTACCAAAAACACATCCTTCGCTGCGCCATTTTCATATTTGAACAAAATATTATTCGTCCACAGATCATTGTGAAGCAAAACTTTAAATGAAGCCTCGTCCGCAGTGTGGAGTTTTACATTTCTCGCTTTCAGATCCGATGCAAATTTTTCGAATTTTTCAGAGATTTCTTCGAAACCTTTCCACGATGATATTGCATTAGTAAAACTGTTTAATGTTAAAATAAGTGTCTGCATTAGAGTAGCACTTTTTTTACGATTTGGTGCAACTACGTCATTTTTGAATTTTTCATAAACGTCGGGATACTGAAAAAATAAATATTTGAAATTAAATTAACATCGAAAAAAGTACCAATTTTGAGTGTGTGATTGAAACTTGAAAACACTTTATTATCAGATTACTAATAGAATCTCAGGCGACCTCTGACTTAGTATATCAATTCCGATTTTGCTTCTACCTACATTATAAGCGGCCTTCTTAAGAAAACCTTCAAGACCTTTCTAAATCTATAGTAATTAAGTTTTTTCTTAGTCTGCGTGGAGTTTGAAGGTAAGATAAGGTGTATTGGAATGCCTCGGTTACAGGGGCGTACGCAGAAATAAATTTCGGGAGGGGTTTTTGAGAGTGGTTGAACTGGCAGCATGTGGTTATATCCTGATAAAAACCTACAAATGGTAGTATTCAAATTGCAAATTATACAATTACACGATCGGCCGAGCTCTGGCTGTAAGACAAGTAATCAAAACGGTAAAAGTCCTGCGCAACGACGGCAACTGCCCCAAACAACCAGTTGTAGGTGAGTTTGCACATGAAACAACCTGCATTTCAATCTACAAGCTTCCAAAACCGCTCAAACCAATTCGTAAGAAGAAAGTTTTCAGCCATAAATAAATAAATAAAAAACACTGGGGTGACCTGATTCATGCACCACACGTCAGCCGAGATACCTTTTTAATTTATGACGTTTTCATACAAACAGTATATGACGATGTCCCTATATATCATCTACACAGCAAAAAATCCGGTGTGAATTTAACTCCGAAAATTGTCGAATAAGGTCCCTCCGTTTGGATAAAATATTGTTTTATCCAAATGGATGAACACAAAAGAGTACTTCCAATTACACCAAAAGGAGTAATTCTCGATATTTTTAGGATAAAAATAAAACACAATTTTCACAGAACATTTAACTCATAAATGAGTTTTGTATAACTAGCATTTACCTCTCTATAGGTGTTGGCGACATTTCATTTACCTCTTTACGCTCTAAAAATGCATAATAAATTACCTGCCTACAGTGGGATTCCATCCCGAGACTCTATGATTTGAAGACTAACGCCCTACCTACTACACCACACAGACTATACGGGACAACGTTCGTAATTTGCAGCGCCCGCTCTAGCACTTACGCCGCCCCGGGCAAATGGATAAATTTCCCGCCCCTTCGGTACAGTACCAAACAGATTGATAGTAGATATACATACTATCTAGATCAGTGGTTCTCAATCTTTTAAGTTCGTGCCCCTTGCGAGTTCTGTTGATCCTGGCGCCCCAAGAAAATAGATGTGCGAAAATTGCCGTTGGCAAGGAATGCTCTTAATTTTATACGTAAGTTCAGGATCTATTTTCGCATTTTAAATTGTTTGAACATTTTTTTTGTTAGTGCATTCCATATTTTAAACTTGATCTCTGCATGCTGAATTTCGTTGTCAGTTCGGCCGTTACCATGACACTTCAGTGATACCAAGACCAAAATCAGCAAGATTTTTACCAAAGATTCATTCTATCCATACAAAAACTAGCTGACCTGTGCTGTTTTTTTTCAGAATCGCTAGTTTTTGCAATTTCATTCCACCATATTATCAGCTGTGTTCATCAAACGGATTAAATAGTAGCGATTTTTTTTATTAAGAAAATAAAATTGTTGGCAATTTGCAACGTTTTGCAACAACGGATTACTCCTGGTGAGTTTCGAAAGAGTTTCAAATGGTTGGTGTTAAAGGAAACCATAATCGTCCCTAATCGTCGCATCTCCATCTCATTATGGGGTGCGCCCCTGAGCTGGGAAACACTGATCTAGATGTATTGAATGGTTGTTGTAGAATCGGCTCTATGAATCAACGCCCCAGGAACTATCACCCCAAAATGAATGAGGCACCTTTTTCCAAAACTCGCTTCTTGCATTTTAGAAAATTTCAATGTAGTTTCGGTTTTTTTGCACATAATTAAAGTTTGACTTTGTTTTTTCCTAAAAATTTTACATAATAAACTTCTTACTGTTTGTAGAACATATTGAAGGACAAAACGAGTTCAAAAATTTTTTCTTGAGTTTACAATCAAACATGAAACTTGGTCATTTATATTTTTTTTACAAATGCAAGAAGCGAGTTTTGGAACTCAGTGCCAGATATGAACTAAATTTCGGGGCGATAGTTCATAATGAACTTTTGCCCCAAAATAAAATGAACTATCGCCCCAAAATTTATGAACTATCATCCTAGAACTACCGCCCCAATTTTGGGGCAATAGTTCATTAGAACCATTGCCCCAAATATGGAATGAGCAATCGCCCCAAAATTAAGTCGTCTAGGGGACACTTCAATATCTGCGGCGCCAAATTTTGATGATGCCACTTCGTTAATATTAGCCCGAAACAACCGAATCTGCAATCCTTTTTTTGCGTCAAATTTTGACTTTTCTATGAAGCCAGTTAAGTAATTTGATAAGAAAAGGGGGATATTTCCGCTTTACACATTGGGGAAAGTGTTCGATGCTAAGTTGACGTTTTAATTTTAATCAGTCCCACTAGAATAGTAAGTTTTACCAATTAGGCAAAGATGTTAATAATATGAAGAGTCGAAATATACATATTTTCGAGCAAGAATTGAAAAGGGTGGTATAGACAGAGAGGCAAATGAAATTTAAAATTTTATTTTTGATGTGTAAAGAGGAAATATCCCCCTTTTCTTATCAAATTACTTAACTTATAAATCATTGAAACGAAGTGCAAATAGTAAATCAAATAACGAAAATGAATTATTCATTTGGAATTATTGCCCCAAACTGCATGAACTATCGCCCAAAAATCATTGAGCTTTTGCCCTAAATTTGGGGCGATATTTCATAATGAACTATCGCCTCAATTTCATATATAAAATTTTTGGGGCGATAGTTCATTTTCGGTTTGGGGCGATAGTTCCTGGGGCGTTAATTCATAGAGCCTGTAGAATCGATTCAAAGGGGTTTTGCTCCAAAACAATTTTCATAGTGAAACCAAGAAACTTAGAGCATAAAAAACACAAAAATTCATGGTTACATTGGGATTCAAATTCAAGCCACCGTTTACCTATCATTCATAGGTACTACTCTTAAGCGCAATTTACCACAGTTCAGCAAGGCCTTATAGACTTTGTTTGGAATTTCAAAACTTTAAAGCTTGATCTAAGAAATCGAAAATGCATGCGAAAATTCGTTTTCCACTAAAACACTAAATACATCGAAAAGGTTTGTGTTGGAATAAAATTTTCCCCGCAAGAGGATTTCAAAAAGTTTGTCATTTTCGGTTTCGAACGACAGTTCATGGCACGACACCTCTCATCAGAAGCCGTCGCTAAGTGCCGTGCCATGTACTACCGGGGACGGCATGACCGAGAATGAAACGATCGATGTGATTTTGCCCTTTATATAGCAATGACAAAAAGTTGAGAAGACGGATCATTTTTTAGGCGAATAGCCACTTTTTACTTATTACTATAATGCGTCCATTATCCGCAACGTGTTTTGACATAGCGCCAATGGCATGTTTAACTACAAAAAAAAAACATGTTTCCGACGCAGCCTCCGCATAACACGACACTTCCATTGGCCCTCTACGCTCTAACTAAATACATTTTGAGAAAACTCCGCCCTTAGAAATGTTGGGCTAAAAAATTGTTCCCGCTTTCATTAACCTCCTGCAGTTGTTTTCCATAAATTCCTTAAAAACTTCAATTAGCCGGATTGCTTCAGGCTTTTCAATGTGCATGGCTTATTTTCATAAATCCGTCATTACTCCAATCAATAGAGACGAAATAATAGGGGTTAGCGTGCAAAAATTGGAGACTCCTCAAATTTTTGATATGTTATAAAGACAGGTGGGGTAAGTTAAAATCCAAGTTTGCGTCACGTTCCCCCCTGTGCTCCCGCCGCTATCTTCAAAAAACCATCTCAAATCGGCCCTCTCATCTGTTTTTGGCCTGTAACTTCTTTACAGTCCATTTGACCACAAAATCTGCCAAGACAATTTTGTAGGGGACAAAATTTCCTACATGTTTAATCTAAGATATTGTACTCTACAATCAAAATTAACAGAGTTATAGCGCCACGAAAATGGAGAAAATACCAAAAATCATGCCAATTTCAAATTCACAAAAACGCATTGTATACCAATATCTCATAGCCTCCTCTGTATTTTAGTATAGAGTTCTCGAAGTATGTTTTGAAATTTGTTAGTAATGATTTTTGGAATTTTTAGCATATTCTTTGCGCTATAACTCTGCCAATTTTGATTGTATTGTCACTTGAAATTTATAGGAAATTCTCTACAAGATTGTCTCAGGACATTTCGTGCTCAAATGGACTGCGAAGGAGTTATAGACCGCAAACTGATAAAAGAGCCGATTTTAAATGTTTTTTTTTTTTCAAGATAGCGGCGGGAGCACAGGGGGAAAGTGACGCAAACTTGGATTTTAACTTACCCCACCTGTCTTTATAACATATCAAAAATTTGAGAAGTCCTCAATTTTTGCAAGGTAAAATCTCCCCATTGATTGGAGTACATCTCGAGAATTTTTAAAGAGAATAAGCACAGCTAGTTAAATCGGGGGAACCTAGCCAAATTCCGATATTAAGATGTCCGAGCACAAATTAGGAAACTCTGGCAATTTGTTCTCTGGTTCAATTCCTCATCTTGCTAAAATCCTAACCAACTTCTTCGCAGTTTGTCCTCCAATGCTAGATGAATCAATGCAACTTAAGTAATCCATTCACGCGAAGGTTTGGCGAAGTGAATTTAAATTATGCTGCAAAATGTCGAAATTTTGGAAAAAAAACTCCAAAAAATTATTGATAATGTCTTTGTGGATAACAATTCTCACAGAGGAGTCTGTTTCAAATGCCTTAATGTGCTCAGCGTTTATTGGACTCCCTATTTCTCATTTCATATGAATTTCTTTGGGAGTTCAATATTTATTTAGTGGATTTGCTCTCCTGTTACTCAACAGACTAAACAATAAAATTTCTTGCAATTTAGTCCTCTGAAAATTAGGCAAAAACTAGGTTTCATGCAAGGCCCTTTATTCTGATGAAAAGAAGATGAACTTAGTGTTCAATCGGAGGACGAAATTAGCACATACGAGTAATCTTTTTACTTTATCTGTAGAATGGAAACCGCAACCCTTTCCACTAAATCGAAGTTGATGTTGATTTTTTTCTTTCGGCTTTTTTAATCTTTTTTTTTATTCCAGTGCTAGACAAAAAGCCGCCCCTAAAATTTGGCGCCCCGGGCGACCGCCCGGCTTGCCCCCCCTTAGAGCGGGCGCTGGTAATTTTCCCCATATATTACCTGTCATATTGTGCGGAGTTAACTCCATTTTAAGTGATGCCCAGACCAACGCGTCACGAATTTTCCGTCGCGAATCCGCGCCGGAAAATTCGCGGCACATTTTTGGGTGCCCACACCGGCGCGGCACGAATAATTCGCTGGGTACTGTCACTCACAGCTGATATCATGTTGTAGCCTTAGAAAAGGTATTAGACTTATGTAAGGAAGGAACTTAGACATGATCGAGAATAACTGCAAGAACTGACCAAATACAATTATTATAACATTTATAATCATTCTGAAATTTTCGTGCACTACATCAAAATGTCGCAGCATCTTTACTTATTATGTAAAAGCGTAAGCGGAAGCAATCAACGTGAAATTCGACATTTTCCCTCTCCATGTCTATACTTATTCTAAGGATAAAATCATTGACATGCGCAAATTGATGGAAATATGCAGTGCAGTACAACCTTGTGAAACCGTACCCTAAAAAAAAGTTGCGGGAGTGTTCGATTTGATTGTTTGAATTGACTATCGCGTAACCGAAAGCTCTTACATCTTATCTTGTGCCCGTCGAATGGTTAGTCTTATCGTATAGAAAAGACACAAAGCTTGAACATTGTTTTGTGGCTGTTTTGAATTGAATAGATGTATCTGTTTACTTAGCATGGGTTACGCAAAATGCGTATTTACATACAAGCTTGAATACTCTATTGAACTGAATGTTTACTTTGCACAGTTACGCCATATTTTGCTTGGTTACGCCATCGTATGAAATTGCATAATAATTTTTAGTAGAATCCTTACGTGATTCCTTACGATGGCGTAACCAAGCAAAATATGGCATAACTATGCAAAGTAAATATTCAATTCAATAGAATATTCAAGCGTGTATGTAACTACTTAGGGACAAACGCAAGTACCGAACCACCAGGATCCTTATTTCCTATCGTATACTAATCATGAATGAAACGATTGACCTTGTATTCTTTCGGCAATCCGTCGATATCTCTGCAATCCTTTGGTGTGGCGGATCGACCGAGGTGGCGCTAGACTTACCATAAAATTGACGAAAGGGTCTTCGGATCCTCTTTATTTTTCCGGTCAGTGCACAGGGTGAGATAACGGTCAACGCGGATGTTGTCCACAGCAATTTCACAATCAACTTCGTACTACTTCGATAATCCGTCGAAATCCTTGAATCCAACGAAACGATCAAGGTTTCGCTGGACTCGCAACAAAATTCTCTAAGGTGGCGTCGGAGCATCTTTCCTGCGAAGCTTACAAGGGGATAACCCAGATAAGTACAATAATTCACAAAATGTAAGCTTTTGTTAGTTGCCAACCTAGATGCGCTTGGAAAATAGTCGATTTGGAAAATAGTCGATATCTCTGCAATTCTTCGGCCGAGCGATACGATCGGGGTGTCGCCGGACTTGCCGCAATTTATTTGTGTAAGTCCAAACAATGGGTAAAAACCTTCCTTCCTTGGAATTCATGTTTCCAAGGTTACTTCTTTTACTCATCCACTTATACCATAAAACATTCAAAACTTAAATGCTCGGTCAATTCCTGAACAACTCATTCCAAATCTACATCTTTTTCGGGTACACCAACATCAAGTTGTACTACACTGCACCTGTCAAATAAATTATTTTAATAAAATGACATTAGGTAGCAAATATTCGAACCGGAAAAAATACTGCAAAACTGGCGAATATTCGCGTTGGTGTGGGCATCTCCATACAACGCAGTGTGTTACAATTTCGACGCCGCGGAAAAATCCGCCGCGAATATTCGCTGACGCGCCGCGCCGGTGTGGGCATCACTTTAAGTAAATTTTAACACGATATAAACAAAAACTGATAAAATTTCGGATAAAATTTATTATTTATCCAAATGGATTTTATTTTGAGTGTTTTATCCTAATAGATAAAATAAAAATTTTATACTTGTGGGCAGAGTTAAATAAGTGTAGTTAACCCCATATACATACAAAAAATAACCCCATTTGGATAAATTTTGATTCACACCGCCTGATTTTTTAGTGTGTATACACGCCCTCACCTTATTACGGATAATAATTACAAACTCATTACTCAAAAAGATGATGTAATAGTTGTGTAACATATATGTTGAATGCATCGCTCGTACAAAATATTTACTAAAAATAAATAACAGGCGCGACAATCCAACATTGGACTAAGGCCGCAGGATGTGTTAGTGACATCCTATTTCCAAGATCTTATCTGCTTTTTGTTGAGGTAATGCGATCAGCATCACGCTCAGCAGTGTTATTTATCCCCATAAATGGGTACTCGTTTAACATCTGAGTGAGATCATAGTCCGTCACAAGCTTGTGAGCTCGAAAAACACCATGGTTCACGGTGAGATTCGAACTCATGACCCTGTGCACCGAAGGTTCGTGCACTAACCGCTAGACCAGCCAGATAAATGTCAATACTACAATGGAAACCATCCAACCCATTTTCCGCTCTGTCCACGGTTGTGAAGCAAGAAATATAAATAAGCGTTTCAGTCGTGCATCAAATTTTCAGAGAAATAGTTTAGACGGACATTACTGTACTCTCAAAACGTGGAACCAGATTACAACTCTAGTGTGAATTCGTGATTTGAGATTTCAACCCAATGGCAATTCACATTTGGCCGCATAATCTGGGTAGATTGTGGAATCTCGCATGCTGTTCGCACTATGGTCATAATTTTCATCAACGACTTGACGGCACAGTAAAGTCCGTCTTAATATGATATCCCGACAAGTTCATGCACGATTGAAACTGCTATTTACCTATATTAATTTGTTACAACAAGAAGTGGAATTCATCTTACAGAAACCTATGTCAATGATTTTTGTTCATCAAAAAGTGAAAAAATTAGACTTATGTTTACAAAACCGTGCACAGAGCGGAAATGGGTTAGACGGCCTCTACTGTAGTACATATTGGCATTTTTGCCAAAGGCGGAGCTCACCACACTTCACCACGATTTTGTAGAGAATTTGCTCGAAATTTTGGTTAGAATCTCGGTATAAAATCTATGAAAATCTTTCGAAAATTATGAAGATTTTAGCTTAAATTTTGGAAAATCTCAAGATTTTGCAAAATCTTCTGAAGTCTGTAGAGAGCTACAATCAACCTGGATTTTGCGGCCATGTGTGAAAAGCCTATTACTTCTTTAAATAATTGGTACTCCAAGCCCAAGGCTTGTCCAGATTTAGAAATAGCATTAAGACATCAAGTCCATCTATGCTCAGTTTCCGGATTGTATAGACATTCAAGCATTAAAACAATTGAGTTTCTGCTTGGCGTGCATTTCCTGGCAGCCGGATCATGAGAAAACGTTATCAGCCATTTCTAGCATTGAACCTTTTTAATCAGAAGGACTTGCTAATATTATTTCGTGCAGCAATGCTTAGATCTTACTTACCATGTAAGCATATATCTGCTATGTTTGCAAGGGTACATAACAGGGAGGAACTTGATTTCCCCTACCTAATCCAACCTAAAACGGAACCTGCCATGTTCCGGGATAGTAAGCATATTTTTGCTGGAAAGTCTAAATTGATTGGACATCAGCTTAGTTGGAAACCTAACATTCAAGAGAGGGTAAATAAAACAACTACAGCATACTTAATTTGTATAGAAAAGCAATAGGATTAAGCCTCCAATGAAACTTATTGTATTGGATTTACTACCCTACTACGTTGTATGCGTACTTAGTAAAAAAACCTATTATGATTTGCTTGCGAAATTATAAAAAAATGCCTTCTCTTTTCTATAACTAGAGCCTTTCGTATTAAGCCCTCTAAAAACTGGCTTCTTTACGCTTGTGTAAAACTGGTAAATGCTAGATTACTGTCACTGAACGATACTACGTCACTTTTATCTCCTCTTCTAGACTGATTAGTAATAATTAATTCCAACTTGAATTCCACTTATAAAATAACTGTATCTCGGTAAGTGATAACAGTATTTTCTTCAAACTTGGTGACAATATTTTCAGTAGCCTGCTTGTTCTTTGAATAACAATAACAAATCCCGTTAGGATTTTCTTACGATAATTCTTAAAAACAGCACAAATGGTGAAGTCAACAGGATATTTCCAGTGGAAATAAAACATCAAATAACGGTACGAAAGGATAATTTTACTTTGAAAAATGTAGCTGGTAATAAGTAGAACTTATTTATTTAAGTAATTTGAGCTGAAAAAGTTAATCTGGGATAGAATTGTATAGGTTTTAACGGTAAATACAATTCGCTGAAGAGCTTCAGTGTTCTTAAACTAGAGTCTAACGTAAGGTGACCAGACTTCCGAAAACCCAATGCTGTACATACTTGCGGAATTCGGTTTTCCGGCAAATTATCATCCGTATTACCCTCCCCTCTTGTCTTCTCGACGATTTGGAGAAAGAATAATATCTCACGAGACCACCATGATTCCTCTTTTCATAAGTTATATCTTCGTGAATAGAACTGAGTTTGGTTGATACTAAACAGGGAACCATAAAGTTCTCAATGTTCTCCTTAGTAGGGGGGGGGGGGGGGGGTCCAGGGGATTGATACTCGTGATAATTATTTTATTAATTTGAAATTTAGTTCGTTGCTATTAATTGGGTACATTTCGTAACATTATTTACCGAAATGCCATCCACAGGGGATTTCGGAAGTAACCCTTTTTATAGTACTTCCAATTGTATAATTGATACTGCCTTGGCTAGAATTATGGCTATTGCTAGCGTCTACTGGCGCACATAAATTTTGGATTTCTTCAAGCGTTATTTTTCACATAGTGTGACTGCCACAGGAATAGATCAGGTGGAATTTACTAATAAAATTTGGCATTTTAGCGAAAATCAGTAGTGTGGAATATCTAGTGATACAATAGGCTTCTAATTACGACACATGCAGGACTAATTTGCTTCAACAATGCTGCATCATACCACCCGATTTTTCTCGATTAAAATCGCCGGACCATCTTTCGGTGTTACTTCACAGAGGCGGCCTCAACGTATATTTACGTCCTGTTTCCTCGCTCTGCAGAACATTATTGTATACTGCAGACAAACCATACTCACAAGGATTCTTAACATTTGCGCTGGGAGCCTTCAATTTTAAGTTAAACCCATAACCTTCCAGGATCGATCTTTCAAGGTGTAGAGCGTATTCTGCGCACTCATAATCTTCAGGCGATTCTATAATCTTCTCAGTTATTACCAAGATGCATCGTCGCCTGACGGAATTAAACTCCCGTGTATCATTCATGAGTCACTAGTCCAACCTCGATTAAGTAGGTACACCAACATTAACGTGGGGATTATGAAAACTCTACATCTCTGGGGTCTAGTTGCTCGACATGCAATATTTACTTCGCTCTGCCAAACCTATTCCTCCGGAATCTCACCCTTTAAACAACGGCCGGTTTTTTAATTTCCAGTGTGCTGAAAAAAAAATCCTGACCACCGATCCCCTCTCCCTCCGAAAAGCTATCTACCCCACTGGTTCTCCGTGGCAAAAAATCATCAGCAGGTGAAGCACAAATGTATATGTTCTAACACAAAATACTTTAACAAGGAAGATTACTCGAAATAAGATTAAACTCATAAACCAAAAGATAGATTTCAGAATTTTCAGATATCTGGACTGGACAGTCGTATGAACTGTCATTTGGCTTTTCGTGCTGCCCGCAAAGTAACTACTGATTTAAAAGCTTAGAAAAAACAAATGTGCGATTTTGGGCAGTTGTAACTTCCGAACGAGGATAGAAAAGATCTTGAAACTTGGATGAGATATACGTCAAGTATATCTAAAAGTGTGCATAATTTCAGAAATTTTAGTCGGCTCCGAGTTATGGGAAATTAATGATTGGAAAACATAAAAGTGCGATTATATCACTTGACAGCTAGAGCCTTGAAATTTTTATCAAATATGAACAATACGGTGCTCCACCAGTTGTCTAAATTTCAAAGTTTTTCGCTTACGGATCTCCGAGTTATGGACAATTTTTAATTACTCAAAATTGCGACTTGGCCAGCCGTAACTTCCGAACGAGGATACGTAGGACCGTGATGTAGAGTAAATGTGATCGCCAAATTTCAGAAAGATCGAGAAGGTTTCCCGAGTTATCGAAAATTAAGGATTTCCCAAGCGGTTATCTCGCTAAATATCGATCGAACAAGGTACAGTATAGTCCAACTTTACACCTTAAAAGCAGACAAGACTAATCACAGGAATCATCGAGGACCTTATTATGTAGTCAATTAGGCTTCATTGTGAGGCATGGAGAATGCTGTACATTTCCCAATGCTGTATGGCAGGTCAAAATGCTGTACTGTACAGCAAAATGATGTACGTCTGGTCAGCTTAGTCTAACGGTATAGATCCTTGTCATTCATCCCCACACATTTGTAATGAAAGGACTTGGCCATCCGAAGATGCTCAGAGGACGGAGCCAATGCCTCTACAACCGTGCAGGTTAGGCAATGACGATAGGGCTCCTCAATGAGCGAGCAGCGGCATGCGCTTGCTGTAGCTCAGCTCGGGAGTTACGAGTGGGGTTTGTGCCACTCGTTGCCCCTGTCCCTTTGCAAATAAGAAGGGATATCGCATGCCTGCGGGATCACAACACAACACGGGGGTTAAAATTAGGATATATTATTATGAACGAGAGCCAACTAGCGCAGATGCCATCTTATTCGTGCTCCGTGGACCCGGATGGCGACGGGTCCCGGCCAAACTAAACCCACTATAATTTTATAAATAAACCCGTCCTGAGGCGCCCGCGGTCGATCAAAGAAATGAAGGGCGCCTCCCTTATAAAAAAATCAGAATTCACCCCTGGAATGGGGGGGGGGAATCTCAGCAACAACACACAAGTACTTAGCTGATTGTGTTCCAGCCGCTAACCGCGAGCCATCCTGATTTAAAACAAGCGCGTGTCCTCCTCTTCATCGTCTGCAACAAAATCCTTTTTTTTAACACGAAATAAGGCAAAACGCCTGCTGTCCTCGTGGCAGCCGTCACTCCACCGAAAACGTTCACCTCCGCCCAAAAATCACGTGTTCTCCTCATGTCGCCTGTCAACCAACTCTTCGAAGTTGGTCGCGTTTCCACACATCATTTGTCGGACCAGCTGTTCCGCTCAGTGATTCCGACACATAGACCGCTTATATACCGGAGCAAAGATAAAAAGTTTTAGACAAATTTAAATTATGTTTGGGCGACATATACGGGCTGCACTAACTAATCGAAACTAAATTTAGTCTCGCTCGCAACATATGGTGAGGTGCTTGCCAATCCATAATGCCTAGACAAGCGACTATGTCTCTGAAATTTATCCAGGAAGAGCGAAGTCGTCTTGTTACTGGAATGATAAGTACGTTTTTTTGGTTATCGCGTGTAGGTTTGGGTAACGAAACTCCATATAAAAAAATGACAGCTGACCCACCTGTCATTTTTTTTATATGAAGTTTCGTTACCCAAACCTACACGCGATAACCAAAAAAACGTACTTGATATCGTTTTCGATTGTCGTTTCGCTACAAAGTTTATATGAAATTCCTGGTTAGAAAAAACGCGAGATTAACAAATTCCAATCATAATATTGTCCAAATAATCGAAATGTCAGATAATCCATTTGTAAACATCTGCACATTCCACAACCAATTCGAATAAAAAGAAGAAGAAGAAAGTTAATACGCGAACTAGACTAGGACGGTATATACACCCTATGGAAAAGGTACTATCTCCAAAAATGCTTTAAGATAGTTTAAATTAAGAGCTCATTCATAGATGTCCATTTTTGAATCTGGCGGGATTTTCAAAAATATTAATGATTTTAAATTAACGAAATCATCAGTATTCTTGAAAAATGCTCAAGATCCAGAAATAGGCACTTATGTGTCAAAATCGGTTCGTTACACATTATTGATGGTACATATTTGAATCTAGGAAGTATAGAGGTCTTTTCAAAACCTTGATTAGTTGGTCTTGAAATCAATCCTTTATCAGTCTTGCTCCATAATTGGTGTCAGTATCTTGTTAAAATCTTATAGGAATGGCATGGAAAATATCTGAAGTTTTAGGCAATACATTATTAAGAATTTAAAAGCCTGGGTACTTCCGATATTTTCCATGCCATTCCTATAAGATTTTAACAAGATACTGACACCAATTATGAAGCAGGGCTGATAAAAGATTGATTTCACGACCAACTAATCAAGGTTATGGAAAGACCTTCATACTGCCTAGATCTAAATATTATCAGATATGTGTGGGAATGAATGACGAGGAATATCTATACCGTTAGACGATAGTTTAAGAACACTGACACTGAAGCTCTTTGGCGAACGTTTAGAGGAGCTTGGGACGAAATCAACTTAATTTACCGTTAAAACCTATGCAATTCTATCCCAGATTAACGTTTTGAGCTCAAATTACTTAAATAAAGTTCTACTTATTACCAGCTACATTTTTCAACGTAAAATTATCCTTTAGTACCGTTATTTGGTGTTTTATTTCCTGTGGAACTAACCTAATGACTTTCACATTTGTACTGTTTAAATTAATAAAATCTTAACGGGACTTCAAATCTGAGACCTTGTGTTATTAAAAGAACAAGCAGGTAACTGAAAACATTGTCACTAAATTTTGTAAATATACCGTTATTTTTGTTCGGCATATTCGCTGCTTTTCTGTAGTTACAGCTTTCCAAGTACATACTGCTCCCTTACAACAGCTTTGGTTTTTACAATGTGGTTTGCACAATTTTGGACAGCAGCTTGGCTGTGAAAAGCTCTTGATACCGCCATCAATGGATACTGTCTAAATAGATAAATTAATATTTATGGGGGGAGTTGAGACTGAGACCAAGCACTTTGGTCTTGTTTAATTGTTTTCTTTAACCCTACTGCATTTGTCTCTTTCTCGAGATCCAGAGCTATAACGCTCAGATCGTTGATTTTGTGCGAGTGTACTTAAATGTCAAAACTTACCATTGGAAATAGAAGGCCCAACTTCGTTATAAACTTTACTGTGGGATTCGTTCTGGGGAGGGTTAGCTAGGACTTCCGATGTTATTGCAGCTTGGTTGAGCAGCTAAAGAGATCGGACTCTCAGTTGAATAAAGAGGATAGAGGAGCATCTGAAGCGCTGTGGCTCCTATTTGGAAGAGGAAAGAGCCTGGGCTCCTATTTTAAGGAAGTGGAAAAGCATGCATCCCTAAATGTCTCCAGCCTACTGTCGGATAATGTTTCTTTCTATGGATGCTGCGGATGTGACATAAGAGGTTTCTCGGCATGTTTCGGCAGGTGATACGATCTTGTAGAACCAAGCATAGCCAGAATTTAAAACGGACATTGATCTCGCAAGTGGAACATGAAGTCCAAAAGCCAAAAATAGCACTGAATAGAAATGAGCTACGTGCTACGGTCTAAAAAGCAGAAACGGAGGCCAGTTGAATGTAATAAGAATCACCAGTAAAAGTCTAAACACGTTCAGGGGGGCATTTTTCGTTAAATGGTGTGGAAAATCATTCTGGACTGTCCTTTCCTAAAATTTAATATTAAAATAAAAAAAAATAGTCGCGACAGTCCAACATTGGACTAAGGCCGCAGATATGTTAATGGCATCCGATTCCCAAGATTTTAACTGCTTTTTTGTTGAAGTGTTGAGATCACCCCCAGCAATATTATTTATCTCCTTAAATGGGTACTCGTTTAACATCTGAGTGAGGCGTGAGTTCGGAAAACACCATAAACTGAATTCGTTCACAGTGAGTCTCGATCCCATGACCCTGTGCAGGAAGGCTAAACTACTCTAAATATCGGGCTTGCTCCCCCCTGACCGAAATCCTGGCTACGCCCATGTACCTAGCCACTGCAGTGGAAATTTTGGCGTTCATGGAAAATAGGATCTGGATAGAGAAGCATGTTGCCACGATAAGAAATATCATCATAATATACTGACAAGCTCTGGGGTACCACAAGGGTCCCATTTTGTTTCTTCTTGAATGGCTGTCATCCTCTCTGATCAAATGTTAGTCTCAGTTATGTATATGCCGTTGTTGTTGCAAACTTTCCACGTCCATTTCAAGTCTTGAACAAGGAACATGCCAAGAAGTGCATTAATAGTTGGCAATTTTGTACTCACCTGCTTAGCAATTACCATCGATGTAGCGTGAAATTTAGCTAATTTTCGCAAAACCAGGGCACAATGATCTTCATCTAAACCTTTGATGCGATCAGCCAGGGTATATCCTAGATTGGTTGCATTCTCAAAAATGATAGTGTCATAAACATCATTTTCAACCGAATAGTAAAAACATCTACAAAAAAATGTAATCACATTTAAAAACTACAGCTCAGGTATCAAAGAAGAATGGGATCAATTTTTCCGTTGCTAAAGTTTTATTTTCCTCGGTACGACCCCAGCGGCTCTAGCGACATATAAAGACTCGTTTTTAGATGATAATCGCTTAGCATAAGTCAACAATGAAGATTATCGTCGATTGAATCGCGCGACTCATGTTGTAAATAAGGTCCGCATGACTGGTGAACGTGGTGCAATCGCTTGTTTGTAGGCTTCGGCTGCTTGGGGTAGGGAAGTTGCAGTGTACATAAGCCACGATCGCTGCAGCCGCATCGACCACTAGGTGATAGTCAACAGCTAGAGCCGCTGGAGTTGCTAGGACCGCTGCGGTTGTGTCGAGGAAAATGTACCTTAATAATGAATTGGAGACCAAATACTAGGAATTCATAAATTTATTCGCACTCAAGGCTTTCATACTTACTTTGGTGCTACTAATTCGCCATCCAAAAGCTTATGCATTTTCGGTAATACATTCATGTACATCTGATATTCCCGATGAAAAACATTTCCTTCCTTCAGAAATTCAGCAGCCGCACTTATAACAATTACTTTAACGAAAAGATTCGCCATTCCCTTATTGGCGCCATTATTGCATGTGAACGTTACCGAAACACTGTATCCAGTACTGCAATAGTTTTCACCAGGCTTTGTACCGGCTTGTACCACAACTTTTAAAACATGTACACTGCTATCATCAAGACCCTGTTTTAAAGCCTTTTCAAAAAGATCGATAGTAAAGTGTTGAGGGCGGTTCACATTGATGCTCTCCAGAGACATGGTTCTGAAAGGCATGAAGAAAGTAAAGTATTATTACTAGCAAATTAGAAAAATATTATGCCTACTCACCACACAAACTACGGAATTGCACTTTATAGATATTTTAAGGATGAATGCATATCTTATTCTGCAATTAGATATCTTTTATCTTAAGATTTAAACTAAATTTTATTGTTTACTACTACTGGTATCTTCTATGATAAAATTATAAATGTATTTACCAATAAACGCGCGCGCGGCGGTTAAATACTACTAGAAGCTACATAAGTGACTATACCCAGCCAACATTTAAATGAACATTCACTAGGTGAAACCGATCTGAAATCACACACTAAATTTACACTTCACTTGAACTTCACCTAGTGAAAAATTAATGAACGTGTTCACTTTTCTTTCAGGAAATGAATAATTATTATTGAATGTATTCAGTTTTCTTTCAGGAAATGATTTCACTTAGCAGCAATCCTTAGAATGCTGCTCATTTGGGACTCATATTCTGAAGTCGTTTTGCAGCCACCTTATGTTTTCATTTGGGATTCATCTACTGGATTCATTCTGCATCCACCTAATGATTTCATTTCGGCGTAAAAATTTTCATACGTAAGATGAATCCGATGTGATATCAAACTGAATCATAAATCAAAGCTCAAGTGAATTCACTTCATGAAATGAGTTCAAAAGGAGTTCACTATGATTTCAGTATGAATTCAGAATGCTTGCTGGGTATCTTTATGTCTACTTGCGTACGTTTAAAAATTAAAATTTATTATTGCGCTCTGTGCACTGTAGATGATTTTGTAAATTTTGTTTGTCCAACCAACAGATAAGAATAGAAGAATGATAGCTAGCTACACAACACATTCGTGCAATGATCCATTATGATTAGCGTCATATCTGCGAATAATGTTGTAATAAAATTATTGTAAAGATTCAATTTATTACGTCGATTACAATAATTTTCTAGTATTATTATATGACTAGGTTCCAAAGTCCGTTTTGAGTGTGTTTATGTTTTCAATTTTAAAAACGTATTTAATGCGGTCATACGAACCGGAGAGATTCCAATCCAATGGACGAAGGCTACCATCAGACTTTTGTATAAAAAAGGGGATAAGGATGAAATTAGTAATTATCGGCCAATCAGCATCATATCAAACATATACAAGCTGTTCTCAAAATGCATACAACGAAGGCTCCAATCATCGGTAATATAAAATCAACCAAGAGAACAAGCAGGTTTTAGATCCAGATTCTCCACTATGGACCATCTTCAAGCTGTGAACCAAATTATTGAAAAAGCACTCGAATACCAAAAAACGATATACTTAGCGTTCGTCGATTTTAGCAAGGCTTTCGATACGGTGGAACATGAAGATTTATGGTTAGCTCTCGAAAATCAAATGGCGCCAAGGAAAATAGTTAATATAATGAGTAAACTGTATAAGCAAAGTACAGCCACGGTCAAATTGGAATCTACGGGAAGGTCTTTTAAATTGGATCGAGGAGTACGTCAAGGCGATCCGCTCTCACCTACACTTTTTTTGGCGATACTAGAGACGGTTTTTCAACGATTACACTGGAATGATCACGGTATTAACATCGATGGAGAGAAGCTAAATAATCTAAGTAATCTGATGATATAGTCCTTCTTTCACATAATGCTCGAGATCTAGAGAACATGTTGAAGGATCTGGCTGCTAAAGGAAAAACGGTCGGCTTAAAAATTAACTTTGACAAAACGAAAGTGATGACAAATGCGAGCAAGGATGCAGTGACACTAAACGGTATCACCATCGAATACGTAGAGGATTTTGTATATCTCGGTCAACTATTATCATTTGAACGACGCGCTGACAAGGAAGTAGAACGCAGGATAAGTAATGGCTGGAAACAATTCTGGGCGATGAAGAATATTTTCGACGCGAACAGTAGCCAACAAGCAAAGAAATATTTATATTTGATGGAGCTGTGCTGCCAGTACTTACTTATGGAGCGCAAACATGGGCTCTTACGGATAGAAATATACAAAACCTGAGAGTTACACAAAGATCAATGGAGAGAGCCACTTATCGAATCTCAAGGAGGCAAAGACTGAGAAATACCTCACTACGAGCACGAACAAATTTCACCGATGTTATTGAAAGGGCGAGGCTATTAAAATGGAACTGGACAGGGCATCTAGCTAGACTCGACGACAATAGGTGGACAAGTCGATGTACAAACTGGATACCCTACGGCTGCAATCGAAGAGTAGGTAGACAACGGAAGAGATGGCGTGACGATATCGAAGTTTTCTGTCCGAATTGGAGAAGGATGGCGAGATGCAAAGAAATTTGGCTTACGCCCAACGAATTTAAGGGTAATATCAATTTATTTTATTTTATATTTGAAAATTAATTTACATACATACATTTTAAATGAATCTATTGAAATAATATTGAAATAATAGTCTGTTATACTGATTTTTGCTTTGAATTGGGTAAATAAAAAACTTATAATAATAATAATGTTTTCAATTGGTATCAAATAATTTTCAATTTATTTCCTGCATTGTTGTGGATGCTTTATTATACAATATACCATCAGCCTTTCATCATCATTCAGCCTTTGCTGAAACTGCTAGAGAGACTAATGGATATTCATCTACGGGCGACCATTCCATCGAACCTATTATCCATATCACAACATGCATATTGGAAAGGTGGGTCGGTTGACACAGCTTTACACTCGCTTGTCAGTTATATCGAAGCATCCCTTCATCATAAGGAATACACGATGGTGGTGTTCCTAAAATATGAGGGGGCTTTTAACAATATCTCTCTTCACAATCTACAGGTTGCAGACCCAATTTGCTCGCTCGTGAATATGTTACACATTTCTAGGCGCATTCACAGTTATTTGGGAACTTCATCTGTAGGTAGATATGTTTCTAGAGGTACCCCACAAGGAGGGATTCTCTCTCTTTTACTTTGGAATATAGCGATAAATCAATTGCTTCTGGACTTGGAAGAAATCGGATGCGAAGTCACTGCTTACGCTGATGACGTTGCCATTGCTGTCAGGGGGAAGTTCCCTGACATTCTGAGCGGGCCATTAGAGAACATTAGAGGATTGGGAAAATCTCAGTGGCGTCGGAATTAATCCATCCAAAACGGAATTAGTCCTCTTTACAAGAAGACGGACGATTCCAACTATCTGGGAGGCGTTCAACTTGAGTTTTCTGACACGGCGAAATTTCTGGGTCTGATTTGAGGGTGAATAAAGCCCCTCAGACATATGGTAGATAGAAACTGAAAACTGCTTTGGGTAGTTGATCGATAAATATTAAGCTACTGTGAGTTTCAGATCTCTCCCTTTTCATATCGCTGATTGGCACAACAAAAACTGGTCACTTAATCTGTCAGATGCATTGGGCCCGCCCGAAGGCTAATACTGACGCCTCCAAGACGAATGTGGGAGTTGGTATGAAAATTCACTCGGATGAATTGGATATGATATGAATTTGTCTAAACCGCCTTCCTAACTTCTGTAGCGTCCTCCAAGGGAAGGTCACAGCGATATTCGAAGCCCTCACTTGTTTGGGTTGCCACGTCTTCACTGGTAAAGACGTCATTATACCCTTCGCTCATAGAGTGAAAGGGTATGTTAACTTTGTCATGAAGTTTGTAACGCATTGAAGGAAGCATCTCCGACCATATAAAAAATATACATATATGATCAGCATGACTTGGGGAGCCGATTGGGCGATGTCCGTCTGTCTGTCTGTTGCGACGCGTTTTACTCGGCCAATTCAAAAGCTATGAAGCTGAAATTTTGCACAAATGCTTCTTTTTGCTGCAGGCAGTTTGAATCGGTAAAATCGGACAATGGGGTCATGGGGCTGCCATACAAACCCAACTCCCCAAATTAAGTTCTTCTAAGAAAAACTTTTTTATTTTTGTATTTTGCATTGTTATTTTTTGTTTCTAGTGACAACACGAAACATATGTCAGAATGAATCAAATCGGATAATGGGGTCATATTAGGTGTTTCTAACAAAAACTTTTTTATTTCTATACCAATTTCAACCAAATTTCACACAAATGTGTCTCTATTGATAACACAACACATATGTAAGAATGGATCAAATCGGACCATGGGGTCATGGGGCTGTCATACAAACCTAACCCCCCAAATTAGGCTCTTCTAAAAAAAACTTTTTTATTTGCGCACCAATTTCAACCAAATTTCACACAAATGTGTCTCTATTGATAACACAAAACATAGGTAAGAATGGATCACATCAGACCATGGGGTCATGGGGCTGTCATACAAACTTAACCCCCAAATTAGGTTCTTCTAACAAAAACTTTTTTATTTGAGGACCAATTTCATCCAAATTTCCCACAAGTGTATTTCTATTGATGACACAAAACATATGTAAGAATGGATCAAATCGGACCATGGGGTCACGGGGCTGCCATACAAAGCCATCCCCAAATAATGTTTCTTCTAAGAAAGCTTATTTTACACCAATTTCAGAAAACCTTGTGTCTTTATCAAAGCAACAAAAAGATCAAAACAAATGGAATGATACCGCATCCCCCAATAAAATTTTCTGAGTAAATATTTCTATTTGCCCACTTATTCCAACCAAATATTGTTTTGTCGACGAAACGGTACTTTTCTGAATACGGAAGGAAAATAATGGGGGGGGGGGTAAATACAAGTCGTAGGTACGCGAAGGGTATCCAAGGAGCGAGGGGAGCGAAGGGTATCCAAATTTCGGGTGCGCCCGAAATTAGCCTCGGTCTCGTTTTATTTACCGATAGTCAGCCTGCAATTCGATCACTTGATTCAGTGCTAACCACATCAAGAACTATTGAGAATTGCCGCGCATGACTTAGAGAGATGGGTCGCTTCTTCTACATTACTCTATGCTGGATACCGGGCCATAGTGGCATCCGCTACGCAGATGGCTTGGCCCGGTATGGTTTAGACTTTTTATCTAAAGTGAAGTAGTTGACTTAAATTTAGATAGTTTTACCAAAGAAATAGCTGATTTCTCTAATCTTCGTAGCTGAAAATACTATTAAATTCGTTAATTTAACCACGCAAGATTAGAAGAAAAAGTTTAGTCAATTCTTCCACAAAAGTTGTTGATTGTACTATTCAAATATAAAATTTAACTACAAACAATCGCTCTTTTTTCTTCAACACAATTTAGCTATCCAACATTTAACAATTTATAGATAATGAATAGCTGTCTTTACAAATGAATTAATTGAATTTGCAAATATAGTAGATGCTTCAACTAATGACGAATAGAAAAATTATCCATATCTTCGTAACTGTTTCAACTACATAGAATCATAAGCTGAAAATCAACGCGAACTTTAGATGAATGCGACTATTTCTTTAGATAACCATTTTATTTTTTTTTCTCTGTGTAATGCTGAAGACAGCCGCGCCAACTTGAAAATACCTATTATCAACTGTGCAGCGCTAATAGAAGATGCTGCAGAGCATAGGACCAACGCGAGATGGATTAATGGCTGGACTTCCGCAGCGACAAGAAAGATCTGGCCAAAACGAGACAATATCCGTTCTAACATGCTACTGTCTTTGGACAGAAAGCATATTCGCAACGTGGATAATAACGGGGCATTGCCCTATTGGAGAGCACGCAAGAAGACTCCGAATTCATCACAACGACTTTTGCAGAAGTTGTGATGACGAAGAGGAGGAAGAGAGTGTGCACCACCTACTTTGTAACTGTCCCGCCCTGTCCGAGAAACGGAGGCGTTTTCTGGGCGCAAGGTATTTTTATGGTACCGATGACCTTCGTGATGTGAGCCCAATACTGCTTCCCTTTTATAAGCGGTTAGTAGAGGCACGATTCTCTCGGTGGTACCACAATGGACCAAATTCTGGTCTAAGTGCGCTGGGCGTAGACCTGGCGGCCCCTGAACCTGACCTAACCCTACCCTATACCAGTGGTTGCCAATTTTTGCAGTTCGTGCCCTCTTACGAGCTCTACTGATCCTGACGGGCCTCCAAGAAAATATTGGCCTAAAACCGAAAATTGGTTTAAACAAATTGCCATGGACAAAAAAATACTTCGATCGTGTTAATGAAAGACGTAAATTAGAAGGTAAATTTTCGGCTTATACTCACAGCCACTGTGATTTTTCATAATTTTTTTTTTACTGAATTACTGACAATTTGAAAAGTTTCATGGAAAATCGGTGATATTTTTTTTAAGCCTCTGAATTTTTGCGAGATTTGGGATCGAACCCCGATGTCATCGTGGATGTCTATGTGTGTGTGTGTTTCCCTTATAAGGATATAGGCATTGACTGTTCTTCATCGTAAATCATTCCGGAGCTACCATTGTACATAGCAACGGCCAATACCTGCCAATATCCCTTTCAGGGACGTAGCCAGAATTTTGTTTCGGGAGGGGTCCAACGTTCGATTTCTGAAATTTGAGTCGACATTGTTTGAAATTTGAATTTCGTTGTTGACTGTGGAGAGTAACAGAGTATTTTAGCCAATAAGGTGGGTACTATGTTCACCGAGCGAAAAACTTGCATTCCTGTCTCTCACGAAAAATTGTCCGTCGAGACTTGCCTTTTATTCACTAAATTGTGCACTCGGGGCCTGATTTATTGTCGATGAAGCCTTTTCCCTGTGAAATAAAGTGCAACTGCATTGTGTGAAATGAGTACCACCAAGCAAATTTAATTTCACGATTATCAAAATTTTTGACTGGATTTGTATGGATTTCACGTGAAATGGCGATTTTAGTACCCGATGACACAGAACGTCCGAAAAGTTTGGTTTTACAAATATGAAAATCAAGTGAAAGACAAAGTGCTAACATTGTTTATAATTCGTGCTGCTTTCCAAAAAACTTTTTCCAACATTTTTATTGTGTACAGCCACTTTCGTCCTGGTGACACAATTTAATTGACTGTAAATTAAGATACCCAACACCTCACAACACTCTGGATATTGCGAGCACTTTGCGAATAGGTTAATTTATATTAATGCCAAGATTTCTTTTCTTTTATCATATATTTTTGAGAATTATGCAAAAAATAGTCACCTGAATCCATTTGGACTATAACATCATAAATATCTTATATCTCTACGGGAATGGAACCTCTTTCACTGTTTTTTTTTTTCAAAAATGCGTAAAGACTCGAAAATTACGTCCAAGCGATACCATTTGCTCATTAACGCATTGAAGAAACTGCCCCCATTTCTGCCCAGCCGATTCAAATAAGTACACCGCCACCGGACTTCGTTAGTAAATGGAAGATTGATAGATAAAAGATAACCTTTACTTTGTTTTCATTTCAGCTGGTAAGGTCAAACAGTGATTCATAAAATACCCTGAGGACAAACGAAAATATGCTTTTGAGAATATCTGTAAGAAGGGGTATCGTGTCACACTGCCTTTTCATAAATGACCTTTACTATGGACACCCTGTAGGTATATTACGAAAAGGTTATTTCTATTTGTTTGTTAAAAATGAAAAAATTACAGGTCACTGAAATTTCAAAGCTCATTGAAATCATTTCGGGAGGGTTCCGGACCCTCTGGACTTCTCCCCTGGCTACGTCCCTGATCCCTTTGGATTCAAAAGAAGAAAATTGTCTTGAATTGCTATTAAAACAACAACAAGATATTTTCTAATTGCCTCCTGCTAGCTGCAAACTATATCTAGTTGCTGGAACCTGGTTTTTAATTGTTTAATTATTTTATTATTATTTTTCAGCCGTGTGTGCATACCGAAATGGAATATCAATTGAACATAAATTCTACAGAGTAATTGTTTCGGAAACCGAACAAATAAGATCAATTTGAAATGGAAATCCGTCAATTTGGTTCCGACATTCGTCAATTTGTAATGGAAAATCGTCAACTTGACGTGGAAGTTTGCCAAGTTGTAATGGAATTCATCAAAGTGATGAAATGTCCATTTGACATGGTAATTCGTGAATTTGTAATAGAAATTTGTCAACATGATTTAGAAATATGTGTTATGATCGAACTCCTAGATTCTAGATCTATTTGACATAGAATTTTGTGAATTTGAAATGGAAGTTCATAAGCCAGACTTTTAAATTTGCCAAATTGTAATGGAAATTTATAATCATGATTTGGAAATTCGTTAATTTGTCATGGAAATTTGTAAATGTGGTAGAAATCCGTGAATGATTTGTAAAGTCGTCAATTTGACATGGAAATTCGTCAACATGATTTTGAAATTCGGCAATTCGAAATGTGTTTGTGTCAATATTTTTAACGTAAAGCATAACATTCACTTAAGTCATCAATTAGCCTTATTAGTCCTGTAATCCTATACCTCCTGCGGCTTTAATACGATTTTGTGCTCTTGATGAATGAGCATTTATATTTAATACAAATATAGCTCTCGGCCATATGGGCGCTTTTGGTCCCCAATTTCGAAAAACATATTGAACACCGTATGTTACGTCACGTCTACCTATAATATAAATTACTACGAAGCACAATTCAAACAATTTATCTATTATTTTATTTTAAATTAAATCGAACATTCTATTCAAGGACACCAATATTTTCCATATGCCTCAACACATATTGCATCGTTTTCACATAACGCTCGGTCGACATTCCAATTTCACGTATCCTGGGACCTTTTACGGGATCAGCTAAACTGTCCACACTATTCTCACCACTTAGCTCGGGATCCATACATATATTGGAGAGTTTAAGACCAGCTCCCCAAGTAAGTCCACTCAATTCGCATTTATAGATTTCTTCAAGAATTTGTTCCAGCGTTGGAATAGGAGGTGTATAGCCCAATATTTCAAGAGTTTCTTTAAATGTTTTGTAGTAGCATTCCTGGATCATATAATCACGTTTCTGTTCCAGAACATCAAACTGAAGACTGGTGTACAAGAGATGACAAATATCATGGCCGGGACTAGTGTACAGTGTTAATTGAAAATCAATCTGTGAAGAAAAAAACAGAAAGCCTCACTGCATTGACATGTCTATAGGTCAACAAATTTCTGCAAACACTTACAAAGTACAGGTCCTCCAATTTTCCATCATTATATTTGAACAAAATGTTGTTTGTCCAAAGATCGTTGTGGGTGAGCACTTTTAATTCATCGTCTGACGGAGTCATCCATTTTGGAAAATTCTTTTGGAGTTTTGGAATGAATTTTTGCAATTTTACGGCCGTCTCTTCAAAACCCGGCCATTTGGCACAGACTTTTGCTAAATGTTCAAGATTTATTGTCATTCCGCGTACAATTCCAGGATTGTCAAAGTATTTGTAGACGTGGTATTTTTGGAGAAGTTTTGGGTTCTGAAAATTAATTATAGAAGAGAATCAAAATTTGTTTGTCATATTCTGATTATGGCAACATTTCTTTAGGTTGGGCAGGATAACCAACATTTTTCGGGACATATATATATCCAAATTGAAATTATGGTTTTTCGCTGCTGTTCCCAGACCCCGCAGAAGGAAACCCACTAATTTTAAAATATACACCTACGATTTTGCGCAGGAAACTAATACATACATTTTGCGCCAATTGCATAGATGAGGCATGAAATTTTGCAAGTTTTCTAAAAACGAGAGCACAATGGTCTTCGTTCAAACCTTTAGCCCGATCGGCCAGGACATATCCTGCGGGTGTGACATCTTCGAAAACAATCGTCTCAAGCGGATAAGTTTTAAAATAAAGAAATCTGCAATTCAAAATCCACTATATCCTCTCATTTAAAGGAATCCATTTTGTTTTTTTTTTACCTTGGAGCAATCCCTTCGCCGCCCAATAAATCCGAAATATTCGTTAGCGCCTCAACATAAATATCACGCTCATGAGGAAATATAGCCGACTCGATACAACTTTCGCGCAAACCATTTTCCGGTAAAAGTTTTATGATCAATGCAATTGTCCTGTCGTTGTCATCCTTCTGTTTGTGCTGATTGTATGTCGCAGTGGCTCTGAAAATATCACTGCAATAGTTCTCGCCCAATTTAGGACCCATTGTGAAGTAAACTTTATTCAATTGAACCATCTTATTTTTGAGACCATCTTTCAAGACAGCTTGAAAGAACTCGAGGTCCATAAAGTCAGGTACACTGATGTTATTGAGGATTATGCTCATTTTGACACTGAATAATAAAAAATACAATTAACATAAAAAAAAACAATTTCTAAACTATTAAAAACAATTTTCCCAGTACCCTCTCAAATTGTGTTTCTTCAAATGTGTCCCGGAAACTGTATGATGAATTTTTCAAACGGAAGCGAATACAATAAGTGTATAAAGACTTATCTTCTAAAGTTATCTCTTAAGTAACTTAATGAGTTGATAAAGAATTAGCGAATACACCTACTGTCTGTTTGCATATTACTTTTTACAGAAAATGTGTTGTGAATAGTGTTGTAAAACTATTTTTAAAAAAGAGCCGTATCTAGACTGATAAAGAGACAATTTAAGTTTGCAGTTGATAAGAAATATATACATATATATTTAATTTTAACTTCATTTTTTTTACATAAATTTATGTAACGCTGATTCGCATTATCTGATGAAATTTAATATCTCTATTATATGCAGATTCATCATCAACATGTAATTAAAGCTGCAATGTTCTACAAAGTGTGCCGAATTTCAGAAAGATCGGTCAAAGTGCTCCCGAGCTATCGAAAATTTAAAGGTCGACATAGACTCTATGCGATTAATTGAACAACCGAAGCTCATTTCCGTGGAGAAGCTCATTTTTTAGGTTCCACTACCAGACTCGCTATTGAAAATGAGCTTTCTCCATCGAAAATAAGCTTTGATTGGTCTATAGATTGGATAATATATACCGACTCTAAGATTGTCAAACATAAAAATGCGATTATCACCTTTCGCTTATTGATCGTACAGGGGTCAAATTATACATTTATTTGCGCAGCTTTGGGCGGCTGTAAGTTCTGAGCCTTGACAGCTAGGGCCTTGAAATATACAGCAAATACAATTCTACAAGTTTGTCAAATTTGTTTATTTACGTTCTGTTAATTCAATACAATTGGAATGGATTGGATTGGCCGTGTATGTGCAGTCTAATAATCAGGCTGCCAGTGTAGAATACCTCTAGCGCAAGCGTCCATAGCCTACATTTCTGCTTAGTATTCGTGAGACCTCAAAACTTATTTATGATTGAGGAAACTTATGCTTTTCTTGTCACCTCGGAGGGTCTGAAAAATGATATAAGCACGAAATATTCATTACAGAAGCATCGATTTCATTTCTTCAAATCTGCGGGAAATTTAGGAGACTTGTAGTCGGGAAGTCAGCAGCTACATATAATCATGTACATATTTGAAAAAAACATGTCCCATATTTAATGTATGTAGGTTTCGGTGTTCAGCGCTCCTCTAGGCTTCCTATAACAAGGCGTAGAAGCACATGACATATCCGTGCCCTTTTTTAAAGTAAAGCCAATGCGCAACGAAGATGCTTTCTAATCCTCTAATTTTGCTTCAAGGATAAACTTTTGTATAGGCGAGGCGGAGTCACATTACAATTTGAGATGAGGAGCTGGAGATGAGGTCCGGGGCACTGAAAAATAATCACTTATCGGCTGAAAAAATGTATATGACCTGAAAGTGGGTAAAAGATGCGAAAAAGATTGTAGGAAAATATGAACACGTCGAAACTACGTGTTGTTAGTAATCAGTGCCGGATTATCCTTAAGGCACATAAGGCACGTGCCTAGAGGCCCCGCACTCACAGAGGCCCCGCACTCACACTGACAGTGACCCTGCGAGATTTTTTTTTTTGTTTTATATATAATAAATCAGAAGTCTTTTGTTCTTTGATAAACTCTCGCAACGAAAAAGGAAAGTAAAACAAGCTAAACCGAAGGTATGATACCCTTAACGTGATAGATATAGTGGCATAATTTTATCCTTTCTGAGAATAGTAAAAATGTTCGTTCCAATTCCAATTCCAAATTCTGAAATGCGGTCTCAGAAAAGGTACGACTGAAAAATTTTAAATTTGAAGTTTTACGTTCAGAAGCCAAAACTATTCTCGCAAAACCATGTACCCATTTAGGCCAGGTGAATGGTCGTGAAAAGTGGCTCAAAAGAGTACCTATGCCCTGCACTGTACTGTCTGATATTATATAAGAAATCGATAAAGGCTTTGTCACAAAGCTTAAATTTCCACCCCCTGAAAACTTTTTTAATGCTACTTACGGGATGTTTTGTTTTACTTTAGGCGAATTTGAAAACGAAATAATTCTCCATGAGCATCTAAAATTGGTATTACAGGACAAAAATTTCGAGTGTAAATTTAATGGAGCGATATCCTTAAGTATATATTTAACGACGCCTTCTGTCAGTGAGGGAGAACGACATTTTTCAAAGTTGGCAATAATTAAAAACGAATAACGTTATGTAATGAAGAAAAGTCAACTAAACGCCATAAGTTTAGTTAATAGTGACATTGCCAAAACATTAAATTTCAAAGATATACATAATTCACAAGTTTGAAACTGAAAAAAAAAACAAGAAAAGTCAATATTTAATTTATGTAGTAAGTTTTTGTACTACAATATATGGGTTGGGTACTATACCTCGACTAGTTGAATCTCGTTTTTCAAAACCTCGACTAACAAACTCCCGACTTAAAACATATCGACAGCATAATAATCTTGATTAGTGAAAATATCGCTTTGATAAAATCTCTATTTTAAAAACCTCTCATTTTTGAACAAATTATATTATTATTATTAAAATTTAATAATAATAATATATTTGAAAGGTAATATTTTTCGGAAATAGTCAAATACCTTATCCTCAAAATCAGGATATTTGGCGATAAATTTATGCATTATTTTTGGGTTGAGTTCAACCGATAGGTATTTATTAGCTTCTTCTTTTATTGAATTACTTATGTATTTAACTTTTTTCGATTTTTGTTTATTTAAACTTGTCTTTATGAAATTAAAATTAAAATTTAATTAAAAGATGATGTTTTTAATTATCCCTACAAATAAACAATAAAACGAATTAACTACACGATCGTTGTTTTCATCTTAAAACTTTTTCTTATAGTCGTGAAAGCCGTTGAGTGCACAAAGGGAACATGTCCACATTATAAAAACGCCTCCAAAATCTAAACGCTTCTGCATTTTAAGGTATGAATTCTTTAAAAATATAGTTGAGGCGCATCTGCATCCTGATCCTATACTTGTTCTTCGTGGTGATTCATGAACTAAGAACGGCAGAAATTAGTTTTTTATTCCTCCTGTAAAATTAACTTTCAGGGACATGTCCCCTTTATGCAATTAGCGATTCAAATATAATATGAAAAAATGGTGTAGCGTGAATTTCCGTTTTTTTTACGACACAAAACATACGTAAAAATGGATGGAAAGGAGCCATGGGGTGATGAAGCTGTCGTACAAACCCTCCTCCCCCATTTTGGTTCTTCTGAGAAACATTTTATGTTACAAAAATTTCACCAAACCTTTTATTAATGTGTCTGTATATCCAAACAACAAAAAATGTAAAAACAAATGGAATTGTACTATGGGACCATGTCCCTCGCTTCCCCTCATTAAAGTTTTCTAAGAGAATTTTTTGATTTGCCAAATTATTCCAAGCAAGGCTCAATCAAAATACTGTTTTATCGACGCCACGGAACCTTTGTGAAAACGGAAGGTACGCCCGAAAAAACTTTTAGTCCGAGGAGAGCGAAATTAGCCTCGGCCTCGTTTATTAACAATTTTGTTGCACTATACGATTTCAATGTAAATTTTCATTCACTGGAATTGACCAATAAAAATAAAGCTAATGGTGAAATGACATTCTTTAAATTTAGCAAATACTAAGAAAATGAAAATATAAATTGATTTTCAATCAGTCGAGATTTGTGATGTTATAATTTGTCGATATTGTCAACTGTCGAGATATTGTAGAGTCGAGGTTTTCAAAATCGAGATTTTGAAATATTTTTTTGGAAAGGAAAAAAATCTCGGCTTCAGCTGTCGAGAACTTAATATTCTTAATATTTCAATAACCCGTTAGTTCAAAATATCCATTAGCAGGATTTTAAAACAGCGGTGTTTCTAGAGGGCGGAATTTTGGAATGGCGGGATTTTATAATGGCGGTATTTTTAATGGCGGGATTTAGTAATGTCGGGATAATGTAAAGCGGGATTTTTGTAAAAAGCGGGTTTATGAACGGGCGGGATTTTGTTTTTCGGAATTATGTTGGTATCGCAAAATTTTTGCGAAATAAAATATATTTTTCTTATTTCGTAAACTATGTTATTTACGAAAGTATTTCTTACACATAATTTATTTGAAGACAGTTCACAAAAAAGGGGCCTTAATTGTTTTATGCCTAGGGGCCCCAAAGGGTCTTAATCCGGCACTGTTAGTAATAATATGGATTGGGCTCCAGTTATATCGAATAGTAATCTTATTGAAAGTTATACAATTTTTAATTCAATTTTAAATAAATCTATTCGCAAGAACGTTCCTTTAAAAAAGAACAAAATAAAAGCAAAAAATCCTTGGGCTACCAAAGAATTGTTCAAACTTAAGAGAGCAAAAAATAAGGCCCATAAATTATACAAGAAGTCATCCTCTCTTGCCAATAAAGAAAATTTCTTTAGATTGAGAAGAGAGTATGAATTATTGAATAAAAATCTTTACAAACAGTATATCGCGAGAGCTGAAAATAATATAAAGAATGACAGTAAGACATTTTGGAATTTTATAAACAGCAAGCGTAAGAATATGGGAATCCCAAAAAATTTAGAATTCAATGGCAATTTTTACAAAGATGTTCTATCGGTTTGTGACGGATTTGCTAGATTTCTCAGTTCAGTTTACAAAGTGCCAGACTCTGTTTCATCAGAAATGAATGCTAACATCAATGGAAGTCAGAGTGCATTGGTCCCTCGGATAGCTCAGGAGGACCTTACGAGTGCTCTTGAGATTTCTGAGGATGACCTATTGAATGCTATGCGTGATCTTGATGTTAGTATTCAGGCCGGACCTGATGGCATTCCTAATATATTTTTGAAGAATTGCATGCAATCGTTATGTCGTCCTTTAGCCTTTATTTTTAATTTGTCCTTGACTTCAGGTGTTTTTCTTGATGAATGGAAAGTTTCATACATAACGCCTGTTCACAAAAAGGGTCCGAAGCATCTTATTGATAACTATAGACCCATAGCTAAAATATCTGCAATACCGAAGTTGTTTGAAATGCTTATTAAAGATAAAATAGATGTTTTAATTAGCCGTTATATACCGATTTTTCGAAGGCTTTTGATAGAGTAGATCATAATATTTTACTTAAAAAACTAGAACATTTAGGAATACAGTCAATTTTTCTAAGCTGGGTGAGATCCTATTTAACGGATAGGACTCAGTTGGTGAAGTTAAATGGCTGTACATCTCGCTCTGTTATAAAGTGTTCATCAGGGGTTCCGCAAGGAAGCCATTTAGGACCACTTTTCTTTTTAGTTTTCATAAACGATATCATCCAAAATTTTAAATTCGTGCGTGTATGGCAGTATGCCGATGATATGAAAATCGCTATGAAAATACGCATCATTGATGATTGCCTTAAGTTGCAATCCGATTTAGAAAAGCTGCAAATTTGGTGCCGCGATAATAATTTAAATTTAAATGTTAGTAAATGTAAAGTACTTAGCATATATAAATTGAAAACTCCGGTCTTCTTTGAGTACTCCTTAACAGGTTCTTGAAAGGGTTGCCGAAATATCAGATCTTGGTGTAATTTTCGGCCATGAGCTTTCATTTCGACAACACATTGATTACATTATTTCAAAAGCGAATAGTATGTTAGGATTTGTTAAACGTAATGCGCGCGAATTTAATGATGCTTTTACTTTAAAAATATTGTATGCAGCTTTCGTTCGTTCGCACCTGGAGTATTGTTCTATTGTGTGGAATCCGTTCTATAAGGTGCATATCGAGCGTATAGAAAGAATTCAACACAATTTTACACGGTTTGCCATTTATAAAATTGGCTGGCGTTTCAAGCCAGATTATAAAACTCGCTGTTCCTTATTGGGTTTACAAGCCTTAGATTATAGAAGAACATTTTTAAACGCTATGTTTATAAGAGACCTGTTTTGCTCTCATATTGTTTGTGAAGATATATTAAATAACTTTCAAGTCAGAAATATTCCTCACAATTTACGGCGGAACAATCTTCTTTTTCAGCCTTATCATAGAGTAAACTATGGGCTTAATGAACCAATTACAAGGTCAATTATTCTTTATAATAGTTTGAAGGACATAGTTAATTTTAATTGTACTAATAAACTAATGTTTAAAAGAAGTTATTATATTATATTATTATGTTATAACCAGTCATGTAAGTATTCCAGGGTTAAGGGGCACCATATTGTAAGGACTATGAATTCTGCATTGGTTCTTTTTTCGAACTCAGTACCTTAGCTCGCTTGGCTTGCTGAGAACATGCTTGGTCGTGGATGTACCATTATTATAATTTGGCCAGATATAGATTTTCAAATTAAGCAGTTCGAATTAATGCAGGTTTATCTAGAATTTCTTTACAATCATTTTTATATTGCATAAATAAAACAAACCAATAAAGCAATACCATTTGTGGAGTAATAATTGTGTAAACCTAATCTGACCAAAAACAACAAAGTTGTAAAAGTTACCCCGCCAAAAAAAAAATCATCTGCCGCAAAAAGAATACATATTACTCCAATCCGCCGCTCATATGTAATTTTGATTTAGGTCTAAATGCTGGAGAAGTTTAAATGTAAAGTACTTTGGTGGGAGCCGTCAAAGTGGCATTGAGTAAAATGTTAATGCTCCCACCAAATTACTTTGAGAAGTAGTCCTGTGCATTTAAACTTCTCCAGCATTTACACCTAAAACAAAATTACTTATGAGCGGCGGATTGGAGTGATATGTATTCTTTTTGCGGCAGATGAATTTTTCTTTGGCGGGGTAACTTTTACAACTTTGATATATTTTGTTTTTGGTCAGATATCATATATTTTTGCATACTTAAATAGCCACCTAATATTTTTGATTTGGGATCCTGATGGCCCAGTGTTCTAATTTCCTAATGTCCTTATGTCCCAATGTCCAAATGTGCAAATATCACAGTGTCCAAATGGCCTAATGTCCGAATGTCCCAATACCCTAGTGTCCCAATGTCCCAGTATCGCAATATCCCAATGTCCCAGTCTCCCTGTGTCCCAGTCTCCCACTTAATATCCTAATATAACAATGTTCAATTGTCCTACTGTCCCAAGGTCCTAATGTCCCAATTTCCACATATCCCAGTTCCCAATGTCCCAAATGTCCCAGTATCCTAATTTGATAATATGTCCCAATGTCGCAGTATACCAAGTCTCCCAATAGCCAAATATCCGAATGTACCACTGTCCCAATGTCCCCATGTCCCAAATTTCCCAGTGTACCTAATGTCCCAGTATCCAAATGTCCCAGCGTCACCATGTCCTAATGTTCCAGTTTCTCAATATCCTAATCTCCCAATGTCCCAATATCCCAATATTCCAATGTTCCAATGTCCTAATATCGCAGTGCCCCAATGTCCAAATGACCCAATATCCCGATGTCCCGATAGCCTGATATCTCAGTGGCCCAATGTCCCTATGTACCAGTGTCCCAATGTCCGATTGTCCTCATGTCCCAAGGTCCAATGACCTAGTATCCCAATGCCCCAGCGACGCAGTATCCCAGTGTCCTAATGTCCCAATATCCAAATGTTCCCATGTCCCAATATCCCAATGTCATAATCACCTGATATCCCAATATCCCGATGTCCCAGTGGCCCAATGTCCCCACGTCCCAGTTTCCTCAGTGTGCCTAACATCCTAATGACCAAATGCAAGAATGTCTCATTGTCCCAATTTCTCAATGTTCCAATGTCCTAATGTCCCAATATCCCAATGTTCCAATGTCCTAATATCGCAGTGCCCCAATGTTTCAATATCCCGGTGTCCCAATATCCCGATGTCTCTGTAGCCCAATGTCCCTATGTGCCTGTGTCCCAATGTCCGATTGTCCTATTGTCCCAAAGTCATAATGTCCCAATGTCCTAACATCCCAGCGCCCCCATGTCCCAGTCTCCCAGTGTCATAATGTCCCAATATCCCAATGTTCCAATGTCTCAATGTTCTAATATCCCAATGTTCCAATTTCCCAATGTCCTTATTTCCCGATGTCCCACTATCGCGATGTTCAAGTGGCCCAATGTCCCCACGTCGCAGTTTCCCCAGCTTACCTAATGTCCCAATATCCGAAAGCTATGCTAATGTGCTAATGTCCCAATGTCCTAATGACCCTAATGTCCCAATGTCCTAATATCCCAGTGCCCCAATGTCCCAATATCATGATGTCCCAATGTCACAATATCCCGATGTCTCAGTGGCCCAATGTTCCTATGTACCAGTTTCCCAATGTCCCAATGTCCCAATGTCCGATGGTCCTATTGTTCCAAGGTCATAATAATGTCCTAATATCCTAATATTCCAGTGCCCCAGTCTCCCAGTTTCCTAATGTCCCAATATACCAATGTCCCAATATTCCATTGTCCCATTGTCCCAATATCCCGATGTCCCAATGCCCCAATATCCCGATGTCCCCACGTCCCAGTTTCCCCACTGTGCCTAATGCCCCAATGTCTTAATGTCCTAATATCCCAAGACCCAAATGCCCCAATGTCCTAATATCCCACTGCCCCAGAATCCTAGTCTCCCAGTGTCCCAATATCCTAGTGTCGTAATATCCTCGTGTCCCAATGTCGCAGTGTGTTTTAAAAAATTGTCAATGCGATGAGCCGAAAGACTCAATTGTTGGAAATCTTTTGTTAACTTTACCTATTATTTTACCGTTATTCCAGCCACTTATCTAAATTGAAGACATTGATTCTTTAGAAGGACCAGCAGAGGATCATTCTTTCCAAATTTCATAAAAATCCTATAACGGGGAGAGACTGTAGAAGCAAGTCTTTCTGCAACTGTAGACTCCAGTCTGAAATTGGGTTACTCGCTTAAGTCTGTGAGGGTGAAAATTTCACCGTTTATTACATACATATATCTTACCCGTTATTGTGCCGATCAAAGATTTTTTTTTGGAAAGGCGCTAGAACAGGATATGTGGAATATTTTGGTAAAAAAATTTGTTTGATGGATGTTGCCTGGAAGGCTGTAGCCCTGTCAAACAAAAAAGGAAGTTGTCTCCGGTAATAATCATAGACTTGTTCGCTTTCGTTTTTTTCCTTTGGCGGGCGATACGCTCTCGCGTCTCTTGATATCTCCTCTGCCTATATGGCTCATGGAAGGCCAGCAACACCGGAAGACCTTGAGCTGCTGGTATAGTTCGCAACTTCCGAGAATTCAACACTTCTGATAGGATGCGATGTCAACGCACGACACACATTCTAGGGTAGTACCGATAAAAATGAAAGAGTTTAGTCGCTGTTTGATTTTATCCCATATACTGACCTCTCAGTATTCTATATGGGAGACCATCCAACCTACCTTTTTCTACATATTCATCACACCGCAGTGAGCCAAGAAATAAAACAAATTCCACAAAATCATGGCAGTGAATAATTTTCGTCATAGGAAACGAAATCATAGGATCTGCCGCACGTGACTGAATAATTGCTTTATTTAATCCACTGTCGTAAGGCCCCACCTAATATACAAATTAGTTCCTTTCGCTATAAAATGACCCTAATGTCACTAAACGAAAAATTTAACGGTAGTAGTGGAGAGTATATTTGAGCTGAGATCCTTTTCGAACCATAATTAGATCGCAACCTTACGGAAATCCTAAGGCGATACACTGGGAGAAGTTGAGGCATAAGTTTGTAAACTGCCAAATATACGCCAAGTATTTTAATCAGCTGCGTGGAAGAGCTGAACAAGGAGGCTGAGTCATTGGGAAAAACCATGAAAATAGCTTTCAAATGCTCGTGTCTAGTTAAAACTAATAAGAAAATTCTACCTTCATGGAAGAACATGGACCTATCTAAGTTACGGTTACGGAAGCTAACTCCAGATAAATTCTATATTAGCAGCAAGCATTAATTCGGGCAACCACGCAAGTTTGGGACGATCTCCGCCAGGGTCGTACGCAGAAAAATATTTCGAGAGAGGTTTTAGAGAGTCACCTGCATACTCTAGCAAAAGTTTTGGGCTTTGCGCGGCCATTTGCCGATTGAAAAACAACAGCGAAAACTCGCGAATACAGAATGCCTGCACTTATATGTATGAAACAGTCTTTAGGTACCCCACATTTTAAAAACACCGTTGATGTAGACCAGTACATACTCGTATTTTAGAAGAAAAGATGGTATTCTTCATCTCTATATCATCACTTAATTTCGGAGGGGTTTGAACCCCCAAAACCCCTACGTAGGGTCGCCACTGATCTCCGCGAATCTTTAAACTACGCCAACGATTCAGCAAAATTATTAAGATAAGTATAAGTAGTAGTAAGGTAAGAGCCCCGATTACGTAGTAAAAGCCACCGGTAGTGTAATTTCGTATGTAGAAAATTACCTATGGACAGCATCTCTCCCTTAAAATCTCCAGGACCTGATGTCATACTACCGATCATGCTTCAGAATAGGCAAGACCTTGTCGTACCACGGCTGCTGTTACTTTTCAGAATCCTTTTGCTTTTCAACCATGTGTCCTCCAGTCGTTACGACGGTTTCGAGTAGTTTTCAAACGAGGGCACCAAACCGCGAAGCTTTTATACCGATTAGTCTATTCTGTATTGTAATATACCTAAGCTGTAATTTATTTATATGGAGTTTTTTTGGATTCAGAATCCGCGGATTCTCCATATGTCTGCGACTTAAGAGCGCTTAAGGTTTGAGACCACATCACTTTTGAAGTCACAGCACTCATACGTCACGAGAAAGACCACAGAAAAATGCTCTCCATAAGGAGAGCGTTATCCGTTTTCTTCGACATAGAGGGCGCTTTCAACAATGTTCGCATTAATCTATTTATGAGGCCCACTCAGACTTAGGAATTGAGCCAATGCTTGAGAAATTTGGATAATGACACTACCAATGAATAAGAAAATCTAAAAAGGAAATGCAAATAACCGTAAAATACCCTGGATATGCGACTTTTTTTCGGGACCAAAATATTTTCTATGGTAACTTGATCGAAGCTACAAGATGACATTTCTCATACGAATTTTATATGGAAAATTAATAAATAAACAAAATCATGCACATGCGCAGCTTAGTGCTGTAACTTCGTAGTAGGGGCGTTGGAAAAATGGGGGCAATGAGTACGAAATTTCAAAATTAATAGATGCTTGAAATTAATTAATCAACAACATTCCCGTTGCATAACTTTATACCAACAGCATCACAATTTACACTATTGCAAAAAGTACATTTAAATGGGATTGCAAAGCGTTGCGTGGTATAAATTCGTTTAAATACAAAATTTTAAATACTGTGTATTCCAGTGCATTGCGGTTGAATACTCCAACTAATGAAAAAGCCCAAAAGTATTAAACCATACCAGCCCCAAACACTAAATTTCCTACGCCACTGCTAGCTATAAAAAAAATCAAATTGTCCCCTTTATTTTCAGATATTACGTTTCCTTCTTTTTCTTCTTCATTGGACACTACTAACGTTCAGAGTAATCCATGCTAACTTAGAAAACAGTCATCTAGCTAAATTCGTGCGCAGAGGAACACCTCAAGGTGGTTTAATCTCTCCATTGACTCCCATCGTAACATACAGGTCACTAGTCTGGTGGCCAGCGTTCAGTAAAGGCTACAATATAACAAAACTTGGGATGTATAAAGATCGGCGTGCCACAGTTGGCATGCGAACATGCCCAAGCGATAGGTTGAACGTAATCCTGCATCTTCCACCCATCGATCTTTAAACCAACCAACTGGCAGCCTGCAGCCTAGTCAGCTCTCATGCGTAGCATGATGATGTCTATGAATACGAAGTGCCCTTAAGGGTTTTCTTGTATTAAGGAACCCCTTATTCGTTAAGTGGCGACTATATATTCCTCTATTTCGGCCTCAAACACATAACCTTGATTTGAAAATCCACTTTATTTCAATAAACCAATTTTCTCCATTTTCCTTAAAATATATTTCATTGTTATCGGAAATCGTCCCGATGACATGCCAATATCACGAATCTTCGATCCTTTCTCTTCGTCCATCAAATTATCCAAACTATTCTCGCCACAATCCTCGGGATTCATGCAGATCAGAAATAGCTTTGCCACTGCCCATATAAAACCAACACGTTCACATCTCTCAATTTCCGCAAGTATGCTGGTAAAATCAGGTATTGGCGAATAATTGAGCTTTTTTAAAGTTTCTACAAACGTTCTGTAGTAACACTCTTCGATCAAATAGTCACGTTTCTCTTCCAAGACATCATACTGTGGACTAAGATACAAAAAGTGACAAATGTCGATACCAGGACTGGAAAACATAACAATTTGAAAATCAATCTGCAAAATTACAAAATATGCAGATGTAACAAGGAAATTAGTCAAAATATTTCATATGTCTTACAAAGAACAAATCCACCAAATGTTCGTCTTGATATTTGAATAAAATATTATTCGTCCACAAATCATTGTGTAAAAGCACTTTTAGCTCGTCATCCGCTGGATCGAGCCATTTGAAAAAATTTTCTCTGAGCGTGGGCAGAAGTCGGTGTAGTTTGTCTGCTGTTTTTTCGTAACCCGGCCACGTGGCAGATACACGGGCTAATTGTTCGAAATTTCTCAGAAATGAATCCAAAAATTCATCGTTGTTGCCACTTGCATTGAAGGGGTTTTTCCTAAATCTATCGACTATCTCGGGATGCTGAAAAGGGACAAAAAAATATATTAAACGTTTATGGAATTTATAAGAAATTTTTAATTTGTCTATTTAAATTAAACATTTATTAATCAATTCAATTTTATTATTAAAAACAATTAATTTGCTATCATACCTTTTGAGCTAAAACCAGTGACGCTGCATGATATTTAGCCAATTTTCGAAAAACCAATGCACAGTGATCTTCATCTAATCCTTTGACTCGATCGCCCAGTTTATACCCAAGTGGTGTAACATCCTCGAAAACAATTGTCTCTCGCGGTTCAGAAGCGAAATACAAAAATCTACAAAAACAGTAGATATTACACATATAATAGTACATTAACGGAATTAAATGATTTACCTTGGTGCTATATTCTCCCCGTCCAAAATTTCAGCAATACAATTCAAAGCCTTTACGTATACGTCACGTTCCAGCGGAAACATGCCAATTTCTTTGAACTCATCGCCCATTTTCCCATTTGGTACGCATTTTAAAATTAACGAAATCCTATTATTGTTCGAATTACAATCATCGTATATTGCGTCGGCACGATATATTTGACTGCAATAGTTTTCACCATATTTTGGTCCACTGGTAAAAATGACTTTCTTCAATTTTGTCTCCTTGTCCTTGAATCCGTTTTTAAAAACTTGTTCGAAGAACTCAAAAACAAAATATTCCGGAACGTTTTCAATGCCGTTGTGGTCGACGGCCATGATGGTTACTCTAAAAAAAAAACATACATTTCAATCGATAATACTGTAATGTGCCTAACGTATACGTCAACCCAAATGGTATTTCCGTACTTGGCACCAGATGGCGCAGTGCCACTAGTGAGACATATTAGGCAGCAGCATAACGACTTTCTGGCCGTTGCTGGAAAGTGCGTCACCGAAGTTTCCGGAACAGTGGTATTACACATTTAATTTGTGGAAACGAGTATATAAGGGCGTCGACTAGTGTCGACGAGTCAGTCAGTCTAGTTTTAGCCGTGAATAATGTCGAGTCAATAACTAGTGAAGTAATTAGTAAAATTGTAAACCGTGTATATCCGTGTGTGTTGTAATAAATAGTGTTACAGTAAAGCGAGTGTTATTCATTATTGTGTACGCGAAAATCGATGCCCTGTGGCATGGGTCGCGAATAATGCCACCACCTTTCCCGGCGTGTCGTAGAAGGCGACTAAAAAGGGACCTAATCCAAGGTGGATCAGCATGCGCCGAGGGATGCATGGTCAAGAGGGTGCTTGGCCGCTAGTATGCGAAGGTCGCAGGCAACCATGACATCTGAAGCCTGAGGCACGTTTTAACATCAACAAGACCTCCCATAGGTTAGTGTGTGTGTATGGGTTGCCGCGTCTGGAGATAGCCGGCGGACGTAAAAGGAAAGTCCATATTTCCACACACTAGTGCCAAAAACACAACCTTTCTCCAAAAGGTGTAAAAGAATGGAAGGCCTTATGGAAATTCACGCAAATACAAGCACTACCCCGCCGGGCACTACTTCTGCTATGCGGTTGAGTGATCCCGGGGCGAACCTAGTTCGCGCCAGAGCTCGACGGTTTCCGGGGGCGAGCAATATAAGGCAGTCCAATTACATTGTGGAGAAGCTGAGGGTTGCAAGCTGGAATGTCGGTTCCATGACGTCAAAGAGCGAGGAGATTGAGGATATCATGAAGCGGAGAGGGATAGACATTATGTGCGTGCAAGAGACAAAGTGGCGAAATACCCATATTGACAGAGCCCGGTTTCTTACGAATTCCATGAAGTACAAATTGTACTACTATGGAATTATAAACCAAAGAAACGGAGTTGGCATTATTCTGGCGTCGTCTTTACTTGGCAGTATAATAAGTGTCGCGAAGAGAAGTGACCGCTTGATCAGCATCAAATTGGTTATCTGCGGAAGGGTGTGGAACGTAATAAGTGCCTACGCTCCCCAAGTGGGATTGCCACCAGAAGAAAAAGAGGCATTTTGGAACGACGTTGACACCCTAATTCAGACCATTCCAGATACCGAATTGGTGTTCTTGGGAGGAGATTTAAATGGCCATGTGGGTGAATCAAATTATGATTACGAGGATTGCCATGGTGGAAAGGGTAGCCCTTCAACGGTCAGAAATGACGAAGGTGAAGCTATTCTGACCATGTGCAGATCGCATGGTTTGGTCATCCTAAATACATGGTTTGTGAAAAACGAGAGACACCTAATCACCTACAGAAGTGGACACGGAGATAGGAAACACGAAACGCAGATCGATTACCACCTCTGTTTCGATTTTATGAGAAGGTGGGTAAGAGACTGCAAGGTGATCTTGGGTGAATCTGTCGTCAGCCAACATCGTTTGCTCCTGTCAGAATTTATTTTGAAAGCAGGAGGAGCAAGAAATAGAAGAACTCCCAAGCCTGTCGAAAAAATCAAGTGGCACAATCTCACAAACGACAACTTTGAACCTGTAGTAACTCCATTCATTGATAAAATGACGGAGTGGTTTCAAAACAACATAAACTGCACCGAGCACAGTCCAACACAAATGTGGAATAGTTTCGCTGAAATGTCAGTAGGTGAGGCGGAAAAGGCACTTGGAGTTTCGAAAGGTCCACTCCACACGAAGAAAGAAACATGGTGGTGGAACACCGAAACTAAGGAAGCAGTGCAAGCCAAATCGAACGCATTTAAGGCATGGACGAAATGTGAGTCAAGCAGTGAAGCCGAACGGGTTCAACTTCGCGAAAATTATATGCAATGCCGGAAGAAAGTAAAGCGCTTGGTAGCTCAAGCAAAGGCGAAGGCAGCTGAGAAATTCTACCAAGAATTAGAAACTCAGACTGCGACCGAAGGACCGTCTTTGCGCGAGAGACCTAAGCACGACGCCAGGATATTTAGGGTCGCAGCCCAAAGGAGAATGCTCGGGAAATACAGGCGCCAAAGTACGTGGAGGACTCGCAAGGAATGTTGCTGATTGACGATACGGCAATTTGTAGCAGGATGCGAGAGTATTTTGACGAACTTCTAAATGAAGAATTTCCTCGGGCAGCTTTTCAAGATGTTGAGCCAAATACCACAAATATTGAAGATATCTCAGAGGAAGAGGTGATGGAGGCAATGCATCAGATGAAACGCGGAAAGGCAGTCGGCCCGGACAAAATCCCCGCGGAATTTTGGTTGAAAATGGAAAATGTCGGGCTTAGTTGGCTCACAGTTCTTTTCAACAAAATCAAAGGTGGGCAACCGATGCCTGATGCTTTCAGGGAAAGTTTTCTTCTTCCTTTCTATAAGAACAAGGGAGACTCACGCAAACTCAACAACTATAGGGCTATAAAGTTAACACCTCATACACTGAAGATCTACGAGCGAGTTGTCTGCAACCGATTGAGAAAGATTGTGCGGTTGAATGACAATCAATGCGGCTTTGTTGAAGGTCGATCTACAGTCGATGCGATTCAGTGCATTCGTATTGCGATGGAAAAGTATAGAGCAGCACGAAGGGACTTGTATTTTGTGTTCATCGATTTGGAGAAGGCATTCGATAGAGTACCTCGTGATCTGATATGGTTGGCCTTGAGAGCACTTAATGTCCCCGAGGCATACGTCAGGATGATACGAGACATGTATGATGGAGCTACGACTAAGGTTAGATGCATAGCCGGTGAATCAGAAGAATTTCCGGTGAATGTCGGAGTACACCAGGGCAGTGTATTGAGTCCGTTGCTCTTCAACATCATCATGTGCTACTTATTAACACGTGTCTCCGACGGCCTAGAAATATCTCTTCTTTTTGCTGATGATATAGTCCTCAGTAGCCCAAACATCGTTGCCTTGCAAGCTGCGCTTACAAAATGGTGTGACATTCTGGAGGAGCATGGACTGAGGGTAAGTATAATAAAGACTGAGTTCTTATGCTGCCAATTCTCAGACCCAAATGCACCGATACCAGAAATATACGTCAAAGGAGAGCAGCTTAAGTCTTGTACCAAGTTCAAGTACCTTGGCTCGATGGTGAACAGCGGAGCTACATGCGATGATGACATCAAACATCGCACAAAGGTTGGGTGGATGAGGTGGCGAGAAAACTCTGGAGTTTTCTGCGATAAGAAAATGCCACTGAAGCTAAAGGGCAAGTTGTACAAAACGGTTGTACGTCCCGCACTCATGTATGGATCAGAATGCTGGACCATGTATGAAGGTTACGCGAAAGAAATGACAGCGACTGAAATGAAAATGTTACGCATGTCAGTTGGTGTAACCAAAAGGGACCACATCAAGAGTAGCTACATCCGAGGCAGCTTGTCCATAGACCAACTAATCACCGAAAAGCTCGAAGACCGACGAATGGATTGGTATTGCCATGTTCAAAGGCGTCCGCCTGAGAACCCCGCAAAGAGAGCGATATCAATGGAAGTTCCACTTGATGGACCCAAGGCCAGAGGCAGACCAAAGAACACCTGGATGTGTCAAATGAAAAAGCAACAACAACGCATTGGTCTCGGCGATGACACGATCCAAGATAGAGCTGCCTGTAGAAATATGCTGAGAAATTATCGCCAAATTGATTGTCCTTTACAATGTTTTAACACTATTTCTAACAATAGTGCAGACAATTTTAAAAATCCTAGTCTTTGGCATGGGTCAAAAATAGTACCACCGCCTTTCCCGGCGTGTCGTAGAAGGCGACTAAAGTTAGAGGAGAGAAAAAAAACTTTCCTGAAATACTGTCCAATTCTGAATTTATAACTTGTAACAATAGGCGTGTTTTTTTGTGCTCGGGTGTAGGTTAGTTTAGGGTAACTACATGGGGTTACATTAACAACATAACCCAGATAAACCCAGTAATGTATCGAGGGTACGTACTCTGACCAAAGTTAACCCAGAAGAATTGTTACAGATGTGACAACCAGAGACGCTCTAACACGAAAAAGCATGAGCTAATACCAAAACCATTGGTTAAATGTTCATTGTTGTTTTTGTAAGACATGTTAATTTACTGGTTATTTATTTATCACAACTTTGAATTTTCAGCTTTTTACAAAGTTCATGGTTGGTGCAATAGATCTAAACAGCTTTTAACCCAAATCGTTTTTTTGTGCTTATATACCCTAACCAGCACCTTTTTTTTCAAAAAACAGGCTTAATAATGTTTTTATTTTTGCTTTTTCAGAGGGGCTATCGGTCTCTACATATTCATCACACTGCAGTGAGTCAAGAAATAAAACAAAATCAAAATCATATAGCAGTGAATAATTTTCGTCATAGAAAATGAATTCATAGGATCTGACGCACGTGCACTGAAAAGTTGCTTTATTTACGCCACTCCCATGATGCCCAACTAGTAGACAAATTAGTTATTCTCGCTATAAAATGACCCTAAATGTCACTAAATATAACTTTGCGCGCTAACTTTATCATCATTTTTGATATATGGTAACTACATATTTTGAAGGGCACACATTTCCATAGGAACAAAGATTCTTTTAAAGCGATGCTAACTGATATCTACCCGCGATGCTAACTGGCAGTTATCATCGCATCATGACTGACTGCCATTTGGTTGGCCGTCCAGTTTTGATATTCAATTTGGCAACTGAATCACTTTGGCAACCGCTTATCGAATTTTGCAACTTTTTTTCGTTTTTTCTATGAAATTGTATAATACTTGAATGGCCTAGTAATAATTTAACCGCACAGATTCCGAAAGTTTATTGTGCCCTTTTCAGGCTCTATTTTGAAGCTAGTGTAGATGCTAAAGCTGCCAAATGTCAGCTCGCGATGCCAGTTTTTCGACGAGCTGCCAGTGTAGATACAGCCTAATGTTTATGACAAAATTTAACACGATCGAAAATTAAATTGTTGTTGTGTTATTATATTTTTTTTAGATGTTTTTGTTATTGCTATTCCAACATTCTCAACGTGAATTATATTTGTTTCCAATTAATTTATCATAAGGTCACTCTCCATATATTGAGCCTGTTCAGGGGTTACATATTTTAGGCTTATAAACAATACAGGGTGTCCTGCTGCTGGATAGCCATAGACTTATGGTAGACTCTATATATTCTCTATAGCTTTTACCGTTACGGAGTAATGGCATTTTTTGTGATTCTTGTCAAAAACCACGACTTTTTTCGAAAAACTCTCATTTGCTAGCTTCCAGTTTACCCAAATCAATGTTTTTTATATTCTTCTGAAAGTACACAAAATTTCCAGTAAAAGGACATATCGAACGATGCGAAGAGTTTCCTATCTTCCGAGATACGATGTTTTGAATTTTGCAGAAATTTCAATTTTCACTTTTAATGTCAAAATTAAATACAAATTTCGTAACGGTACATTGGACTGGCAAATCTGGGTCATGGTCATGGGGCTGCCATACAAACCCAACTCCCAAAATTAGGTTCTTCTAAGAAAAACTTTTTTATTTGTGTGCCAATTTCAACCAAATTTCACACAAATGTGTTTCTATTGATGACACAAAACATATGTAAGAATTGATCAAATCGGACCATAGGGTCGTGGGGCTGCCATACAAACCCAACCCCCCATTTTGGTTCTTCTAAGAAATGTTTTTTACACTAATTTCACAAAACCTTGAATTAATGTGGTTTATCAACGGTCAAAACAAATAGAATCCTACTATGGGGCCATGCTCCCGCATATCCCCCAACAAAATTTTCTGAGGAAATATTTTTATTTTCCCACTTATTCCAACCAAACCCCACCAAATATATCGTTTTGTCGACGCAACCGAACTTTTGTGAAGACAGAAGGAAAAGAATGGGGGGGATTAAGTACAAGTCGTAAGTACGCCCGAAAATTTTTTTAGCCCGAGGAGAGCAAAGGGTATCAAAATTTCGGCCGCGCCCGAAATTAGCCTCGGTCTCCTTTTCTTCTAACGGAATGAATGGAATAGATGATGTAGCTCTTCATTACGATTTGTAGTTATAGCCGATGGTGGGGAACGGATCAATGAGGGATAAAACAAGATAAATAGAGATACTTAATAATTTTTTGGATTATTAATATCTTTTTTTTTTTCAACTTTCGTAAAAGTAAACTAGAGACCTAGGAGATTTGTTGGCAGATGGTACCAAGTAGGTCAGTTTTCGAATAAGAGTGATTGGCAGCATTAGAAGAAAACGAGACCGAGGCTAATTTCGGGCGCGGCCAAAATTTGAATACCCGTCACATTTGAATGAAAATTAAGGTTCTTTTGTGTTAAACCATTAGTGCATAGTGTCCCTTTAAAGGGACACCCACTTTTACCCGTTATATGATCAGATCTTTGACTATGCACTGAAAGTGTGTATGCAATGACAACTATTAACATCTGTTATAAAAAAAAACTCGTGTTCAAATGTTTTTATCGCTTGGTGTAGTTTATTCATTGAAAAGAATGAGTTGCGGAATTTTGAAAAATCGCCAGATTCAGGGCTGGGGGGGAAAAATTAAAAATTGCTAATATTTTGTAGTGCTAGTTTAGTGCTTCGATTGAATAATCGTTAAAATGTGTGTAGGCTACTTTTCTAATCAAAGAAAAAATGTCGTGGTGTCATAGATTTTGTGTAATTTAGCAAGTATTGCAATGTCGCACTTATAAGCAGCGCCCGCTCCAGCACGTAAGCCGCCCCGGGCAAGATGACAAATTTGCGCCCCTAAGATGGTTTCTTTTCTTTTTTTAATTTACAAAATACGTATCCTAGGCAGGGGAAATCCAATAATCAGACCCCTTTTCTTAATGGCCATCGTGTGCTGATTGGTACAAGCATAAACTGGTTACGGATATGACCTTTTTATCAAGAGAAATTTTAAAAATTGGAAAAAAACATCATACAAAGTTTCAATGGCTTGCAATCATGGTGTATGCTCAGATGATGATTAGGACTGAAATTCTGCAAGAAATATCCGAGTGAGCTACATTTTAAAAAGCGAATTGAGGGGCAGCCATGTATACGAATAGAACTTGGTAGTTCCGCAGTGGTTAAGGCCTGGATCAGAGGGATATAACACTACAAAACAATTGTGCTAATATCGCACTGGAAAACATGAAAAAATAAAAAAGGACGTTTTTTTGACAATGATTTTACCAGACAAATTTATCGGGTAGATTTAGCTCCAGTCTGGTTTGTGCTACTACTTAATCGTTAGTGGAAAATCTGCCAATACTTCTTCATTTACTGGAATAATCTCCAAGTTTGTTTAGGGCCGTATGCATCCTTAAGGGCCGAATCTAAGAGAATCGGTAGCTTCACAGGGCACTTCTGAGTGAGATAACTCACTCACCTCCTCGAAATAAGCCTCTGCTGAGATGGAAACAAGTTATGTCAACCAGACACTGAGTAAACGAAACATCTTATTCGTAAATGTTAGGTCATTACTCAGTTCAGGATCCGGTGTGTTGATGTGGTTTGCTGAGCTTTTTTGGGTTTAGCTTAGGCTGTGGCGAACACAGTGGCTTCCGCTAGGCGCTTTATTAGTTTACTAAAAACTATTGCCAAATATAGAAAAAAAATAAAATCATTTATCGATCGGCATAAACATTTTGAGCCTGAACTGAATCATTTACCCAATATTGATGTAGGTGTCTGCAGGATACTAATGCCTCATTATTTGTAGCAGTAAAATTTTGGCTTATACGCTATCCATTCGCACAAGGAGAGGTTTGGTCTGCTATAGTGCGGTAAGTGTCGCTTCTATCGATAAGATAAAAAATACCGGTTTGTAAACTACATTTGTACCATTTTATAAAATATTGAATTTGGAATAAACCTTTTATTTTTTCACCAAACATGATTTCATTTTCATTTCAAGTGCTAGTCAAAATGCCGCCCCTACAATTTGGCGCCCCGGGCGACCGCCCGGCTTGCCCCCCGCTAAAGCAGGCGCTGCTTATAAGGGACATTGTGCACGTAGGTCAGTTGGTAAAATACTTTTCTAGACTTACAGCTGGGGAAATTTTGGAGAAATAAGTAGCGGTAGCGGTGGACCGTCTTTTTTAAGACATAACATTTTTGGTACACCGCTATTGATGGCAATGAAACAGGGGATCTTAAAAGGGACTTTCACTGCTGATGTGAGGTGCATTTACAATCTAGACGATCCAGCAATTGCTTTTGAAATTGAAAATGTACTAAATAAACGTTTGAATTGGTGAAAGACCCCGCAGTGGGGTCTGCGTCCATGTCATGGGATTGAGAAATTTTGTGAGGGGTCTCACCATCAGTAGGATCTCCACAGAGGAGGGAGACAAAGCCCTTCCGGCGTTTCCCGATGCATGTTGGCTACTGACTGACCTTCCACCCCGGTTCCGGGCCTCAAAAGGGCTAGCTGTTGAAACGAAAAAATGCCAATTCTTAGCTGCTTGGAGTCATGCCTGTAGTAGTAATATCTGATGATAACCGCCATAAAGCGGGAAAGCAGCGTTTCCAACCAAGCCTGATAGTCCAAAAGGCAACCGAGCCCGCGGAATGTACTTCGAACTATGTGGTGATTCCATATTACCGTAAAAGGAACTAACAATAAACAATAAATTATCCGCGGAAAACTAATTAGATGTTGTTTTGGGCACTAAATTCAAGCGGTGGATATTTTGTATTTATTTCATATACATATATGGGAAGATATTCTGATATCGTTTCCAAAAGTTTTGGAGTTGGGGAGGATAAGGTCATCGATCTGTTCACTAAAGAAAATAAAGGATTCAAAGCAAGTAATGCGATAATTCGTAAATATTTTACATGCCACTTATAAATTTCATTGATTTCTATTCCATATCCGTCAAATTATTTCACGATTTATTTTCACCAGATACAATACAAATTGGTCGTATCAATTTCTTCATTCATCAACTGACCGCTGTGCATAGTGTCACTTATAGGGGACGGCTTGTAAATCTACTATTACTTATTTTTTCGAAATCGTCGCTACTTCATTTCATAATAATTGACAAAAGTCAAAAAATGTTGTCAGGGAATTTCATACACTAATGGGTTAATAATTTATACCGCAGCCCCATGACGTATTTCGATTCCATCTGTTCCTGGATGCGTTAAAGCTAATCCAGGAACACACTTGGATGCATTTTGATTAAGATTCAAAAAGAATTTTTCTTACCAGAACCTAATATTTTGGTTGGTTTGTATGACAGCTCTATGACGTAATGTTCCGAATCCATTCATTCCTAGATATGTTTTGAGGTGTTACTAGAAACACATTTGGGTGAAGTTCGGTTAAGATGGAACATAAAGAAAAACAATTTTCTTTAAAGAACCTAATATCCAGGGGTTGGTTTGTATGCAGTGTTCCGATTTTATGCGCTCCTAGATGTTTTGAGGCTTCACTAGAAAAACATTTGGGTAAAGTTTGGTTAAGGTCGGACTAAAAAGGGAAAAGTTTTTCTTAGAAGAACTTAATTTTTAGCGGTTGGTTTGTATGGCAGCCCTATGACGTAATGTTCCGATTCCATCCGTTCCTAGATATGTTTTGGGACTTTACTAGAAACATATTTGGGTGAAGTTTGGTAAAGATTGATACATAAAGAAAAAAGTTTTTTTTAGGAGAACCTAATTTTCAGAGGTTGGTTTCTATGGCAGCCCCATGACCCCTTGGTCCGATTTCATTCGTTCCGACATATATACAGCGTACACTAAGAAGAAACTTGTCTACAAAATTTCAGCTCGATAGCTTCAAAATTGAGAGACTAGTTTGTATTGAAACAGACGGACAGACAGATAGACAGACAGACGGACATCGCTCAATCGATTTCTCTCGTCACACTGATCAATAATATATATACTTTATATAGTCGGAGGTGCCTCCTTCTTTGCGTTGCAAACTTCATGACAAAGTTAATATACCCTTTCACATAGTGACGGGTATAAAGAGTCATTTTTTGCGGGGTTCCCCATTTGAATTACATACCTCTAATTTTTTTGTTTGACAATATGTGTTTCTCAAATTTTAGTAAGATAAACTAATTATAACAGCGACGTATACATTCTGAAAAATTCCCTGTTTGGTGCACGGGATCACATCACAGGATAATTCGTCCGCCGTTTTTTTTTGTGAATGCGGAGCGGTTACTGCTAATATAGAGCGGTATCGAAAAATGTTGGCCACTTTTGGGTCCGCTCCTGTATTCAGAACAGGCCAAAAACTTTCAGCACATCTGACACCCCCAACACGGAGGACCTTGCCATACCGCTCAAGCCGCAATTGACATTTTATCTAAATTGATCGGGGCAAGAATTATTTCAAGAGGTGCATCAATGTAATCTACGGAGTCAAAATCTACTTACTCTTAAGGTTTTTTTCTGCTTGCATATCTCGTTTCACTTGAATTTAAAACTATTTTGATTTCGTCCAAGGAAAAAACGTACGTATGCACAGAATTGTACAAAATGGATATACATAGAACTGGGATTTAGACAAAGTTGGTGGTCCACCCTGCTTCACGAGCCGCCACTGAATGCATAATTATTCTACGATACATTCTGAATGTGGGTTTTGACTGAACTAACTATATACACTGCCTGTCATAACAATAGCCGCACCATAAGACAGACTGATCCTTGGAAATTGAAAGAGAGCACAGTTATTCCACATATTATATACTTAGGGCATATTAAAAAGACAAATAGTTCCACAAAAAATTTCCTTTTATTTCATACCGTTATTCTTCTATAAAGGAATATCTAAATTTCCGGTCCGTCACAACTATAGCCGCACTTGGAATCAGTATAGTAAAAACTGTTAAAAAAAGCCTAAATTAAGGAAATTCATAACGGGAAAAATCTTTTTAAATAAAATTGACTCTGAGGAATTATTTTGTTTATTTCTCAATAAATCATTATAACTGTTTTTCAAGATTTTTGCTTATTGACTTCTCAGTATCAACAAGCATTTCTTTTACATAGAAAACTGTTTGAGATTGTATTTATTTTATGAATTTGACGTAATAATGTTTCCTAAAGATTTCCTGTCTAATTTTGATAAAGGAGGGGCGACCTCCGTAACATTTGTTTCATTAGAACCTTCTTGAAGTGCAATGATTGGCGAGAGATTATGCAATCTCTTGTTAGAAAGTCCGTTATGTGCCATGTCTTCTGTATTAAAATGAAAACAGTTTATCGTTAGGATATTCCAGAGAAGATTTTACTGTATTAGAGGTTGTTACATCAACTTTTAAACACATTGTCAACCCTGCTTAACACTATTAACGAACTCTGTCCAAAATTTGTATTGAGATCTATGAAAATCTGGCAAGTGCGCATTAAAAGTATTGGACAGGATAGTCTACCTATAGAATACTTGATTTCGTCACTTCCAGCATAGGAAAAACTTCATAGGATTGTTCTGACGATAAACTGCTTCCATTTTATACAGCAGATAGGACACATAACGGATTTTAAAGCAAGAGATTGCATCAACTCTTACCAGTCGTAGTAATTAAAGTTGGTTGCAATGTTTCAAATGTTCGAGAGGAACCTCCCATTGATCCAAATGAGACAGGAAACCTTCGAGAAACATTATAACGTAAAATTTAGTAAAAAAAAAACACGAGTTCAGACAGTTTTCTATGTAAAAGCAGCGATTGACTATGCTAACAAGCTAATAAGCCTAAAACTCGAAAAACTGTTAAAATGATTTCGTGAAACATAAACAAAACAATCTCCCAGAGTCTATTTTATCCGAAAAGGATCTCTCCCGTTATTAATTCACTCAATCTCTGCTTTTTAATCAGTTTTTGCTATAATAATTCCAAGTGCGGCTATAGTTATGACAGACCGGAGATTTAGTTTTTCCTTTATAGAGAAATAACGGTTTGAAATAGAAGGAAACTTTTTGTGAAATTATTTGTGTTTGAAGTATCCCTTTTGCTTATGGTATGTAGAATAACTGTGCTCTCTTTAAATTTTCAAGGATCAGTCCGTCTTATGGTGCGGCTATTGTTATGACAGGCAGTGTATATATATCTTTATATACTCTGAATCGGCTATAAGGAAACTAATCAAACTATTTCTTTTTATCTTTACTTTTGTTCCACATATCCAGTCACCAATGTAAAATATATTTAAATTAAATTAGTATTTAATTTAATAATTAAATTTACCTTAAAAATGCTCACTATCACTGCACAAATTTAACTTAACTCTACGATATTCAGAACGACCCAATCGATCTGCACTCTAACTATAAACACAATAAATTGTCCAGTGAGCATGATTTTGCAGAAATGTTGATAATAATGTACTCATATGTAACATGCGCAATGTGTGATAAAGCAGAATTTCGAAGGTTGTGAATAGATTGAAACTCTTCTGATAACGATAAGAATTAAAACTGCTGAATGAGTATCAGACTATCAGTCGTCGTCATAGATGATGTATGTAATTAGAAAATGAATGTATTAGACAAAGAAAAAGATTTAAATGAGTTTTTCTTATCTAAAATGAATAAAAACAAAATCAAATATCAATTATCAAACTCTGATTTGACTCGGAAGCAATTATGATGAATATGAATACATATACATATATAATATATGAATTATCGCCTACTTCTATTAAGATGTTTAGGCCCGGTTTTTGATAACACTTATTCAGTACCTTTTGGCTAGTTAGTCTTATCGCATAGAGAAGACACACACAATATTCGGAATGCTTTTCAATTGTATTTTGTATTGAATGGAATTTTTGTTTATTTTGCATAGTTACGCCATATTTTGCTTGGTCACGCCATTATTTTAGATTGAAAAAAATATTCCGCAGTTTCGTAACAGCATAAATAAACAAAAGATAACATAATTATGCAAAATTAACAAAAATTCAATTCAATATAATGGAAAAGCTTTCTGAAAATTGTGTTTGTCTTCTCTATGCGATAAGACTAACCATTCGACAAGAGTTTTGAGAGAACAGGCCTTAGTCACTTTGTTAGTTTAATTTTAATTTTTTAATTTAAAATTTAAAAAATATATTTACATTTTTCACAATATACATATCAATTAAAAACGCTTTTATAAAATTAGTCAACGCATTTTTAACAGCTAAAGGCCTGAATTAAGATCGAGGGTGAAATTTTTCCCGCTGCGATTTTATCAATAAAAATGTATACGTACTGTCGTGGAATACGTCACAAACGGTGGGGAATTCCATAAGCTACAATCCGAGACGGGTTCTATAATTTTCCTCGGCCATTTTATGTATTATTTTCCGATTCCACGGTCATTTCACGATGAAATAACCGGGGAATCGGAAAAAATACATAAAATGACCGAAAAAAATTATGGAACTGCTTTCGGATTGTAGCTTATGGAATTCCCCAGTATTTCCCACAAATTCACGACAGTAAGAATACATTTTCATTGAAAAAATCGCAGCGGACAAAAATTTCACTCTCGATGTCAGTACTGGGCTTAAAGAGGAATATCGTGCTCTGTGATCGTGATCGATCAGTCGCCAATCTGTGATAAAGAGATTCATAGAGAAACGAGTTTCAAAACTCGGCATGGCCCGTTGCAAGTTTATTATTCAGAAGATGATAAGAAATATTCTTATCGTAGAATAAGAAACTAACAATGCGGCTAGGAAGTGGTGTGGTAGGGCTGACAACCATATCACACTGCGAATTCAGTTGCCTTTGAATCGTTGATGACTGCATATGGTAGTCGTTAAGGCTGCGCAGACTAAAGGCGTATTGGAGCGTAGCGTAGCGTAAAACCTGTCGCCCAATACAAGCGTTGTATTGAGCTAGCTGACGTTTCGGTAAATTTCTGCGTGTTCACATCGTCGAAAGAGTGTTCCCCGGCATTGCACACAATTCTGAAAATCTCGATTTGAATAGTGAACGGGCAATACTAGCTGCAAAGAATCAGGATGTCGATAGCTTGAATTTCATTATTCAAATCACTGGAGAACTACATTCGTACTAATCCGTTGACACCATGATCGACGAGGATAAAGCGACCAACTATTCGACGAAGTTTTTGAACTCGCTCGAAGTGCCAGGAGCCCCGCCGCATAATTTACAGCTGAGGGTGGGATCGATCATAATCATGTTGCGGAATCTGAATCATCCGAAATTGTGCAACGTTTCGCGGTTGAACTTCAAGAAACCGATGAACAATGTGATTCAAACGACGATCATCAAGGGAAAATTCAAAGGAGAGGAAGTACTTATCCCACTGATCTACGATTCCAATTCAAGCGGACTCAGTTGCCCGTTCGATTGGCTTTTGCGATGACAATCATTAAATCGCAAGGCCAATCGTTGGAAGTCTGTGGGATTAATCTCGAATTTCCCTGTTTTTCGCACGGTCAGCTGAATGTTGCCTGTTCGCGTGTTGTTGCGCCAGAAAACAAAACGAAAAACATTGTTTATAATATCGCTCTCTACTGATTTTGATTCCATTCAAATAAATCACACTGTGTAGTTTATTTGAAGACGTTCAATTTGGGCGAGGCTAATTTAGTTAGGAGGTTGATTGGGAGTCAAAATCGCTCATAAATTTTAAGTAGTGTCAAGTTGTGAGCGTAGCGAGCGCTATAGCTAGTTTCCTTAAATAGTTTTGGGAAATATTAATTTTTAGACTACAATCTAAAAATTACTACCTCTGGAACTTATTAAAGGAATTACAGTGGAAACTCTATAGCTCGAAGCTGAAGGGGAATGTATTTTACTTTGAGTTATGGAGTTTCCGAGGTTTCTAAATATCGAGTCTTACTAAAAGTAAATTCAAGATATCGAGTTCTCTCTCATATAATTTTCTCTGCATTTCATTATAAATAATTTTTGCAACGAAAACGGACCCCTAGGCTTTATCTACGAATTTTTAATAAACTTCTTGATAGCATTGGATTTTATGAATGAACGGAATATAACTCGGATACTCGTTCTGAACACTTCGACTAATAAAGTCTCGCCGACTGCCAAACAAAGAATTTATCTTCGAGTTAGAGTTTTTCTTTGAGTTATCGGGTTTATTTTTTATTGTATTTTGTTCAAATGATCTGAAGAATCACTTCACTTTGGCTCTGACTCATTATATGTAAAATTGAACGGAAATGGACTATGAGTAATGGGACTTGCATAAAAAATTCACCTCAATGATAGATTCTGCTTACAAAAATTTAAGTTTTTATGCAATCTTAACCAAACCTCACCTTAATATCTCCACTGAAGTTCCAATCTTTATAAAGTAATGGGCTGGTTACACAGTACGAGTTGCTGACCTGACAGTGGACAGCTACTACACTTGTGTACTCGCATGAAAGTAGCTCGACTCGCATCGCCCGGTCACACAAGCGCGAACTGTTGGCAGAGTAGAGAGCTACTGCTACTGGTTATATGTGGAACGTAAATTTGTAATTTTCTTAGTTACTTCACTTCTTTTAATGCCATTTCCACACGAATAAATTCCAGAGACGCTTTACGCAAATCTCGGTTTTTATAGCTCGGATCCAAACAATTCCACAGGTTTGTTTGGTCCTTGTATAAATCGACAAATTTCAAATTCTGCTCCGGAGTCCATCTATCCATTGTTGCACAATAAGCTGTCACTGTCAACGACAAAATTTACAGACGAATGCACCCGGCGGTTAATTTCGAGCAATTGTTATTTCGCAATCGGTGCAATTTCGAATGTCCGAATCGTAGTATGCGATACCAGCTGACGCTGACTGGGGGCGAGTAGCCGAGTTAAAACAAAAAATGTTGTAGTAACTCGGATGCGAGCTACTGACCGAATCGCACATGACAGTAACCACTGCCATCTAGATAGACAGGCCGGATTATCAGCTGATCTGTCAGTGGTCATGCAACACTAGTAGTGCCATGGTTGGTCATGGTCCGCGCTTAGTACTGCCAAAGTACCGCTCAGTACAATCCACAAATTGTCCACAATCCAAATATCAGTGGCTGTCAGCCTGTCATTTCGTGTGACTTGCTATGATATACACATGCCAGTGCGTTGATTTTTGGGATAAATATGGTAAGTACAATGTTGATGTATACTATTTTACCACTTGCACATCAAAAACACATTAAAGCAAACCATAACCTTTGTTTTGTAATAAACGCTCGGCATATTTAAACTTTTGGGTTCAGAAGCACTGGAGGTTGTGGGCTTTACAAATGTCAACTGTCACTGGTCACGAACGCACTTGTCCACTTGTAGACGAACACATTTCTGCAGTTCGGCCTGTCTATCTAGATGGCAGTGCAGTAACTCGTATGATGCGGTCACATGGTGCAAGTAGCTGCTCTGCAGTAGCTGTCTAGGCCAACTCGCACGATAGCTCGCACTGTGTAACCAAGGCATAACAGAAATAATTATAACACTATGCCTTAAGGCTGCCGGTATACTACTAGCTCTATAAAAAGTAAAGGGTATCCAAATGCTAGCCGAGCCCGAAACTAGAGTCTCTTCCCTCATTTACGAAATAATATGAATCGAAAAGACAAATAAAAGGGCGACTTTCCACACACTTGCACAGGGCGCCATAGAACCTAGGAGCGGCGCTGAATGAGACCAATCTCCATAAAGTCAGAAAAATAAAAAGCAACACCCAAGTAACAATTCGTATGGTTTAAAGAAGCACTTCACCCTGTAGCAATCATATAGTGGCACAAAATCAGTTTTTCGTGTGACATCGCAAAAAGAAGTATTTTATCTTATAAAAAATCATTAAAACATTTTCTGGGAAGCTTCTACCATCCTTATATAATTAATTCTCGATTAAATACTACAAGACTTCCATAAAAACTTTCTCTAAACGTTAACCTAACAAGATACTCCATTAACTACTTCTCAATAGTGTTTATTGGATGAAATAACACACACATGCAATAGTCTCTCTCTAAATTTAACACACACCAGCAATATTCTTCTATAGCAGAGAATCGGTTTGGTTAAAAGTGTGACATTCTTATTGATTGCTCTCCAGCTAAATTATTCACCGTAGTTTTATAGAATGATGGACTTTGTGATTTTTGAAAGAATTGAAACTTATGCAGTGCTCTGGAATACCAAGTTTCTTCAATAGAGTTCTTTGAAATCTTGCATGAAACCAACATTTCCTCACTCATTGTTAGTTTCTGAACCAATTAAGATGATGCGAAAACGCAACGTGTTACTTTCTGTACTTGTAGGGTTCCATGTAAACAATAATCCAAAAAATGTTAATAATATCGAAATAAATAAATAACAGGCGCGACAATCCAGCATTGGACTCAGGCCGCAGGATGTGTTAGTGACATCCTATTTCCAAGATCTTATCTGCTTTTTGTTGAGGTAATGAGATCAGCATCACGCTCAGCAGTGTTATTTATCCCCATAAATGGGTACTCGTTTAACATCTGAGTGAGATCATAGTCCGTCACAAGCTAGTGAGTTCGAAAAACACCATGGAACACGGTGAGATTCGAACTCATGAGCCTGTGCACCGAAGGTGCGCGCACTAACCGCTAGACCAGCCATACTAATATCGAAACTTAACATAATTATCTAATCGACCTGTTTTTGCAGGATGCTCAGTTACGTCATTATAGTGGATTTCAAGGACATCGAAAATCGCATTTTTTCTCTCAATTTTCAATTTGCTCTCATTTTTTCGGGTATCAATACATATCCAACATTTTTATATAATCAGAATCTACAGCCATTACAATTTACCATTTCACCCTTTACCTGCCCAAAAAAAAAGGTCCTTCCAAACGCCTCATGCAATTTTGTACCTACGTTGCGAAATCACAACGCAACAACTCTGCCGAGTTCGTATGTGGGATAAAAGTGTTGTTTTTTGCAAACTCCTAGGCCATAAAACAAGTTCTTTGAGAATTTTGGGACTTGTGAGATTGCATCTCAATGGGCCTGTCTACACGCGGAACAAGAACAAGATGAAAACCATTTTTTTAGAAGAGATTCGTGAGGAGCAATGCAAGGAAAAATTATATTTTCTTATAAAAACCGTGCTCGTGCTTTTGGTCCCAGTGTAGACAGGCCCATTAGTCAGTAATTAGTCCATGAGTGTGCGTTACCTGGGCGTGAGCTGTGGTAAAAAATTGTGAGATGAAAAAGAGAAAATATTCTGTAAAAATTGCGAAGACAACGATGATTGAAGGATTTCAACAACGGACTTCCAAATGAAACTACGGGTGAAGTGGAAATTTTGAGCGAATTCGAAGATGGCGACTACGCCGATGGAATAAGTGAAGGTCCATTCCCACCAAAAAGAAGGTTCGACATCCAAGAGGAAAAAGCCTGAGCCTGAAGCTAAGTGAATCATCATATTGCCAGCTTGCTTGGTGAGCCACTCCACTGTGGCTCCGTTTTCACACTCGATCAGGATATGGCCTGGCCTGAATCTTATTCCGGCGAACTTCGGCTTTACCTGTTTGGCACGCTCGGAAAGAATTTCCGCCAGTAACACGGTTTGGATGGACGTCTTTTGCTCTGACGTTAACATTTCCGTTGGGTCGGTGGGTATTATGGCAACACTGGTATTTGAGGCCAATTTCGCGTATGAAGCTTTCGCTTTTCCTTTGCCTCCAGAGGGGGCAGACAAGCGGCTTCTATCGGCGGTTGTTTTGGTCTCCTTGCTCATAGAGGTTTTCGCGTCAGTCCGCTCGCCTCCTTCGATGCCGCTTTCAATCGCGACAGCGATACCTTGGTCTTGGCCCACACTTTGCCGTTTACTGTCTAGCGTAAGAGCAGGCGAGACCTCGTCCGTGGAGCGTTGTCGCTTGGCTTGAGGAGCAAGCTGATTGCTGGAGTTCAGTGAGGGTTTCGCAACTAGCTCCCTCGCTTTTGCCGGCTCATGTCCCTGTGCCATAAACTTGAGATATCGCATGCATCCCGCGCCGCTGAGCCCTTTTCTAAGGGGATCCTTAACACCTCCTGGCTTGAAGGGTCTCGCATTTTTCTTTTTATAATTCGATGGCCCTGGTCTGGGGTCGTCAATGTCCGAGAGGTAGACCTCCTCAGGGACACTGCGTTGGGTGGCTTGATTGGTGTCATCACGTGGCAGGAAGTGCCGGCCTTCCCTTTTTCCATATCGGAATCACTCGAATAATGCTTATTCATTTATTTTAAGCAAAAACTTTTCTTGGAACAAGAAAATACATCTTAAATCAGGAAAAAATTATTTCTTGTCTGTTTTTTATTGTATTTTTTCTTATTGTTCCTTTGGTCAGGGGCGGACTTACAAATCTCATCGTCAGTAGGCGTTTTGACTAATCGATTGATCCTTGACTCTCAAATTGTTTCAATATGGCTGGCTAACGAATTAAGCGAACACATCTAAAATTGGAATAAAGTCTGATAACTGAACTATTATTTTTTCATCTGTGCACCGGGCGTTAAAAATACCGCCGTATGCTTCAGCTAGCCAGTACCCCTCAATAGCTTTGGGAATCGCGTGTGGGAGAAGTACATACACTCGGAACTAAGAAACCGGATAATTTTACTTTTAGCCCTATTCGACTGACTGGATCATTGATCCTGTCCAAGTCGAATGAAATCGGATCAAAATTTCCCAAATCGGTAACAGCTGACTATCATGTCATCTGGCCCCAACGCGATATTCTAAATTATACATTGCATTTGTAATTATGCACCGTGCGAGATACAATTAAAAGGATAAGTAGCAAGAAATATTAAAATGATTAACTCTGAATAAAGTTTACAAAGCGAAAATACTGAATTACAAAATGACATACGGGAAATTTTAGGGAAATTGTTCGCGGAGACATCTAGGGGATTAGTTTGGTAGATGATCCAAGTCATACTCTGGATCAACTTCTAGGATTATGATTATATCGAAATGTCTTGACCACCTGTCTGTTCCCTGGATCCACTTTCCCTGGATCCACTTTTCACCTCCTGGAAACTGCAATTTCGGGCTGGTTTCGTTAAGTATTGAAAATGTCTATTTCGTTGGGCTGCAGTTGGAGAACGGTTAGGACTAAGAGAAAAAGGTCTTAAGATCCATTGTTTGGGAGTCGAGACCTTTCGATTGACTTCAATTTCACTAAACGTTACGTAAACTCATCCCGTACTAAAAACAATCAATTTAGTGTGCGTCAAAACCTTTCGCGATAGTAAAAGAATAAATATCGACTAAAAAAGAGCCCGTTTTTGGCACCGAGTGTATGTATTTAGTTTTATATTGACAATTCTAAGAATTCGAATTATTTCCTATCAGAGTATAAGCTCCACAATGAGCATCTAATTTCACCTTCAATGGAGTACCTACCTATCTCTATACTTCTGAACATGAACTTTCCTAAGAAGTTCAGTCCAAAACACCTTTCTAAGAAGTAAATTAACTGCAATTTTCACTGAAGTTCTGTTACTTTCGAAAACGCCGGAAATCAACGTATGTTTATAAAAAAATGTACACCTCCAATGAATGCGACTGATCTATTTTCAGCTTAAACTAGTGACGAAGGGCGGCATCTCGACTACTGCCCAGGGGCGCTAAAGAGGGTAAATCCGGCCCTGCACATGATGTATGCCTTTTTCATAGCATAAATTAGTGCTATAATAAGATTCTATTGGATTACAAATGGGCGCCAAATACCATTATTTGACTTTTATTCTACGAAGTATTTTAGGGATACAATTTTTACTTGCGCATAATTATTAATACATTTTATTTAATTTCAAATTATCAAACAAAAACTTTTTTTTATTACTACTTTACATTGTCACAGAGTCCAGTTAGAAAATTAGGGTCTTGTCTCATCTGAGATTCCTAAAATTGTTAAGGATTATGAAACATAAGCGACGTTTATTTGCCTCCCGAACAGGACAAACTAACTAACAGACTCCCATACAAATCTTTCAAACCAATTCATTCTCATAGTTTTAAAATCGATATGTAAAAGCCAGGAAATCGTGTCCTGCTCAGGAGCCAAAGAAAATTTCTTTTTGTGTCAACTTACCAATAGAAGACAAGTGAACTTTCGTGACTTATTGCAGTGCTTAACTGTGGTTACTAAATGTCTCGACAGCCCATGAAAATGACACTAATGCAAAAGAGTAGGACATCGTAAAGAAGAATGTTTTATGAGATATTGCAAAAGGATCTTACCATTAACTCATCAATATCACGTTCATATGAACAAATTGTCGATTCGGCTGCCGCGAGTTGTTGTCTGGAATCATTTAATTCGCGCTCTAGTTTAAACAATTTGACGCACATGCGTTGCATTTCATTCAATAGTTCGTCGTAATGAATCTGCAAGGACATAAGGAATAAGCATAAGTACTTCAATTTAAAGAAAAAATGATTCCCATTTAAACTACCTCATACATATCCAGTCCATGCTTCATACTTTCAAATTCAGACAACTGATTCTCAGATTCCTCTCTTTCGCGTTGCAATTGTTCAATTTCACAACTACCTCCCATTTCTCCTTGTGGTCCTCGTAACTCGGCCGATTGACGTTCTAATTGGTTCGCATTTGCTACTCGCTCCTTAAGCTGACGTAGCTGATCACCAATGCCTGTCATATTAGCCAGAAGTTGACGAAGTCGATCACGATTGCATTTAGTTTCATCAACTCCGACAGGGATATTCACGAGTTCCGCAGCTTCTCCTGGGGAGGCAACACAAGCTGTTTTAAGCTTATCGAATTCAATGCGAATTCGAGCATATTGCTCTTCCATAGCTCGAAGTTGTACCTCTTCGTTACGAAGATTGTCTACCAAGGACTGTAGGTAAGTGATATTCCTACTACGTTCAGGTTCAGTAGGTATGCAAGGTTTGCACAGGCGAGCTTCAAGGATGGTTAATTGTTTTCTCAGTGACTCATTTTCAGCTTGTATGACATCAATGTGTTGGTTATTAATTTTTGTGTTTTCAAGGTGTTTTTGAAGTGCAAGCATAACACTATTGGGGGTGAAGTCTCCTTTGGCATAAAGGCAAAGAAGTTGTTGCTTTAGCTGATCTCTTTGGTCACTACGACTCTCAGATGAAAACAAATTTTCAGCTTTATTTTCCCTTTCATTTTCATAAACTATTGCGTGTATTTCAGATAGTTTTAAACATGCAGATGCAATAAGACTGTCATCACTTTCTCGAGAAGGAATAGGTTCTTTGGGAGGTATCGATTTCTTGGTGAAGGAAGGAGATTCATTTGATTGCAACAATATTGATCCGCTTTTATCGAGTTGTGCAACTGCACCCTGAACGTTTTGGTCTCCTAATATTGAATTAGCTATCTGGCCATTTTTTACAAAAGAAGTGGCGTCAGCACTCAAAACTTGAATTTTGTCAGAATCATATCCTGGTTGACCTAATTGTATTGTTTCATCGGCAACACCAGATTCCACGCTGATAGAAGCTCCACGAAGCGCGCTCATACTAGCCGAAAGATCTACGCCGGAGCGGTTATCATTGTTTGGTGAAGCACCGTCATCCATACCTCTGCCTTGGAAAGATGCTTCTATCTTTACTTTATCCGGAAGAGTAGATGATGTTTTTGAAATATTTTTTTGATCATGTTTCTTCCTTTTCTCGTTTGTTTCTTTACCGTTTGACCGATCACGACTTATTCGATCACGACTTATTCGATCACCACTTCGTTGGCGCCTAAAGTGCTGTAAACATGAACAATATTTAAAACAAAATGCGAATGTGACAAAGTATTACAAATCGTACATCACCACTCATAAAGTCAACCAAGAAATTCGATTGTTCTTCTCTGGACGGACTCCAAGCCCGCGAGTCGGTACACGATGAGTAGGATTTGAGCTCCGGTGGCCATTTTTCCTCGCTGCTGAAGTCCTTTCTACGTCCACATGGGTCGTTGACCAAATAAAAACGTCTTTGAGTTGTAAACGCCATTTTTAATGTTTTACTTCAAATTTACGCGAAACTGGTTCCATGTAAAAAAATGTAAATTGTTGTGGCACAAATAAATAAATATTGAAGGAATTGACAATTTCCTATATGTACATAATGCATAAAACGATGCCAACTTGGCTTTGCTTCGCTCGTATGACGTAACAGGACATGTTGTTCTTGCTATTGTTGTAAGGGCGCTTTTACACAGTCATATATTCGGAATATATATTATAATTCTGATATTCAGGGATAGGACCTATAAATTCGACAGGAAAATTTTCCAAAATTGCGCAAAAACGGTCAAGAATCAGAAACAAAAATATTCGAAAAAAAAACTCATTGTGAATTGTTGCTCATTGTGAATTTTCTGCTTATTTCAATGGTTATACTGCCATTCCGGTCGGAGCCTTGTGTAGACCCATAAGGTGGGGTCAACTTACTGAAATCCTGTAATTCGCTCAAGAAAGACAGAAAGAAGTATGTATAAGAAAAAGAATTGTCTTCATAATTGTGCCCCATTGTGAATTTTTCATATGTCTCGATAGTTGTCCTGTTACTTTGGGTAGAAACCAATCCTGTGGAAGAAATTTACTGAAATCTGTAAAAGAAATACACGCAGAAATAGGTGAAAAGAAACCATTGGAAAATTTAGCTCATTGTGAATTTTTTGCATGTTTCAATAGCTATTATATGCTATTCTGACCAGAGCCTAATCCAACAAATTTAAAATCATGAAAATCTGTCCAGCCGTTCTAGAGTTATAAATGGTGTAACTAACACGACTTTCTTTTATATATAGAAATTATTATCATATCCTACTCGTTTCGTGCAAATGTAAAAAATTATCCGAATGAACCGAGTAGGCTTAATTATATGACTTGAAATATGACTATAAATATGACTGTGTCATGGAGATTGTTTCCGAGTGATTGACAAACTGACAGGACGCAAAAGAAATGGCTTTAATGTTAACTCCTCAAATTTATTTTATAATGACACAGAATTCTCTACCACCCAGGAAAAACTTGAAGTATGTGCAACCTTTTTTAGGAACATATTCGTTAACCGGCCTCCTGGCAATGAAGAATGGACAGGAGAGGCTAACGAGGTGGTCAACTCTCTTTTAGAAGGTCTGGAGGGATCATTCCTCACTATATTTACTTCTGCTAATACCGCACTTAGTCCGAATTCTCCTCAATTTCGCGATTCGTTTACTTCTACAGGAGAAACTGAAGATACAATTAAAACACTAAACACTAAAAAGTCAGCTGGACTAGACTCTATTTCAAACTTTATAATTAAAAAATCGGCTCCGTCAATCAGTAAACATTTGACAATTGTTTATAATCACTGCATAAACAACGGGTATTTTCCGAGTAGCTGGAAAATTGCCTCTATATTTCCTTCCCCGAAGAAAGGTTGTAAGGGGGACCTAAATGACCTGAGACCCATCTCACTATTATCAAATTTGGCAAGCTTTTGGAGCGCATTCTTTTACGTACACTTAACCCTTTCAGCGAAACTTTTGTTCCTCACAATCAATTTGGCTTCAAACGCCACCATTCCACTGAGCATGCTATCTCCACTTTTCAAGAACACGTCTTCTCCAACCTACGTGAACAAAAATGCACTGTAGCTTGCTCATTGGACTTAACCAAGGCCTTTGACTCTGTGTGGCATACTGGGCTAATTTACAAACTTATCAGCCTCTCTTGTTTTACTCCAATCCTAAGGATGGTCATAAGCTTTTTAAGAGATAGAAAATTTATAGTAAAGATTAATAATATAGCCTCAAGCCCACAAGATGTTAACTCAGGAGTCCCACAGGGTTCAATATTGGGGCCCTTTCTTTTTAACCTCTACTTGAATGACTTCCCAGTTGGATACAATCCCGTTTCTTCAATGAGCCATTCTCTACCCACATCTGGAAGCATATTATATGCCGATGATACTATCATCTTTGCTAGCGATACTAGCCCTCTTCGAGCAACGGATATAGTCCAATCAATGGTTATTAACTGTACGAGTTACTTTGAAAAATGGGCTCTCAGAATCAATGCCTCCAAATCTGAACTTATATGTTTTAGAAACACTGGGCGCAGTTGTAAGAACGGAGTAATACTCGAAAGTAAAAACATAGACGTGAACGTTAACGGAGTCTCTGTACCTCGTAAAGACTCGATTAGATACTTAGGAGTCCAACTTAAATATGATATGAGATTTAACCCCCATGGAAGACTACAAATCAAAAAAGCACGCTTTAAAAAAAATCCTTTCGCGGAATGTTATTCTTCCGCGTACGAAATGTGTTCTCTATAAAACGCTTATACGCCACATTATTTCCTACTGTTTCCCTATTTGGGCAACTATTTCCCCCTGTGTGGCTAAAGAAATGCAAATTTTTGAACGCAAGGTATTACGTGCGTGCACCTCTCTATATCGCCGTCCGGACAAAAAACACTTTAAAAATGTTATACTTGTAAGAACACTAAAACTTTACTTTGATATATAATTATTAAATTTTTTTTTTAATGAACATGGCGTACTGGACATTTGTATGCATAAAATACGATACTCACCTGATCTATACCGTCTGATAAAATCTGTAATGAGAAAAAGACAACCAATGAGCCTGCAGTTACATGCACTGAAGATACCAAGTTATTTGAAACGTAAACGAATTATAATTCAAGTATCTATGTTGGCCCGGCCAACAAACAGGAAGAAGAGGAGAGCGAAGGAGAACCACTTGTCGGCGTCGTCGTCTCAGCATCGGTCATCGGCTTCTCGTTATATCGGTTGATTCTGGCTCAGGTACTCAAACGGCAATGCGAGGTAGACGCAGGATGGATGTATCGGTTGATTCGGCTGCTTCTCCTTGGTTCAATCCCACTTCACTACCATCCTCATTCTTCTATATCCAGAAGTAAAGCCTTTCTACCTAAGGCACACAACTTCTGGCGAAAACATTATCATTCGGTATTCTATGGTAGAATGCGGAGGGGGAAACCACAACCTCCTAGCTAATACAGAGGGGGATCAACTCCGGAACGGAGCACCGCGCCTCTACTCACATTTCAGAGAGGGGAACACCACAACCTCTCAAACACACAACACGAAGAGGGGAGACACCACAACCTCTTCAAACATTAACTCAACGAGGAGAGGGGAGACACCACAACCTCTCCAACACGTAAACTCTGTGCAAAGAGGGGGAATACCACACCCTCTCGAGTTTATCACAAGTAGAAAGGGGAGACACCACAACCTTTCTACAAACACAACTCAACATGGAAAGGGGAAACACCACAACCTCTCCAAAACGTAAACTCTGTGCAAAGAGGGGGAACACCACACCCTCTCGAGTTTATCACAAGTAGAAAGGGGAGACACCACAACCTTTCTACAAACACAACGCTGAGAGCGGGACGACCACAACCTCTCAACGACTCAATCGGAGGGGACCAACTCCGAGGTGAAGCCCACACGGCTCTAAACATCTCACTGAGAGGGGAGACACCACAACCTCTCAAACTATCAAATCTTTCCGGAAAGGGGGAAACCACAACCTTTCCATACAACACTCACTCAATACTGAATCTTAGAATACCTGTAGGTAATTTTCGGTGCTGTACACACAGCAAAACCTAGTCCGCCATCAATCAGATCTCACACAATAAGTATAACCACAATACAAGCAACTACAAGCTCAGTGTACTCACCTACGCACAACGTCTTTTCCTACCGACAACTTAGCAACAGCCAACAACCATCGAATGTGTCGTGATATCGTGAAATGGATTTTCTCGCGTAACACCTCACAAACACCCCGAAAAAACACTTGACGCGAACCACGCTCGTGTGGAATAAACCTAATTCTAAATGTCGATGATTAGTCGCGTAATTTGACCACGGGAATATAACAAAACCAAACCAGGAACATAAAAGCGCTTGACGTACCACTAGGAAAAATGACCGATTTTATTTTATTTTTCAATTGTCGTTTAATTTCATGGCCTACTATGAAAATACAATCCTTCAAAAACACCAAGCATCCTACATACTATATAAGAAAACCAAAATCATCCCACTTATGCAATACATGACATTAATAGCTGCCAGCCGAACTGCAAATTGGATTAATCATTGTAACCCAATTATAAAAATTATTGCGGAACGGAGCCAAACAATTTCGAACAATAACTTTAATGTGCCTGGGCTATCTATCATACTCTCAAAATTTCCTGATATGTTTAGCTTTGGACACGGTCCAACATTCCTATCTAAATTCTATACTAAAATATCGGGGCAAATCCGTAGAGGATGACTTAATAAATTATTTATGTAATATACTTTCATGCCACTAAATAAGATGTTATATATTGTACTCAGTCTCTTTATTATCAAAAACTATGTAATTCAATACAATCGAATAAAAATTGTTTTCTGTCCTTCTGTAATTAACATTCTCTATCAATATTGTAATATAAATTTTCCTACCATGAATCTAATCAAATTCAATTTCTTTTATAACGAAAATTGATTCGTAACCGCCTCTGCATTAGTTTTTGTTTTTTTCTTATTTATACACAAAAGAAACTACTATGTATATTAATAATAATCGTTTATGGAATATATATATATATATATTTTGTTTAGATTTAAGTCAGTTAAGTTGTTAGATTTAAGTTAGTTATTAAGTTGTACATACTTCCATTTTAAATAATTGTGATCCTCAAATGAGCATCGAGGTATCTTTATCATTTCATGTAACTGTATTCATTACACATCCCACTGATAGGTGGAGATTAAATAAATGTCAGAGTGACATAATTACTAGTCACCGCCATTCGCTCAAATTTGTAACCCAAACATAGTTTAAGACTTATATTGTTGTACATATATGTATATTCGCTCAATAAATTCAGTTCAGTTCAGTTCAGTTCACTGTGTCATGGAGCCCTAATACGTGATACTTAAGGTCCTTAAGGTCCATCCAAACTGATCGCCAAATGGTTGCTCGTGCAACCAACTAGCTGTTGTCATTGCATCCAAGCTGATCGTTATTTGGCTGTGCGTCCAGTTTTGATATTCAATATGGAAACTCAACTAGCCGCTTTGACAACCGCTTGTCAAATTTAAAGTGACAATTTTGCAACTTTTGTTCGTTCTTTTGTGTGAAATTGAATAATTCTTGAATGGCCGTGTAATAATTTAAACGCGCAGAGTCCAATTTTGATAATTAAATTTAAAAAAGTCACCAAAATGAAATTTTGGCTGTCATTTTCTGTCTCCATTTATGGGGGAGTGACGCCCCCGCGTACCCAGTTAAAGGCTAGCAGTCCTGGATTACAGGTAAATCCTACTGTAGCAGTGCCTAGCACTGTGAAATGTCGACCAAAGCATTATAAATTTGGTAGCACGGGTGTCGGGAGCCCTGGAGAATTCAAACCCTCCACCCGACAGTTGAGGTAGGCCCCCTTGTGGGAGCATCGTGCTGGCTGTGGTTTAATGCCCATATCGCGGGAAGAGTGTTCTAACAACATCAGAGCATTCGGCGTGGAGTTGCGTTTTCAACCGGGAGCCGTGACCCCAGATCGGCAGAGGTTTGGAAAGTGCCTCGCATCCAAGAGTATGAATGCCGGTTCCTGCAAACTGGTATAAAACTGTTACCCTTTGTGCTTGCACATTGGGGGCGTCAATTGCGCATCGTACAATTCGTGTCTTAAGAAGACCGTGTGTTAAAGGCGTACCGCCAGGTGATGCACGTTAAATCTTGGATATCATCCTAGGGTGATATCCTCCAGGGACTTGTCTCCATTTATGGTTGCTAGTGTAGATGCTAAGTAGCAACCAAATGGCTGTTCGTGATGCCAGTTTTTGGACGCGCAACCATTTGGCGATCAGTCTGGATGGACCTTAAGACTAGCGCAGGCACAGCTATGGGCAAAACCACCGTAACTCAGAGCCCGGAGCTAGAATTTGTTTATGCGCTATTTGGACTCTCGTGACATACAATTTTACATGAGTGCGCAGAGTGCAGTTGAGAAGAGTACATTGTGTATGTATTAGCGACAATGCTTGCATTAGCGAAAATATAGCGGAAATTGTTCGATATGGCTATTATTTTGCATTAGTTAGAATGATAGGCAATGTGCCGAGAGGCCAACTAAAACATAAATAAATTCTAGTTCCGGGCTGTCAGTAACGATGGTTTTGCTATGGGCCACCCGGTGTCCTCCCGCATTAGCGAGATATTCATGGCCAACGTCGAAACAGCTATTACGCAATGAGGTATCATGCCAAAGTTCTGGGCGATGTACGTTAGCGACGATCTAGCCATTGTACCAAGAAGCGGCATGGAGCGAATTTTTACCAGCATTAGCGAAATACATAAAAACATAACATATGCGATGGAGCAACAAGAGGACCAGCTCATGTGCAACCTTAATATAACGAACCTCAATATAACGATTTTCTCGTTTTAACGAATTTTTTGAAATCCCCTAGATCAGCCCATAAGAGTTAATGCAAAATATACCTCTACATTACGAATCCCTTTTGTCTACAACCTCTATATAACGAATTTTCAGCCAATGTGGTTTGTCAACTTATAGCCAATGTATACACCGAACAATCGCAGAGGCACAATACCTTTACATTACGAATACTTTTTGTCTAAAACCTCTATGTAACGAATTTTCAGCCAATGTTTTTTTTTCAACGTATAGCCAATTCAATTCCAGAATTTTTTCCAGAAGTCATTCATTCAACTTATCGTAAGACAATCATTGTTGATTTGTGTAAAATATTGTTTGTCCCGTCACGTCAATTTTAATTTTCAGATTAGTATGGCTGAAAAACGAAAATTTAAAAAACCACGATGTTTCAAAAATGTGAATAATTTGCCAAACGAGTATTACGTCAAAAAATAAGGCTTGGTGACTTGTGATGCCTTAAAAAATTGGCTTAAAAATCTTGACAAAGAAATGAAAAATAAAAAGAAGAAAATTCTTATGTTTATTGATAATTGTACTGCACATCGAGACATTTCTAATCTGACAAACATAAAAATAAAGTACTTGCCTCCAAATACCACATCAAAACTTCAACCACTCGACCAAGGCATAAAGCTTCAAAATGCACTATAGGAAGGAAGTTGTAAGACAGTTTCTTGCCGATATTGATAAAAAAACGCCAACTACAATTGACATGTTACAAGCTATGTGGATGATTGCCAAAGCTTGGAATCAAGTCACTGAAAAGACCATTGCAAATTGCTTCAAGAAGAGTGGGTTTAATGTTTCATGCGAAGCAGAGGAGGATGACTTGCCACTCATAGAGATGGCAAAGAGTCCAAGAAAATGTTACCCTTCAAGAGCCTGGTTTTGAAGAGTTTGTTGGCTTTGATGATGATTTAGCCGTTTGTGGAGAACTCACTGATGCTGATATTGTCACATCTGTACTGCCAGTTCCAAATGAAGATGAGGAAGATGGAAGTGAAATTGATCAACGTGACTTCACAATAAAATATGCTCGTAACGCTCTAGATGTAATAAAATGTGTATTTCTCCGTAAGGGTGGTTTGGTGCCGATGTTGTAAGATCCATCACGGAATTGGATTGCGCCTTGGATATGATGACTATCACCGGTAGTAAGCAGACGACAATTTCTGACTTTTTTTCTAATCAAGAGGTTTGATTCATGCATGTAATCAAAACTCTTTATTACAAAAAAATACCGGCGTACAGAGGGCTGCGCCCGCAATACGAGGGTTTTTTAGAATTTTGATGCATAGTGAATATTTTTTGTACATATATTTTATAAGCAATAGATAAGAATTGTGCACAGCATTAATGGAATGCTTCCTGTAAATCTATTTTTGGATTGGTCTAATTAAAGGTGGAACAGAATGAAAGGCGCTAGCCCAGTTTGTATAAAAGTATGTACTCCAAGGCAAATCTACAGGCATTTTTCGATTTAAGATTTCTGATGGCCTTTGAGCAAAAAGAAACTCAGGCAAACGTAAGGCCGGCTTGGCTTTATATATAAACTGAATTATTGGCTGTAAAACTACTGTTACTCTTTTTTTAATCAAGGAAAAGCAACTTATATGAAATGATTCCATAGTGTCCCCTGACATAAGAGCCCATGCAAGCTTTCCTATGAGTATTGAACAAGTATACTTTTGCAGCTATTCAGGGACACCCTGTTAACTTGGTCCTACAAACTTCAAAAATATTGGTGGCAAACACTATTACCATTCTATGCATATCCACCAAATTGCATGTTCATTGTTTCATCAAGTTAAAAGATATGCAGTGGACAAATGCTTAAGAGGCTTGCATTGTGAAAGGCCCTTACTAAATACTTACTTGGTTATTCGAATGAAAATTCGTAGACATATTCTTTATGTAATTTTCCAAAAACCCTTAGCAGAATTTTCATATTTGGAAACCTAAGAGGGGCTACACACGAACAAATTGAAATTTTACAAATTTACTGTTATTTACTTTTCCTTAGCAAAAGTCAACAGTCTTAATATTTAACGTATATAAAGCCATACTGACCAATCTTTGTGCAAAGTTTCATATCGATCCCTATAACGGTTTAGAAAAACGGAGGTCGAAAAGGAAGTTTAACTTTAAACGCCAATAACTTTTTTACCGTTACTCGAAACTGGAAAACCTTAAACTGATGTGAGATGTACTCGTTTAGTTCTTTGATTTAAATACCCATATGTCAATCTCCGATAAAAACTAAAAAAGTCGACTTTTTTCAAACGTTCGGGACACCCTGTTATCTTTTTCCTACCAACTTCTAAGGTATATGTGCCAAAGACTGTAACCATTCTACACATTCCTACCAAATTTCATTACAATCGGTTGAGCCGTTCGCGAGTTATTTAGTGAACAGACTGACGGACAGACGGACGGACAGACAAAATCGATTTCATAAGGGTTTTTGAAAAAAAAAATTTCTAAAAAACCCTAAAAAGTCATAAATCAAACATGCATATTTTGTAAAAGAAAATTTTATAAACAGTTTCAAATAAAAAACACAATTCTATATTCTATGTTTTTTTTTTATTAAAATGGAATCAACCCTTGGTGTAACGAATCTTAGACGAACCTAACCTCTATACATATAACGAAACTCATTGTAACAAATTACAATTAGAAATTACAATTAGAAATTACAATTACGAAATGTCAGCATTTCGAAACATGATTTACAGGCTTATAACGACACCTCTAACGGACGAACGATAACAAAAATAAAAAGGGAGTTCATACATTAAGCACATGCCGGACGCAAAGGGAGCCAGTAAGGACACGATATAGCAGTTACTAAGGAAGAAAATCAAGAGGACCGAACGGAATCAACTAAGCACGCCCTTCAAGCAACAAAGCACTAAAAAGCCGCAGATCCGAGCAAGCTGCATACACTTAACACTCTCCAACAGTATCAAGGAAGCCCGGCCGAAACACAACATACAAATATTAAGCACGAGCAGAAACCACCAACTGCGGATCAGGCTAGGATCACCGAAGGATACGTTTTACAACACAGAGAAGAGCGGAATTTACAAAGTCAGCTGCCCCATGATATACATCGGACGAACCAAAAGATTGGTTACAAGGATAATTTATAAGCAGGTGTTGCGCACAGTATAGAACTAGGATATTTTGTAAAATTTAACTCATTAGGCAGTACAGAAGAAGAGAGTACGTTTCTCCCGAAATTGTATGCCAAAACAATAACAAAAAAATTCAGTATGAGAAACAGCCTAATTCTTTTATTTTCAATAAATAATAATAGAAGTGTAAAATTCACGAACACAGGAAACATTCACTTTTATTTCACTCAAAACCTCTCGCTCGTCTTTCAGCTACATCCTCATCCTGCGGATTCATTGACGCATAGCCATTCGGTTGCATTGTCATACTAGCCGTCCCCGAGCTTATTGTCCTTAGTGTACTCGAATAACCTGTCATTTCGGCAAGTGGCACCAGACATTCAATTATCTGGAAAGAAAAGAAAGTTCATAAATTTTTTGAGTAATTGGGCATTCGGTAGCTCAGTAGTTAGAGTAGTGACATTCTATCTCTGAGTGTGGGTCTGTAATTCTGTATCCACACCTGTGACCATGTATGATTATGGCGTCCTCATAAAAGTGTTCCTGCTCGGGTCTACGATTTAAAGCGTTGTGAAGCTAACCGTTGCTAAAACGGACAAGAGTTGCACAACACCCCCACGATTCAAGCAAAACATATCTTGAAACGCTTTTACCCGAACATCATCCATTTGGCATATGGTGGCCTCTCGCCTCGACTTAGTCCAACAGTTTGTGAGAAACCTAGCAACTGGTGGGCATTGTTGTTGTTGTTTTAGCGGCACTAACAGATAAACGTTTCAAAAATAGTTGCACATTGGTTATTCGTAGATGGTGGGCATCCCATTCTTGAGGTCCAGATTTAAAAAGAAGGCTGCTTCAATTGGCTGTAGCCATAACGCAAGAGGTGTTAATTACTTGGGAGCAGCTGGACAATCGAAAATGTGGTGCACATTGTGTGGACTGGCTCCGCAGGCCGGGCAGCTGTTGGCGATTTCCTATCTACGCGTGGGCACCATCCAGATCGGAGTTGAGCTAAGGTAGTGCGAGTGGCTCTTGGTAGTTGTTCTTGATCAGGAGATATGGCTGGTGGTTTGGTGCCAAGTACATGATTGTTTGCGATACTATGAGTAGCTTTTAGAACCTCTTGTGTGTGGAAGGGATCGATCGATCGATCGAAGGGAACTTTTTTGTATTGCTGGACTTCGCGCTCTTTGTCCCTGATTGAGCGTCTTTTTCGACGCGAACAAGGTGTTTTGTCCATGAGTTGGTTGTTCGGGTAGTTCGATAACATCCGACTAAATATTGCTTAGTAAGAAGCTTATTGTGATTGCTCAAAGTCATCATTTTAGTCTCGTGATGTAGATGATCCTGTGAAGACATCTTAACACAGTCGGTGATGGTGCGTAGTGTTGCGTTTTGGCATGACTGAATATGACTCCAATTTGTGTTTCAGAGACCATTTGTCCACGTCAGTGCTGCATAATTGACTAGGGCGCGAGCAATGGCTTTGTACGTAGCCAAAAGTGTTTCTTTGTCTGTACCTCATGTACTACCGGCAAGAGCTTTAAGTATTTTATTTCTGTTTAGCACAGATGTTTTCGGCATAGATGTTGAATTTACCGGAGTTGTCGAACACGACACCAAGGATTTTGGGAGTAACTATAGTTGGTATGACGTGGTCGTCGATATGGATTGGAAGTTCTGTGCTATACTCCTGGGCGCTGATACCTTCAAATTTTCGTTAAAAAGCGTTAACAACAAGCAGGTATACATTAATGAGATCGCACATTTCCGGAATGTCATTGCCGGTTGCCATGATGGTACAGTCGTCGGCGTATGAGATGATTTCGAGTCCCATTGGTAGTGTGTGAAGTCCTGACATGTAGAGGTTGAAAAGGGTGGGAGATAGAACTCCACCCTGAGAGACGCCTTGTTTAATTTTCCTGAGCTTAGACTTCCCGTTTCTAAACTCTGTGCAGGATTAACGACCGGCAAGGTAATTTGCAATCCATTTGTATATGTGAGGTGGAGTGGTGTTGCGGAGATCAGTCAGCAGTAACGTATGATTGACTGTGTCAAAAGCTTTTGACAGATCGAGAGCTACAAGGATGGTACGCTTGCATGGCTTCGGCTGGTTGAGTCCATTGAAGATGTTGGATGTGATAACATCAAGCGCGGAGGTAGTACTGTGCATCTTTCGAAAACCATGTTTATGATTTGCAAGTTGGATGTGCTCTAGGAGTTTCGGCAACACTAGCGCCTCAAGTATTTTGGCCACAGGAGACAGAAGCGTTATTGGATGTTATGATTCTCCAAGCGTGTGATCTTTACCTAGTTTGGGTATGGGGGTGATGCGGCCTTTTTTCCATAACTTCATCGTAGCAGTTATATACTCAATGACCGGTGAGTCAAGGTGCTTGAGCATGATCTTGGCAATACCGTCTGGGTCGAACGCTTTGTAGTTTTTGTATTTTTTATTGCAAGCATTACTTGATTGGTGGTAACTTGGAGATGCTGAACTGTTTTGCTGTGGCGGATAGCTCTGGTAATTACGCGCTTGAGCTTGTCCTTTTCGAGATGTTCGACGAATTTTTGGTTAAATTTGTCGTCGTTGCTGTAAGTCTAATCACCGAACTTTAAGGCTACCTTTTCATTGGATTTGATGGGGTTGGAGAGTGTACACACAGTTTGCCAAAGGTTGCCTCACCTCCATTACTGATTAATCAAATCAATCTCTCAAATCTCGCGCAATCTCTCTCCGTTCACTCATTGCACGTTCATCACATTCTGTGATTCCATGTGATTGTCGTTGATCCTTTGTACAGGACAGGCCGGACAGGAGGGTGATTGCAATCGTTGTAGTTTTGGTAGTTTAATCGCCATCTTACCAGTCCCGGATACATACCTTATTCCGTTCACCCTTGGGTCGAACATCTTCAATTATCGCTCGCCGTTTTCCTAAATCTCCAGTTATTCTTGAAATTTTCTCAACAGGCGCAATTATTTGTACGGCCATTATCGGTTCAAGTAAACGAGTTCCATAATCACTGAGAATCTATTGATAACAAAAAAATGCTTAATTGTGATGATCTCTCAGTGGTGCATTCAATTTACGTACCTTTTGTACACATTGCGAAGCGGCAGCTAGTAGAAATGAATCGGCCGTTCCCCGTCCTATCACAACATTTTGTAATTTGATTTGTGTGTCTACCACTTTACCGCCAACACGAGGTCCTCGCTCCAAGCCAGCTAGTGCGCCTTTTTTAATCAATTGCAATGTTCGAGGACGAACCAGGTTGAGGTTTTCCATATATTCCGGTGAATTGTCCAGTCTATATTAGAATAGACGAAATATTTGAAACCACAATGAAAGCAGATGTTTTTTTGCAAGTCAACTATACCTAAAGGGTTCTTTGCTGTTTTTTGTTAACGCCATTGTGATGGATACTTGCTGTTTGGCACCAGCAATTTCCTTCTCCAGACTCCACGTGGACGAGTGTTCTTCGTCAATTGTCTCTTTGTAGGCTATTTGCAACGGTCCTAGGTCGGCATCGATTTTATATTCGGACATAAGTCGAGATTTGATGATTTCCATATGCAGCTCGCCCATGCCTATTGGGAAATTTCAGCGATTGTTTGGGATTATGAAGAAAATAAATAATTTTGCTCAACTTGTTACCCCCGAGAACAGTTTGTCCAGTTGTTTCATCATATTTGACTCGTAGGCTAGGATCTTCACGTTGCAGTTGTGTTAGAGCTGTATCCAGTGCATTTTGATAGGCCAAGCTAGGCGGCTCGATTGAACAAAAGTACACGGCATCAGGTACATTGGGTTCTAGAGATAGAGCCTCGTTGATAAGATCCAAATTGTCGGAATCATCTTTTTCGACATGAAGCATTTTCTGTAGACGTTTCTGTGCTGTGCGGACAGCCGATGCATTGCTTGTGAGCAGGTCACCAGTAACCGTACTCTAACAAAATAAATTTAAAATGTAAACTAAATAAATTTTTGATGAAAGCTTCAATTTTACCTTCAATCCCGTGCACACTCCGATATCGCCACACTCCACCTGGTCAATATCGCGATATTCATCCGCCAGCGGCTCGTAGATTCGTTGTAAATGTTCTGCGCCGCCACGAGCCGTAACTAGACGCATGCCTTTCTTCATAGTTCCACGCATCACACGAACAATAGACAAAGGCCCGCGCTGTTTGTCATGCACAATTTTGAATACTTTTCCGGCAAAATTATCTCTAAAAAGCATACAAATTTGTTATAGCTCTTGTGTGGTATTGGCTGAATCACGTTTTGTGCTGATACTAATCAGCGGATGCTGTTTAGAGCGGGGTGTGGTCCGAAATCCACCAGGCGAAAATCTACCCGCCTTGGCTATCTTCAATTGATTTTCAACCCGATGGATCTTGACTAGGGTGGATTTTGGATCAGATCTATTTAGAGCAAAACTCTTTACTTACTCGAAACAATCAAACAATTTATTACGTTCATGCGGGGCGGGTAGATATTTACAGACACTGTCCATCAACGACTGAATTCCGACATTTTTATAGGCTGAACCCAAGAGCACGGGCACGACTTTTTGCGAACAGGTCGCTTTTCGTACGGCCGACCATATCATCTGATCCGTTACGTGTTTATATCCATTTTCCGATATAACCGATTCGGCAAGAGCATCATCGCTTTCTGCCAGAATGTCAATGATTTGATTTCGTCGCTCCGTTACTAAATCAGCGATATCATTTGGCAGAGGGATATCACTGAATTCCTGTCCAAATGACTCTTTTTTCCATCGAATTTCCTTTAAACTGACTATATCAATTACTCCTGTGAAGGACAAGAAAATTTTAAGCAAAATATATGTAAAAAGGAAAGAAGAAAATGTTGTAGCAGTACCCTCTAAATCTTTGCCATCTTTTACAGGTAACTGTAATCCTAGCGCCTTTACATCCAATTTTTCTTCAACGTCCTTCAGACAAGCCTCGTAGTTCGCGTCGGGACGATCCATTTTATTAACGAAAACCATTTTTGGCAATGCATAACGATCGGCCTGCGACCAAACCGTTACGGTTTGAGCTTCAACGCCTGCCGTGCCGTCCAGCACGACAACAACGCCATCGACGGCCGCCAATGATTGTTCGACTTCCATCGTGAAATCAATGTGACCTGGAGTGTCGAGTAAATTGATTCTAAACTTAATCGATAGATGACCGCTTGATCTGACTCGCTGGTTTCAATAATTACCGACTTACCTGTAATCGTGCCACGGCAAGGATACGGCCGAGCTGCATATTGTAATGCCTCGTTCACGCTCCTGTGTCAAGTAGTCGGTTATTGTGTTACCGTGATGCACTTCGCCCAGTGATACAGTTTTGCCGGAATAGAAGAGCATACGTTCGGTTGTTGTTGTTTTGCCTGTAACATTGATAAACGGAATAAAAGGTGTAGAAATGCAATGCAAAAAACAAGGAGCTGGGGCGTTAATTATCGGAACAACTCTTCAATATCGACAAGGAGCCTTACACGAAGCCGCCTCCGGAGGCTTAATGAAAGTATTTAATATGAGGTTCTCATACCAGAATTCTCCCGTGGAGAACATATAAATTGGCCGATATATTCTTTCTTACGGGAATTAACCACGTCATGGGCGTATTCTTGTGTGCAGACAACATTCTCCTTCTTCTTTTAGTGAAGCAGAAAAGCGTACAACCACTGTGCATATTTGTGGAAATGTTTTATGGTTCGTCCTGGTGCTCGCCCTTGATATCAAGGGACAAGAATGCTGCTGTTGCGATAAGATTTTCCAACAGTCCTGGGCATTGAAGCAAATGGACTACACTATGAGATGAGATGCACCAGCGTAGCTCGACAGATGTTTTGAATGTCCGGGTTTATCCGAGATAGGTATGCGCAAGCAAAAGCTCGACCGAAGTTTGATGACTGTTATCCCGGTGGCTCGCGGGAACCTAATCTGCTCAGGCGAAATAGGTGGTGGCAGAACTGAGAGGACTTTATTCACATCCAGACTCGAGGTAGATCGATCCACTTCCACTGTGTGACTCCGTGCGATGGCGGCTCCGTATATTTCATCATCGAAGGCGTCCCTCATGTATCTCTGAACCTCTCTCTCAAGATCATCGAGGAGCCCACGTCTAACATTACGTGGGGGAGGAATTCAGTCCATGAGATGATTGTTGGGATGGTCTCTTCGGGAGCAACCGACAAGATACTGTTTAGATAGTATAAGGTTGTTATCGCGTATTGGCATAAACTGGGTCTCCTGATGTAAATAGTCCTGGGCTGACAGCAGAAGACATCCTGTAGCGATGCGTAGAGTAGTAGTAATCAGGCACTGCTCGACCCACCGCTTGGTACATTACCAGTATGGTAAGAAAAGTCGCAGAGGATATAGATGCAGAAATACGTAAATTTTGACGGTCAGATAATGCTTCTAGGCGACCTAGCCTAGATATGTGTTTAGTTGGAGTTGCATCTCATCTCTATCTTTCCCGTGACGAGAACGGTACAATCGTCAGCATAGGTGACCTGTTCGATTCCATCCGGAAGTTCTGAAATTCCGGCTAAGTAGACGTAAAACAATTTGGGAGAGAGGAACGCCTAATTCATCTATAAGTGAAAAAGAACATTTGTTCTGTCAGTACCCTCCAAATCTTTGCCACTTTTTATAGGTAACTCTAATCCGACCGCCTTTACATCCAATTTATCTTCGATATCCTTGAGACAAGCCTCGTAGTCCGCGTCGGGACGATCCATTTTGTTAAGGAAAACAATTTTTGGCAATGCATAACGATCGGCCTGCAACCAAACCGGTCCTAAGCGTTGAACGCTTGCCTCTAAACTCAGTGAAGGATTGCCGATCGGCTTGGCGCTAGGTAGTAAGCAATCCAACGTAACTCTTGATCAGGAATGTGCATATTGAGCATATCAGCCAGAAACATTGAGTGATTGACTTTGTTAAATGCACTAGACAAATCTATGGCCTCCGGGATTTATCTGTGGCAAGGTTGAGGCTGATTCAATCCTTCTCAGATGCGGTTTGTAATTACATCGAGGGCATGTACATCTTCCTGAAGCCATGCTTATGAGATCCTGCCTGAGCATATGCGAAAAGAGTGGGGTGAAATATCGTCTTTACGACTGGGGAAGTATCATAATAGGTTGATATGATTCGACGAGATTCGCACTTTTTCCAGGTTTAAGACAGGGTACAATTCGTCCTATCTTTCAGATTTCCGGGATGGCAAGACAAGTTAAAGGCCGTCGGAGTGGACTATAGGGCGGGAAGGCCGAGATGTTTCATCATGGTCATCGAAATGCCATCAGGTCCAATTGGAGTTTTTCGCTTTCTCAATGGCGGCTTGAACTTGGTCCGAAGTGTATAGGTATGATGTCGGCAGTTCAGCGACAGATTCTCTTTTGAATTATGCGCTTCAGATTAGTCGGTTTATGGTGTTCAATGAATTGTCTATTGAACAAACTGACGCATTTCAGAACTTTGTTGATCTGCTGACTATTGAATATTTTTTTACCTTGTTGTGATTGGATAAGGCACGGGCAGTGGACCATAATTCACTGACACCTTCATTAAAGTTGCAGTCATTGAGGTGTTCATTCCATTTTGACCTTCTCTAGTCTCTAACTTTTATTTGAACCTGGTTGTTGAGCTCCGGAATCCTTGGGTCATCTGGAATGGTGCTTCTTAGGTCTTCCCGTTCATTAGCGACACTAGTCGGAAAATTTGTTTGAACTTTCGGTACACATCCTGCAGGAATAAAACGTGTGTCGGCGAATCTTCATTGAGTGCACAGAAGTCTGCGACGTCTAGTGATTCTCCAATGGCTACACCTCTGGCATTATGTTGAATGTCAAAATGCCAGAGTTAATGGCGGGCAATGAAATCTCCTAGAAGGATCCTATTCTCTCTGGTAAGTAGAGGACCAATATCTAATGATAGTCTGAAAGGCAGCTGGATGTTGGTGGCACATCATCATCAATGTGGCACGATAGCCCGACTTCGGTCTTTGGCAGCCTGAATCGTTGACCTCCAATTACCGCCGCCAGCTTATCGTACAATTGATACAACTCGTGGTTATACCGGATGCGCCATTAATCTCGCTCGCGAACGGCCCCGCGAATTCGCCGAAGGACCTTTCGTTCGAATCTGTCCAGCAAAGCTTCGGAGCCATAGCATAGCAAGGGTCGGATGATCGTTTTATACACGCGGAGCTTTGTGTTCCTGTGCGCATGCTTCGAATTAATAATTGGGAGGACCGATAAATACGTCCCATTGACTAGTTATATCCGTTGCTTAATTTCGTTGATGTCCTTTGATAAGTTACAACCCAGGTAGTTGAAGTTATGTCTACATACTCGATATTGAGGTCCCCCGCTTTGGGATTTTCCCAAAGCGCAATGGGTGCTAGATGCGTTGATGCGGCAGTAGAATTGAAAAGGTGGTGTACGTTGTGCGGGCTGGCACAACGGCGTTGTCGATGCGGGACCAAAATGAATTAAGTCTTGAGCCCCATCCAGAGCGTAGCTGAGCCAAGGTGGTAAGTGTGGCTCTCGGTAGCTGTAGTTCATCATTGGAGATATCCGGTGGTCGAGCTCGAAGGACACGGTTTACAGATAGATCATTCGTGGCTTTTGTTACCTCGCTGGTATGCAACTGCTTTAGAACCGCCTTGTAGCTGTTGGTGTTATCGAGAACTCCTTTCAATCTTTAGACTCTCCTTTCCTTGTCCCTTAATGTACGTCTAACATGACGTGGAAGTGGGGTTTTGTCCATAAGATCGAGATTCGGGAGTTGACTACGATAACAATCAACAAGATATTGCCTATCGAGTAGCTCATTATGAGTTTTCAGATTTAGCAGCCTTATCTCTTGGTGGAGGTGATCTTGTGATGTCATGCGTACACATCCAGTAATTGTACGCATAGCTGCATTATGGCACGTTTAAATCCGTTTCCATTGAGTGTTGCAGAGATTGTTTGTCCATATGGGTGCTGCGTAGTTTACCACTGAACGGGCGATGGGTTTGTAAATAGTGAGTAATGTTCCCCATTTGCTGCCAGCAAGAGATTTTATGATCTTGTTTCTACTCTTTATTTTTTCACAAAGATTTTCGGCGTGGCTGTTAAAGATGCCATGATTGTCTATTGTGACGCCGAGGATTTTGGGGTGACGGACAGTGGGGACTTCGGTGTTATTTACTTTAATTTCTAGGCATACTAGTTGTACGTGGTAAAGAGGGTGGCCGAGGATTTGGGCTCTGATAAATTCAGGTTCTTGCTAATGAAGAAGGTGTTGAGCTCTTCCAAGTAACCGTTCATAAGGTCACACATGTCGGAAATATCGTTGCCGATTGTCAGGATGGTGCAGCCGTCAGCGTAAGATATTATGTCGATTCCTTCAGGTGGGGTTGGAAGCCCTGACATATACAGGTTAAACAAGGTGGGGGAAAGGACTCCATCTTGCGGTACTCCTTGTTTAATCCTTCCTAGTTTAGATTTCCCATTTCTAAACTCTGTGCTGGATTGACGTCCGCCAAGGTAATTTGCGATCCATTTGACTATATGCGACGGTGTGGATGAATTTCGGAGATCTGACAGTAGGAGCGAGTGGTTCACCGTGTCAAACGCTTTCGACAGATCTAAAGCCACTTGGATGGTACGCTTAAGCGGCTTGGGCTGGTTTATCCCATTGAAGACCTTAGACATGAATCGGTCTAATGCAGTGGTGGTGCTGTGCATTTTACCAACATACTGGAACCAACATTAGGTGGACACAACGGCTGCCGAAAAAGGTGCTTTCTACTATGAGATTAACCCGTGTGTCAAGAATAAATCTTGGTTTTCAAAGAATGTTTTCAGGAAAACAAAGCCCAGAATTATGACACGATTCAAGACAACGAACACATCATCAAAGATTGTCCGAAATTCATAGACTCAGAGCTCACATTCCCCTATTACTCAGGTATCGGGATAAAAGGTTACTCGACTTTCTCTTAGACTTTGGGCCTACCAAATGGGTGGAAATTGCCGCGGCAGTAGTAGACCTTAAAATCAAAATTTGACTCGAGACTCAACCCAGCTATCCGCATACTACCGGCGAAAACTGTTTTATAGAAATAAAAGAACTTGTTCTCTTTAGTGCTTCCGAATTTATTTTTTTTCCTTAAGCTTAAATCACCAATACACCAGGTAATTTAAATGAATTTATTTTTTTAGACATTAACTTATGATTGTGTGATTACACTCCTTAATGGTGCAAGAAATCGCTGTTCCAGAGATCTAGTCACTTGCCCGCGGTTGTGTTTTTCTCTATTGATCGTTATCGTTTTTTGGTATCGCTATGCGAATTGGCATATGACGTTTTCCTGGATTGGAGTTATTTTGTTTTACGGAGGCGTCGTCTTATACGCCCAAAGTCAAGCACCCTCTTAAGCTGTAAATACGATGGCAATACATCCCCGATTGAGGGGATAGCCAACCGGAAACGTTATACGCCTCACCTGTGCGGTTCACGGAACTTACATCAGGAACAAAGCTGCGCGTGCCCAAAGGAGAAAAAAAAGAGGGGTGTTGTTGTTGAAATAATAATCGTAGTATGCGCCTAATAATAGTTCGCAGTATGCGTCTGAAATACTAAATGCATGTGATTCTTATTTGTTTCTTCCTTCTTGTCCCAACTACCGTGAATAAAAGACGTGTTATAACGTGTTACCGCAAATTACGCCTAGTCTTTTAATTTCCCAACAGGTTATGGGCCCAGAAACGGTTAAAAAGAAGTGAAGTACTTCTTCGCGCTATAACTATTAAAAAATAAATTAAAAAACGTATGTCGTAGCCGCGAGATCGTGAGTCGATTCGTGCAGAAAAAGTGCGTTTGTCGCCGATTGAACGAGTGCGTTTGTCGCGTTAACAATATTTTGTGTTTTCGTTCGGGTTTTCTGCAAGGACAATTGAACAATGTCGGGCAAAAATGAATTGCAACACATTACAAAATTGTCGGGCTCGGAAAATTATCACACATGGCAATTTGCCATGTCAAATATTCTCGCGTTTCATAATTTATCGTCTTGTATCGCCGATCCGTTAGTTGAAACGGATGCCGAAAAATTGTCCAAGGCCAAATGTCGTATCGTAATGGCGGTTCATGAATCGATTTTTGTTCATATCGAGAATGCGCCGGATGCATCTTCTATGTGGAAAATCCTAAAGGACTTATATGACGACAATGGACTATCGCGAAGGATTGGTTTACTTCGGCAGTTAATTGGAGTTCGATAAGAAATTTGCGACTCAATGTCCGACTATATTGAGCAAATAGTTGGTACCTCGAATAAGTTGACGGCGGCTGGATTTTCAATGGGCGACGAGATGCTTGGTGCAATAATGTTAGCCGGTCTGACGGATGATTAGAAGCCTTTCATCATGGGATTGGAAAGCAGTGGCATCAATACGACGGTCGATAAAGTCAAGGCTAAGCTGCTTGATGGTAACTATGGAAAAACCAAGCCGAAACCCGAAAGCGCTTTTTTTTGGTGGTGCTAAAGGGAGGCAAAATCCAGTGAAAGGCTCCCATCCTGGTGGGAACAAAAAGTTTTCTCCGAAATGCTATACATGTGGCAAGCGAGGCCATTTAATGAAGAATTGCAAAGCATCAAAGCAAGATTCTATGTCAAAACAAAAGAAAGCGAATGCGTTTTCCGCTTCTTGTGGGCATGGTTCCATAGGGAGTTCCAGCGAATGGTATGTTGACAGCGGTGCTTCACGTCACATGACATCGAATGATAAGTTGTTATCTGATATTAAAAAGTCGCTGATCACGGAAATCACGGCAGCGAACAACAGTAAAATGGCTGTTACGGCGTGCGGTACAGCGAAATTGTTTGTCAATGACGAGTACATAGAAATCAAAAATGTACTTCTAGTACCGGAACTAAAAACCAATTTGTTATCAGTGTCGCAGATGATTGCAAATGGGATTACTGTGATTTTCAATAAGGACGGATGCAGTGTTTATTCGAGTAGTAACGAATTGTTAGTTAATGTAAAATCAGCTAGCGGAACCTACAAAATCGACAATCAGGATTTAGCATGTATGCGTGCTGAAGTTGTCGATGAGTTGCTTATATGGCATCGTCGTTTGGGCCATATCAACTATGCAGATTTGTGTCGCATGAAAAATGGTGTTGTCGATGGAATCTCTTTTAAAGAGAACAAAAATGGAGTCCGTTGCTGCGAAATCTGCATGAAAGGTAAGCAAACTCGTGCTTCTTTCAAACACACAGGTACTCGGTCAAAACATATTTTGGATTTAATTCATTCTGATCTATGCGGACCGATGGAGAATGTATCAATTGGCGGAGCCAGGTATTTTTTAACGTTAATTGACGATTTTTCAAGAAAAGTATTCGTTTATTTCTTGAAATCAAAGTTCGAGGTCTTAGAAACATTCAAAGAGTTTAAGCAATTTGTGGAAAACCAAACTGAACGTCGCATCAAAATTATTCGGACGGACAACGGAACGGAATATACTGGATATGAGTTCGAACGTTTTTGTAAGCAAAATGGAATTGTGCATCAAATAACGAATATTTATACGCCTGAACAGAATGGTGTGTCAGAGCGTTTGAACCGTACTTTAGTCGAACGAGCCAAATGCATGATCTTTGATGCAGATTTAGATGTATCGTATTGGGCCGAAGCAGTTCACACGGCAGCCTACATAGTCAATCGTTCAATTTGTTCGTCGTTAGTCAATAATACTCCTGAAGGAATCTGGAGGGGCAGAAATGTCGATTTGGGCGAAATGCGAATTTTCGGCTCCCCAGTGATGGTACACGTACCAAAACAACGACGTCGAAAATGGGATTCGAAATCTGTCAAGATGCGGTTTGTTGGATATGGCGAAGGCGTTAAAGGGTATCGATGTATTGAAGAGTCGACAAGAAAGATTGTTTACAGCCGCGATGTCATTTTTATGGAGCAAACGTTGATTGATTCAGTGCCAGTTGAAATGGACGACGATGTGGATTCAGTGGGGGAATGTCCCGAAATAACGATACCTGATCCAATAGAAGAGCAGACTGAGGGTAGTGCAAACGATGACGATGGATTTAGTACGCCGCCAGCTGAATCAACTTTGAATGATGAATGTGGACCACAACACAGATCGAGCCGTATACCAAAGCCAATTGATTTTGATCGTCTTGGCTATGTAACATATACAGCAGTGACTAATGAACGAAATGTTGATCAGGTTACAGTAGAAGAAGCGGTTTGTCGAGCGAAAACAAATCGAACTGGAAAGTGCTATGTACCGACTGAAACAATGGTGGCTGATAGTCTGACGAAGGCTATGCTAGGCAACAAACATGATTTTTGCAGCAAATGGATGGGAATGCGAAACATTAAAAATTGAAATGAAATTTGCTTAAACTTATTGTGACATTGATTATGTTGAAATTTTGTAGAATTAACGTAAAAATTTGAATTTTGATTATGAATTGATACTAATGTAAACAAATGTAAAATATTATTTTGGCCAATTCAATAATTTAATGAGTGGGGGTGTTGAAATAAAAATCGTTGTATGCGCCTAATAATAGATCGCAGTATGCGTCTGAAATACTAAATGCATGTGATTCTTATTTGTTTCTTCCTTCTTGACCCAACTACCGTGAATAAAAGACGTGTTATAACGTGTTACCGAAAATTACGCCTAGTCTTTTAATTTCCCAACAGTTGTACATAATCATGCTGCTCCATTCTGTTCAAACCTGAGCATCGAAATCGAAAATGCACCCGCTGTAGACAGCAGTTACACATCAACGACCGGCCATTCCCGAAGATTCGTCAGTTACAAATACAGCAAGCAAATCCATACTTGGGGGCCGCGTTGTAATGCTCCCAATAAGCAAAAACAAAACCACATACAACAACAAGTCGAGACTCGATAACTCGAACCTCAACAACTCGAATACCTCAATATCTCGAAGAATTCTTCCCGTCCCACGAATCTTCTATGTAAATCTTGGCACAATCGAATTATCGAGTTTGGATAATTCGATTGAATGTATAGATAACTCGAATACAAATTCGGGCAAAGCAATATACATAAACCTCTGTTACTCGAAGAAAATGGTTTGGAAGCCTCTATAACTCGAAGTACAGAGCCATTTCAACATAAAAACAAGAAAACACAGAAAAACTCCACAACTCGAATTTTAATTGTTTTAGAGCTCTTACTACTCGAAGAATTTTACAGATTAACCGTCAATGCATTTAAGAACACGAAAGAGAAAGCCAATTTACAAACGTCCAAACAACACAATAAAGGAAACCTTTACAACTCGAATTTTAATGTTTTAGAGTCTCCGCTACTCGAGGAAATTCTTTGTTAGAAATTCCGTGCAAAATGCAAGCGGTTTCCGGAAGGAAATTGTCATCTTTCATTTTGTGTTTGGCGTCCATTGCTTGTGTCTCAACTAAAGGATTTTTCTTGTTGTTTAAAAATTGTCCTTTCTCGTTCGAAAAAGTTCGCTTAATTGAAGCTGTAAAAAAACTAAGATCGCTTTCGAAACAGGGATTTGGAGCGCCACTTTTTTTCGCTCCGCTCCGCTCCCGCTCCCGCTCCGACCAATTTGAAACCGCTTCGCTCCGACTAAAATTTGTTCGCTCCGCTCCATTACAAAAATACAACAAAATTTCATTATTCTTAGTAAATATTTATTATTTTTCGCGAATTCATCAATTCAACTTATATCTGCTCACGTTTTATAGAATATGACTTCATGGGTGCGTTTTATTCGATCAAGTACAAAACAGGATAGCACCAATTTCGTACAAATTTCAACATACAATTCAATTGTTCCAGGCAGGGTGTCCGGAAACTAAACTATCGCAAATGATTTATTAATGTCATTTGCAGTAAAATAGGTGTACTGGGAATGTCCCGAATTCTTAACTCCTTAGCTACCAAAAGCATTTAAAGATTTTACATAAATATGATCACTAAGACCTGCGTGGAAAAAAAATTTATACGAAGTAATATCATAAAGTAAGAAATTGGAATAGAGATGGAACTCCATATAACATTAAAACCTACTGAACAACATTTTACCTTTGAGTGTGTGCTATATGTAACGTGTACATACAGGCAGATCTCTTCTTGTACGTACACGTTACTTACAACACACACTCAAATGTAAAATGTTGTTCAGTAGGTTTTAATGTTATATGGAGTTCCATCTCTATTCTAATTTCTTACTTTATGGTAATATCACCAAATTTTGTCTTTGAAGCTTTTTTACACAGCAGTTTATGATTATCCAAATTTTTATTGGGTTTATTCTTAGGAAAAACTGTTGGCCATGACCGAAAGAAAATATGTAGGTATTATGAGTATTATTAAAGTCTTTAAATGTCTGTGGTAGCTGAAGAGTTAATAATTCGGGCTTTTTTATACTCTTTTTTGCTGAAAATATCACGAGGAATCATATTCGGGTGCCTTTATGTGATATTTTCCCGACATCCCGTACAGAACGAGATATGTAAAATTGTTATGGAAGCTGCGCTGTCCTGTACTCAAATCAATAAGACACACCTAATAGCTAATTAAAATTAAAAAGGGCGTTTCATTCATCAGTACCTACAGTACAGGACAGGACTTTTCTGTCATGGATGATCTTGAATTTCTTAATAATGAAGAGTGATGATTAAGACTAAACGCAAAACCTCTTTTACCACAATGAATTTCACAATATAATCCGAAACTTCGCAAGTCTCTGAACGAATTCTTCGCCTTTATATCGTCCAAAATCATCAAAAATTAAAAACTTCGTCGAAAAAAACATTTTTTCTTGGATTTTTTACTTCGGAGCGGAGCGACTTTTAAAGCAAAAATAGCTCCACCCAAGCTTGCGAAAAACCGCTCCGCTCCGAAATTTTAGTTCGCTCCGCTCCAAATCCCTGGTTCGAAAGCTAAAATCAACGCCGAGTTCAAAATTCCAGCGAATACATTATCAATGATTTTAAAAAACAAGGACAAAATTCGTTAAAAGCCCAGGCCAATCGAATAAATGTTTAGTCCAGTCGTTTCAACAATGTAGAAGAAAGAACGTTAGCCTAAGTGGCCACTTATGAAAGAAAAAGCTCTTCATTTTGCCCAGAAATTAAAGCATCCAGAGTTCAGTAATGGCTATGGTTGAACAACTTCAAAAAGAGGAATTCGATAGTTCATTACGGTTTCTGGCGAAAGTACAACAGTTGATATGACTGTATGCAACGACTGGAAGCAACAATTGGTTCGTTTAATCCAATATTATTTACCAGAGGAAATGTATAATGCCGATGAAATAGGACTGTTTTTCGTTGTACACCAAACAAAACCCTGACTATTCAAAACGAACCTTTTTTTGGTGGAATATAAGAACCCGCAATGCATGAAATACGTTAAGTCCCTACCAGTCCTCTATGAAGCTAATCAGAAGGCTTCGATGTCGTCTTCAATTTCAAATTCCAAATCGCTGAAAATCTGGGATAAGGAGCTACAAAACAAAAATGAGCGAGCATTATTGTTTATTGACAACTGCCCCGCGAGCATTCGTATTGGAACATTTGAAGATTCAAGTTCTGTTCATCAATATTACAACCCCTAGACCAGGGAGGCATCAAAAATTGTAAGGTACATATTTTACAGGCAGGAACTCATAAAGAAAATGATGAGAGAATTAGACGGAAATATAAAATTGAAACCAATCAATGTTGCAAGCAATACGTTTAATCGATATAGCATGGGAGAGCGTAACAGAAGCTACATCAAAGAATTGCTTCAGGGCTTGTGGATTTTTCTCTAGCAATGAAGAGCGTGAACGACCGAGAGCTCGCTGGGAGAACTCTGTAGATGAAGACCCCCACTAGCTGCTGGGCTTCCGAAACTGGAGTACAAAGTCACGTAACCGCGACAATTGGAGGTCAATGATTCAGGTGACCAAAGCCCGACGTCGGGCTATCTCGAGCCATAGATATTGGAACGACTTCTTTCTAAGAATTCCTTGAAGTAGACGAATGCTTAGCCACAGACGATTTTCAAACCGGGGAAGAGATAATTGGAGATGTAACAGCAGCCATGGCAAGATCGGAGGATAATGTTAAAGAAGAAGACGAGGAATTACCGGAAGTAGTTGAAGTATCGACCTCTAAAGGTACGTGTTCGTAGAGACAATTCATGTAATGATCGCTCGGGGATCGTAGTTTTGCATCCCATTTCGAGCCGTATTTAAATATTTTTTGAATGGTTCTACTTCCCTAGTATCGACTAAAGCAACATGTCTGTATAGAAAATATTCCCCTTATAGTGCTCAAAACCAGTGGCTTAACTTCGACCGCTGAGCGATGATCTCATGAGTCGTCTCTATACGAACATAATCCTTAAGTAAGCTCGAACAAACGTTCAAACGTTTTGGCTTTGATATCACCTCGTTTTGACTTTTTATTTAAGCATTTATTGATAGTTCAGGGATAAAATCGATAAGTCGAAGTTGACTTTTTACAAACTTCGATATATCGAATTTTGATAACTCGAAGTATACATAACTCGAAGGAATTTGTCGCTCCCTTGAGATTCGAGTTATCGAGGTCCGACTGTAAATCGAATCCATACATATACAGACATACACAACCTTCCTACATCGAGACCTTTAAGAATCTTGCCTTTTTCTATACCAATTCATTGAAGAACGCCCAGGAATATTCGAAGGTAAAATATAGAAACGTGAAATTATGCAATCGAAGCATCTACATCTACACTTACCGGCATCGATATGCGCAAGTATTCCAATGTTTCGAATTTTATCTGACCGTGAAGCATATGTTCTTCGTACGTATTTCAAAGAGCCACGCACGTAGTTTTTAGAACAAAACCGAATCAACATTTTTGCTTTCCAATTTTTACAGATTTCCTAAGCCATAAAAACACTAAACATATGACCGACCGATAACCTCCCACAGCTCGAGAAATCAAAACAATCCTGAAATGTCAGAAATTCTCTTTCTAACTACACAACCGACATCTACAGCCACATTTCCCGCCCGCCGATCCACATAGCCAGTCAACTCTCCGAAAAACGGCCACCTCACCGCACCGAAAACGTCAAATCCCTAACATTTGACAATTGAATGTCGTGTCGCCCATTATAATCACCTTTTCATCTCGTCGTCGTCTTCTTTGCGGATTACGTGCCGCCGAATTTTCACAATGAAATCGCGTTTTTCTTGTTTTCTAACTCTCGCACTGTGTGCCATATACGCGGAGGCAATTCTCTTCAATTTGCCGGCAAATACACAAAAATGTCTGAAAGAGGACATGCAAGGAAATCAATTGGTCGTGGGTGAATATGTCGTGTCCGAAGTGCCCGGTCAGAAAGTTGACTACATCGTGAGTAGATTGTGGTGCAATAATGAAATTCCCGATGAGCATTTTGTTTGGTTCTAGGTGAAAGACTCCAAGGGACATATTTTGTCGCAAAAGGATCACATTACACGCGGAAAGTTCAGCTTCACCACCGAGCTGTATGACACTTTTGAGATTTGCTTCATCTCCACTGTACCGCCACGTAAGTTGTTTTCTTGTGCGGACACCGGCTGTGTCCCCCCGGTCAATTGAATATTAACATTTTTCTTTATTTCCGGGGATCTCTTTGCCATGCTCTGAACAGATCAACGTTCTGTGCCGCACGAAGTGTCGCTGACCACGAAGAAGGGAGCCGAATCCAAGAACTACGAGGGCGTAAGTATTTGTTGTAACCGCATTTCCGTCTTTGACGATTCTTTGGAATTAATGAATGAACATTTTTAATTTATCCATTTCAAATGGACGCAAATTTATTAAACAACGAATTTAGTTGGTAAATATTCTGATTGATTTCTGCTTTTGAGTTTTTTTTTTCGTGCTGCTAGCGTGTTTGTGGCCAGAGCGCAGTGTTTTTTGTTTGTTTTGATTTAGTTACAGCCACCAGTTTTGTTTGAAACACAACTGCCCGTCTATTAATGCAAATAACCAAATTTTAGCACTAGCGGAGCATACTGAACACGAGCGGCATGAATCCTTTTAAATACTTGAAACACTATACAGTGAGCTGCTTTAGCGAACCCTTCCATGATAGATACGAAATACGTCCAGCCGAAAACACTAATGTTGTCTTGTCTAGCCTAGTTCTAGAGATTTATTGTCGCCTTTGTTACACATCGTCATCCCGCTAGTCAGCAACATTTGACTTGACTTACCTCCTACCTGTTTTAATCGTCCACTCACCTTGTTTTGTTTAAATTTTTCGTTTTGCCCATTGAACCTAACAGCATGGATGGCCTAAATCCACCACGCACAATAATGTTCATTCTTTAACATTAAATCGAACGCAAATTATTTTACAGATCGGTGAAGCGGCCAAATTGAAACCACTGGAAGTGGATCTCAAGCGCTTGGAGGACTTGTCCGACTCAATTGTGCGTGATTTCGCTCTGATGCGTAAACGTGAAGAGGAGATGCGTGACACCAACGGTAAGCGCTCATTGAATTTTTGTTTTTCTTAAGAACTGCTTTAACTGAATCTTTTGTGTCGTTTCTTTTTAGAATCAACCAACAATCGTGTGCTGTTCTTCAGTATATTCAGTATGTGCTGCCTGCTTGGACTTGCCACCTGGCAAGTTCTGTATCTGAGACGATACTTCAAGGCAAAGAAACTCATAGAGTAGACTTAAGGAAATTTATTTAGAAGACTCGGCGATACGTCTTTATAAGAATATATTAATCTTGAATTGTAATAAAATACCGATTTTTTTTTTTGAATTAAAATAATTCCGAAAATTATGAAATGGCTTATTCGGTCGACATTCTGTAACTTTGCAAATGGAACTGCATCACATTCCCAATTCATCTTCTTCTTTAGGTGGTGTAGAAAGTGTGAAGTCGCTGTGTATCTATTTTCCGGATTTGACCGTGGTATCCAGGAATGTAGCTACTGCCATACGGTTTCCCCCACATTGACATAAAGATAAGATCCGTGGACGCAGTTGGTGCAAATTTCAGAGTCGTAGCTGTCTCCGTTCGACAGTTACAACCGTTGAAAGACTTGACCCAAGACGGCTGTCGATCCATAGAGGGGAGTATTGACGATTGGGGTCGAAAATTCGAAATTTTTATTTTTTTGCGAAAATGAAAATGTTTGAATGGGGCGACCTAGAGGATGGCTGGGGACATGGGCGTAGCCAGGATTTCGGTCAGGGGGGGGGGCAAGCCCAAAATTTTTTCAACATCATGATTTTCTTAGGAGTTTCGGTCGCAGAAATATTGTTAGCAAATTTTAGAGTAGCCTGGCTTGTGGTTGGATTGGTGCACAGGGTCATGGATTCCAGACTCACCGTGAACGAATTCATTTTATGGTGTTTTTAGAACTCACGACTTAAGTAACGGACTATGATGTCGCTCAGATTGTAAACAAGTATCCATTTATGGGGATAAATAATATTGCTGGGCGTGCTGTTAATCGCAACACCTCAACAAAACAGCAGTTTAGATCTTGAAAATTGGATGTCACTCATACATCTGCGGTCGTAGCTTACTGGTGGACTGTCACGCATGTCATTTCTTTTTTTTGCTTATTTTTGGAGCCAAATTTAAGAAAGGTGATGAGAATTGTTTTCTTTTGCCTTTTAAAGCGTAGTTAGTCTATTTTCAGTGCAATTCTTGTATCTCGGACTGCATATTCCACTTGTGTCACTTTCATCTTATCAAAGTAGCATCGTCAGCATATTTATAAATCCTTTATTGCTTAAAATATGGATAATAGTGTAGTTACTACGTGCTAAACCTAGTACATCAGATTGCAAAATGTTGTGGAGTCAAAATCGCGAAAAACCCTAAATTTTTTGCAGTTTTTTCGTTATTTGGCCCCTAATTCCGAAACTATTTATTTCTGCGAAAAACTCTCCATGGATATTTTAGTCAGCACAAAATAGCGCTTAAATATTACAAATCCGTTGAGCGGTATTACTACAATTGATAATTTAAATTTGCCATTTTTAACATAGTTCCATAATTATGAATAAAATTTTTGAGTTGGAACGGTTTTTCATATTTGGTTGCAAAAGTTGCATTTTTCTTGTACGTTTGGGGTGAAGAACCTGAATCCGAAACTTTCCACCAAAATTTCGTTGCAAAACAGGGCCAAAATTGCAAAAAACGCCAAAAAAATGACTATCAATTCTAGCTATACCTCTTCACATTTTAATAATTAATGGCGCGTTCGAACCGCAATTATGTTTTCTCTAATATTTTCATGGACAAGTTTTCGGAGAAATGTTCACTTTCGGAGTTATAAGCAAAAAAACGTGAAAACTCCGAAAATTTTGGATTTTTTCGAAGTTTTGACCCTTATCCGCAAACGCAATTTTGGTGAGAATCTCCAGATTCGAGCTCAGCACCCCAAAAAACATAGGAAGCAAAAAAAAATTTTCTCCACCACACTTTGCAATCTGAAATCACCTATAGTAACTAGGTATACTATAACGGTTTAATTAAGATTTCTTCTAAATTTCTCAAAGTAGTATCAGTGGCTACATTTTATTGCTGGCATGATTCAGCTAGAAAATAAATTTTGATTAAATAACTTGAAAGGCACTGAAATATGATGTCCGTTCTTTACCAGGTCCCTAAAAAACATACTATTTGTCCCCTTTCAGATGAAAATAAGTTGAATTCCACTATACCTTCCCGAAATTGTTTACTCCAGGTCAGAAGCCATGAAATGAAACTGGAAATATGGGATCCACGCAGCCACAGTAGCATACTCACAAGTGAAATGTGTGTGCTGGAACCCAGCCTCCGTCAGTTACGAGAGGCCACTCGCTGTCATCTATTTGTATGTGTCTCCTGACTGCAAACTGTTCCGATCATGGCTTCTCCGGCAGCACTTGAAGTGGTGGAAAAGGCAACTGCTGCGCCAGCAGCAGAAAATTTTTGGAAATGTTGTATAGTGCAGCGATTTTTTTACTACATCGGTAAGAATTTTTTACCATCTTCACCGACCAGGGGGGGGGGGGGGGGGCGACCGCCCCTCCCTGCCCCCCCCCCCCCCCCCCCCCCCCACCCCCTGGCTACGCCCATGGCTGGGGAGAGTTTTTAGTGCAAATTTCAGAGTCGTAGCTGTCTCCGCTCGAAAGTTACAGCCGTTGAAAGACGTGACCCAAGACGGCTGTCGATCCATAGAGGGGAGTATTGACGATTGGGGTCGAAAATTCCAAATTTTTATTTTTTGCGAAAATGAAAATGTTTGAATGGGGCGACCTAGAGGATGGCTGGGGAGAGTTTTTAGTGCAAATTTCAGAGTCGTAGCTGTCTCCGTTCGAAAGTTACACCCGTTGAAAGACGTGACCCAAGACGGCTGTCGATCCATAGAGGGGAGTATTGACGATTGGGGTCGAAAATTCGAAATTTTTATATTTTGGGAAAATGAAAATGTTTGAATGGGGCGACCTAGAGGATGGCTGGGGAGAGATTTTACTGCAAATTTCAGAGTCGTAGCTGTCTCCGCTCGAAAGTTACAGCCGTTGAAAGACGTGACCCAAGACGGCTGTCGATCCATAGAGGGGAGTATTGACGATTGGGGTCGAAAATTCCAATTTTTTTTTTTTTTGCGAAAATGAAAATGATTGAATGGGGCGACCTAGAGGATGGCTGGGGAGAGTTTTTAGTGCAAATTTCAGAGTCGTAGCTGTCTCCGTTCGAAAGTTACACCCGTTGAAAGACGTGACCCAAGACGGCTGTCGATCCATAGAGGGGAGTATTGACGATTGGGGTCGAAAATTCCAAATTTTTATTTTTTGCGAAAATGAAAATGTTTGAATGGGGCGACCTAGAGGATGGCTGGGGAGAGTTTTTAGTGCAAATTTCAGAGTCGTAGCTGTCTCCGTTCGAAAGTTACACCCGTTGAAAGACGTGACCCAAGACGGCTGTCGATCCATAGAGTATTGACGATTGGGGTCGAAAATTCGAAATTTTTATTTTTTGCGAAAATGAAAATGTTTGAATGGGGCGACCTAGAGGATGGCTGGGGAGAGTTTTTAGTGCAAATTTCAGAGTCGTAGCTGTCTCTGTTCGAAAGTTACAGCCGTTGAAAGACGTGACTTAAGACGGCTGTCGATCCATAGAGGGGAGTATTGACGAATGGGGTCGAAAATTCGAAATTTTTATTTTTTGCGAAAATGAAAATGTTTGAATGGGGCGACCTAGAGGATGGCTGGGGAGAGTTTTTAGTGCAAATTTCAGAGTCGTAGCTGTCTCTGTTCGAAAGTTACACCCGTTGAAAGACGTGACCCAAGACGGCTGTCGATCCATAGAGGGGAGTATTGACGATTGGGGTCGAAAATTCGAAATTTTTATTTTTTGCGAAAATGAAAATGTTTGAATGGGGCGACCTAGAGGATGGCTGGGGAGAGTTTTTAGTGCAAATTTCAGAGTCGTAGCTGTCTCTGTTCGAAAGTTACAGCCTTTGAAAGACGTGACTTAAGACGGCTGTCGATCCATAGAGGGGAGTATTGACGAATGGGGTCGAAAATTCGAAATTTTTATTTTTTGCGAAAATGAAAATGTTTGAATGGGGCGACCTAGAGGATGGCTGGGGAGAGTTTTTAGTGCAAATTTCAGAGTCGTAGCTGTCTCTGTTCGAAAGTTACGATTGGGGTCGAAAATTCCAAATTTTGTTTTTTTGCGAAAATGAAAATGTTTGAATGGGGCGACCTAGAGGATGGCTGGGGAGAGTTTTTAGTGCAAATTTCAGAGTCGTAGCTTTCTCCGTTCGAAAGTTACAGCCGTTGAAAGACGTGACTTAAGACGGCTGTCGATCCATAGAGGGGAGTATTGACGATTGGGGTCGAAAATTCGAAATTTTTATTTTTTGCGAAAATGAAAATGTTTGAATGGGGCGACCTAGAGGATGGCTGGGGAGAGTTTTTAGTGCAAATTTCAGAGTCGTAGCTTTCTCCGTTCGAAAGTTACACCCGTTGAAAGACGTGACCCAAGACGGCTGTCGATCCATAGAGGGGAGTATTGACGAATGGGGTCGAAAATTCGAAATTTTTATTTTTTGCGAAAATGAAAATGTTTGAATGGGGCGACCTAGAGGATGGCTGGGGAGAGTTTTTAGTGCAAATTTCAGAGTCGTAGCTGTCTCCGTTCGAAAGTTACACCCGTTGAAAGACGTGACCCAAGACGGCTGTCGATCCATAGAGGGGAGTATTGACGATTGGGGTCGAAAATTCCAAATTTTGTTTTTTTGCGAAAATGAAAATGTTTGAATGGGGCGACCTAGAGGATGGCTGGGGAGAGTTTTTAGTGCAAATTTCAGAGTCGTAGCTGTCTCCGTTCGAAAGTTACAGCCGTTGAAAGACGTTACCCAAGACGGCTGTCGATCCATAGAGGGGAGTATTGACGATTGGGGTCGAAAATTCGAAATTTTTATTTTTTGCGAAAATGAAAATGTTTGAATGGGGCGACCTAGAGGATGGCTGGGGAGAGTTTTTAGTGCAAATTTCAGAGTCGTAGCTGTCTCCGTTCGAAAGTTACACCCGTTGAAAGACGTGACCCAAGACGGCTGTCGATCCATAGAGGGGAGTATTGACGAATGGGGTCGAAAATTCGAAATTTTTATTTTTTGCGAAAATGAAAATGTTTGAATGGGGCGACCTAGAGGATGGCTGGGGAGAGTTTTTAGTGCAAATTTCAGAGTCGTAGCTGTCTCCGTTCGAAAGTTACACCCGTTGAAAGACGTGACCCAAGACGGCTGTCGATCCATAGAGGGGAGTATTGACGATTGGGGTCGAAAATTCCAAATTTTGTTTTTTTGGGAAAATGAAAATGTTTGAATGGGGCGACCTAGAGGATGGCTGGGGAGAGTTTTTAGTGCAAATTTCAGAGTCGTAGCTGTCTCCGTTCGAAAGTTACAGCCGTTGAAAGACGTTACCCAAGACGGCTGTCGATCCATAGAGGGGAGTATTGACGATTGGGGTCGAAAATTCGAAATTTTTATTTTTTGCGAAAATGAAAATGTTTGAATGGGGCGACCTAGAGGATGGCTGGGGAGAGTTTTTAGTGCAAATTTCAGAGTCGTAGCTGTCTCCGCTCGAAAGTTACAGCCGTTGAAAGACGTGACCCAAGACGGCTGTCGATCCATAGAGGGGAGTATTGACGATTGGGGTCGAAAATTCCAAATTTTTATTTTTTGCGAAAATGAAAATGTTTGAATGGGGCGACCTAGAGGATGGCTGGGGAGAGTTTTTAGTGCAAATTTCAGAGTCGTAGCTGTCTCCGTTCGAAAGTTACACCCGTTGAAAGACGTGACCCAAGACGGCTGTCGATCCATAGAGGGGAGTATTGACGATTGGGGTCGAAAATTCGAAATTTTTATATTTTGGGAAAATGAAAATGTTTGAATGGGGCGACCTAGAGGATGGCTGGGGAGAGATTTTACTGCAAATTTCAGAGTCGTAGCTGTCTCCGCTCGAAAGTTACAGCTGTTGAAAGACGTGACCCAAGACGGCTGTCGATCCATAGAGGGGAGTATTGACGATTGGGGTCGAAAATTCCAATTTTTTTTTTTTTGCGAAAATGAAAATGATTGAATGGGGCGACCTAGAGGATGGCTGGGGAGAGTTTTTAGTACAAATTTCAGAGTCGTAGCTGTCTCCGTTCGAAAGTTACACCCGTTGAAAGACGTGACCCAAGACGGCTGTCGATCCATAGAGGGGAGTATTGACGATTGGGGTCGAAAATTCCAAATTTTTATTTTTTGCGAAAATGAAAATGTTTGAATGGGGCGACCTAGAGGATGGCTGGGGAGAGTTTTTAGTGCAAATTTCAGAGTCGTAGCTGTCTCCGTTCGAAAGTTACACCCGTTGAAAGACGTTACCCAAGACGGCTGTCGATCCATAGAGGGGAGTATTGACGATTGGGGTCGAAAATTCGAAATTTTTATTTTTTGCTAAAATGAAAATGTTTGAATGGGGCGACCTAGAGGATGGCTGGGGAGAGTTTTTAGTGCAAATTTCAGAGTCGTAGCTGTCTCCGTTCGAAAGTTACACCCGTTGAAAGACGTGACCCAAGACGGCTGTCGATCCATAGAGGGGAGTATTGACGATTGGGGTCGAAAATTCGAAATTTTTATTTTTTGCGAAAATGAAAATGTTTGAATGGGGCGACCTAGAGGATGGCTGGGGAGAGTTTTTAGTGCAAATTTCAGAGTCGTAGCTGTCTCTGTTCGAAAGTTACAGCCGTTGAAAGACGTGACTTAAGACGGCTGTCGATCCATAGAGGGGAGTATTGACGATTGGGGTCGAAAATTCCAAATTTTGTTTTTTTGCGAAAATGAAAATGTTTGAATGGGGCGACCTAGAGGATGGCTGGGGAGAGTTTTTAGTGCAAATTTCAGAGTCGTAGCTGTCTCCGTTCGAAAGTTACAGCCGTTGAAAGACGTTACCCAAGACGGCTGTCGATCCATAGAGGGGAGTATTGACGATTGGGGTCGAAAATTCGAAATTTTTATTTTTTGCGAAAATGAAAATGTTTGAATGGGGCGACCTAGAGGATGGCTGGGGAGAGTTTTTAGTGCAAATTTCAGAGTCGTAGCTGTCTCCGTTCGAAAGTTACACCCGTTGAAAGACGTGACCCAAGACGGCTGTCGATCCATAGAGGGGAGTATTGACGAATGGGGTCGAAAATTCGAAATTTTTATTTTTTGCGAAAATGAAAATGTTTGAATGGGGCGACCTAGAGGATGGCTGGGGAGAGTTTCTAGTGCAAATTTCAGAGTCGTAGCTGTCTCCGTTCGAAAGTTACACCCGTTGAAAGACGTGACCCAAGACGGCTGTCGATCCATAGAGGGGAGTATTGACGAATGGGGTCGAAAATTCGAAATTTTTATTTTTTGCGAAAATGAAAATGTTTGAATGGGGCGACCTAGAGGATGGCTGGGGAGAGTTTTTAGTGCAAATTTCAGAGTCGTAGCTGTCTCCGTTCGAAAGTTACACCCGTTGAAAGACGTGACCCAAGACGGCTGTCGATCCATAGAGGGGAGTATTGACGATTGGGGTCGAAAATTCGAAATTTTTATTTTTTGCGAAAATGAAAATGTTTGAATGGGGCGACCTAGAGGATGGCTGGGGAGAGTTTTTAGTGCAAATTTCAGAGTCGTAGCTGTCTCCGTTCGAAAGTTACAGCCGTTGAAAGACGTTACCCAAGACGGCTGTCAATCCATAGAGGGGAGTATTGACGATTGGGGTCGAAAATTCGAAATTTTTATTTTTTGCGAAAATGAAAATGTTTGAATGGGGCGACCTAGAGGATGGCTGGGGAGAGTTTTTAGTGCAAATTTCAGAGTCGTAGCTGTCTCCGTTCGAAAGTTACACCCGTTGAAAGACGTGACCCAAGACGGCTGTCGATCCATAGAGGGGAGTATTGACGATTGGGGTCGAAAATTCCAAATTTTGTTTTTTTGCGAAAATGAAAATGTTTGAATGGGGCGACCTAGAGGATGGCTGGGGAGAGTTTTTAGTGCAAATTTCAGAGTCGTAGCTGTCTCCGTTCGAAAGTTACAGCCGTTGAAAGACGTGACTTAAGACGGCTGTCGATCCATAGAGGGGAGTATTGACGAATGGGGTCGAAAATTCGAAATTTTTATTTTTTTGCGAAAATGAAAATATTTGAATGGGGCGACCTAGAGGATGGCTGGGGAGAGTTTTTAGTGCAAATTTCAGAGTCGTAGCTGTCTCCGTTCGAAAGTTACACCCGTTGAAAGACGTGACTTAAGACGGCTGTCGATCCATAGAGGGGAGTATTGACGAATGGGGTCGAAAATTCGAAATTTTTATTTTTTTGCGAAAATGAAAATGTTTGAATGGGGCGACCTAGAGGATGGCTGGGGAGAGTTTTTAGTGCAAATTTCAGAGTCGTAGCTGTCTCCGTTCGAAAGTTACACCCGTTGAAAGACGTGACCCAAGACGGCTGTCGATCCATAGAGGGGAGTATTGACGATTGGGGTCGAAAATTCGAAATTTTTATTTTTTGCGAAAATGAAAATGTTTGAATGGGGCGACCTAGAGGATGGCTGGGGAGAGTTTTTAGTGCAAATTTCAGAGTCGTAGCTGTCTCCGTTCGAAAGTTACACCCGTTGAAAGACGTGACCCAAGACGGCTGTCGATCCATAGAGGGGAGTATTGACGAATGGGGTCGAAAATTCGAAATTTTTATTTTTTGCGAAAATGAAAATGTTTGAATGGGGCGACCTAGAGGATGGCTGGGGAGAGTTTTTAGTGCAAATTTCAGAGTCGTAGCTGTCTCCGTTCGAAAGTTACACCCGTTGAAAGACGTGACCCAAGACGGCTGTCGATCCATAGAGGGGAGTATTGACGATTGGGGTCGAAAATTCGAAATTTTTATTTTTTGCGAAAATGAAAATGTTTGAATGGGGCGACCTAGAGGATGGCTGGGGAGAGTTTTTAGTGCAAATTTCAGAGTCGTAGCTGTCTCCGTTCGAAAGTTACAGCCGTTGAAAGACGTTACCCAAGACGGCTGTCAATCCATAGAGGGGAGTATTGACGATTGGGGTCGAAAATTCGAAATTTTTATTTTTTGCGAAAATGAAAATGTTTGAATGGGGCGACCTAGAGGATGGCTGGGGAGAGTTTTTAGTGCAAATTTCAGAGTCGTAGCTGTCTCCGTTCGAAAGTTACACCCGTTGAAAGACGTGACCCAAGACGGCTGTCGATCCATAGAGGGGAGTATTGACGATTGGGGTCGAAAATTCCAAATTTTGTTTTTTTGCGAAAATGAAAATGTTTGAATGGGGCGACCTAGAGGATGGCTGGGGAAAGTTTTTAGTGCAAATTTCAGAGTCGTAGCTGTCTCCGTTCGAAAGTTACAGCCGTTGAAAGACGTGACTTAAGACGGCTGTCGATCCATAGAGGGGAGTATTGACGAATGGGGTCGAAAATTCGAAATTTTTATTTTTTTGCGAAAATGAAAATATTTGAATGGGGCGACCTAGAGGATGGCTGGGGAGAGTTTTTAGTGCAAATTTCAGAGTCGTAGCTGTCTCCGTTCGAAAGTTACACCCGTTGAAAGACGTGACTTAAGACGGCTGTCGATCCATAGAGGGGAGTATTGACGAATGGGGTCGAAAATTCGAAATTTTTATTTTTTTGCGAAAATGAAAATGTTTGAATGGGGCGACCTAGAGGATGGCTGGGGAGAGTTTTTAGTGCAAATTTCAGAGTCGTAGCTGTCTCCGTTCGAAAGTTACACCCGTTGAAAGACGTGACCCAAGACGGCTGTCGATCCATAGAGGGGAGTATTGACGATTGGGGTCGAAAATTCGAAATTTTTATTTTTTGCGAAAATGAAAATGTTTGAATGGGGCGACCTAGAGGATGGCTGGGGAGAGTTTTTAGTGCAAATTTCAGAGTCGTAGCTGTCTCCGTTCGAAAGTTACACCCGTTGAAAGACGTGACCCAAGACGGCTGTCGATCCATAGAGGGGAGTATTGACGAATGGGGTCGAAAATTCGAAATTTTTATTTTTTGCGAAAATGAAAATGTTTGAATGGGGCGACCTAGAGGATGGCTGGGGAGAGTTTCTAGTGCAAATTTCAGAGTCGTAGCTGTCTCCGTTCGAAAGTTACACCCGTTGAAAGACGTGACCCAAGACGGCTGTCGATCCATAGAGGGGAGTATTGACGAATGGGGTCGAAAATTCGAAATTTTTATTTTTTGCGAAAATGAAAATGTTTGAATGGGGCGACCTAGAGGATGGCTGGGGAGAGTTTTTAGTGCAAATTTCAGAGTCGTAGCTGTCTCCGTTCGAAAGTTACAGCCGTTGAAAGACGTGACTTAAGACGGCTGTCGATCCATAGAGGGGAGTATTGACGAATGGGGTCGAAAATTCGAAATTTTTATTTTTTTGCGAAAATGAAAATATTTGAATGGGGCGACCTAGAGGATGGCTGGGGAGAGTTTTTAGTGCAAATTTCAGAGTCGTAGCTGTCTCCGTTCGAAAGTTACACCCGTTGAAAGACGTGACCCAAGACGGCTGTCGATCCATAGAGGGGAGTATTGACGATTGGGGTCGAAAATTCCAAATTTTTATTTTTTGCGAAAATGAAAATGTTTGAATGGGGCGACCTAGAGGATGGCTGGGGAGAGTTTTTAGTGCAAATTTCAGAGTCGTAGCTGTCTCCGTTCGAAAGTTACAGCCGTTGAAAGACCTGACTTAAGACGGCTGTCGATCCATAGAGGGGAGTATTGACGAATGGGGTCGAAAATTCGAAATTTTTATTTTTTGCGAAAATGAAAATGTTTGAATGGGGCGACCTAGAGGATGGCTGGGGAGAGTTTTTAGTGCAAATTTCAGAGTCGTAGCTGTCTCCGTTCGAAAGTTACAGCCGTTGAAAGACCTGACTTAAGACGGCTGTCGATCCATAGAGGGGAGTATTGACGAATGGGGTCGAAAATTCGAAATTTTTATTTTTTGCGAAAATGAAAATGTTTGAATGGGGCGACCTAGAGGATGGCTGGGGAGAGTTTTTAGTGCAAATTTCAGAGTCGTAGCTGTCTCCGTTCGAAAGTTACACCCGTTGAAAGACGTGACCCAAGACGGCTGTCGATCCATAGAGGGGAGTATTGACGAATGGGGTCGAAAATTCGAAATTTTTATTTTTTGCGAAAATGAAAATGTTTGAATGGGGCGACCTAGAGGATGGCTGGGGAGAGTTTTTAGTGCAAATTTCAGAGTCGTAGCTGTCTCCGTTCGAAAGTTACACCCGTTGAAAGACGTGACTTAAGACGGCTGTCGATCCATAGAGGGGAGTATTGACGAATGGGGTCGAAAATTCGAAATTTTTATTTTTTGCGAAAATGAAAATGTTTGAATGGGGCGACCTAGAGGATGGCTGGGGAGAGTTTTTAGTGCAAATTTCAGAGTCGTAGCTGTCTCCGTTCGAAAGTTACAGCCGTTGAAAGACGTGACCCAAGACGGCTGTCGATCCATAGAGGGGAGTATTGACGATTGGGGTCGAAAACTCCAAATTTTTACTTTTTGCGAAAATGAAAATGTTTGAATGGGGCGACCTAGAACCTGACTTAAGACGGCTGTCGATCCATAGAGGGGAGTATTGACGAATGGGGTCGAAAATTCGAAATTTTTATTTTTTGCGAAAATGAAAATGTTTGAATGGGGCGACCTAGAGGATGGCTGGGGAGAGTTTTTAGTGCAAATTTCAGAGTCGTAGCTGTCTCCGTTCGAAAGTTACAGCCGTTGAAAGACGTGACTTAAGACGGCTGTCAATCCATAGAGGGGAGTATTGACGAATGGGGTCGAAAATTCGAAATTTTTATTTTTTGCGAAAATGAAAATGTTTGAATGGGGCGACCTAGAGGATGGCTGGGGAGAGTTTTTAGTGCAAATTTCAGAGTCGTAGCCGTCTCCGTTCGAAAGTTACACCCGTTGAAAGACGTGACCCAAGACGGCTGTCGATCCATAGAGGGGAGTATTGACGATTGGGGTCGAAAATTCGAAATTTATATTTTTTGCGAAAATGAAAATGTTTGAATGGGGCGACCTAGAGGATGGCTGGGGAGAGTTTTTAGTGCAAATTTCAGAGTCGTAGCTGTCTCCGTTCGAAAGTTACAGCCGTTGAAAGACGTGACTTAAGACGGCTGTCAATCCATAGAGGGGAGTATTGACGAATGGGGTCGAAAATTCGAAATTTTTATTTTTTGCGAAAATGAAAATGTTTGAATGGGGCGACCTAGAGGATGGCTGGGGAGAGTTTTTAGTGCAAATTTCAGAGTCGTAGCTGTCTCCGTTCGAAAGTTACAGCCGTTGAAAGACCTGACTTAAGACGGCTGTCGATCCATAGAGGGGAGTATTGACGAATGGGGTCGAAAATTCGAAATTTTTATTTTTTGCGAAAATGAAAATGTTTGAATGGGGCGACCTAGAGGATGGCTGGGGAGAGTTTTTAGTGCAAATTTCAGAGTCGGAGCTGTCTCCGTTCGAAAGTTACACCCGTTGAAAGACGTGACCCAAGACGGCTGTCGATCCATAGAGGGGAGTATTGACGAATGGGGTCGAAAATTCGAAATTTTTATTTTTTGCGAAAATGAAAATGTTCGAATGGGGCGACCTAGAGGATGGCTGGGGAGAGTTTTTAGTGCAAATTTCAGAGTCGTAGCTGTCTCCGTTCGAAAGTTACAGCCGTTGAAAGACGTGACCCAAGACGGCTGTCGATCCATAGAGGGGAGTATTGACGATTGGGGTCGAAAACTCCAAATTTTTACTTTTTGCGAAAATGAAAATGTTTGAATGGGGCGACCTAGAACCTGACTTAAGACGGCTGTCGATCCATAGAGGGGAGTATTGACGAATGGGGTCGAAAATTCGAAATTTTTATTTTTTGCGAAAATGAAAATGTTTGAATGGGGCGACCTAGAGGATGGCTGGGGAGAGTTTTTAGTGCAAATTTCAGAGTCGTAGCCGTCTCCGTTCGAAAGTTACACCCGTTGAAAGACGTGACCCAAGACGGCTGTCGATCCATAGAGGGGAGTATTGACGAATGGGGTCGAAAATTCGAAATTTTTATTTTTTGCGAAAATGAAAATGTTCGAATGGGGCGACCTAGAGGATGGCTGGGGAGAGTTTTTAGTGCAAATTTCAGAGTCGTAGCTGTCTCCGTTCGAAAGTTACAGCCGTTGAAAGACGTGACTTAAGACGGCTGTCAATCCATAGAGGGGAGTATTGACGAATGGGGTCGAAAATTCGAAATTTTTATTTTTTGCGAAAATGAAAATGTTTGAATGGGGCGACCTAGAGGATGGCTGGGGAGAGTTTTTAGTGCAAATTTCAGAGTCGTAGCTGTCTCCGTTCGAAAGTTACACCCGTTGAAAGACGTGACCCAAGACGGCTGTCGATCCATAGAGGGGAGTATTGACGAATGGGGTCGAAAATTCGAAATTTTTATTTTTTGCGAAAATGAAAATGTTCGAATGGGGCGACCTAGAGGATGGCTGGGGAGAGTTTTTAGTGCAAATTTCAGAGTCGTAGCTGTCTCCGTTCGAAAGTTACAGCCGTTGAAAGACCTGACTTAAGACGGCTGTCGATCCATAGAGGGGAGTATTGACGAATGGGGTCGAAAATTCGAAATTTTAATTTTTTCCGAAAATGAAAATGTTTGAATGGGGCGACCTAGAGGATGGCTGGGGAGAGTTTTTAGTGCAAATTTCAGAGTCGTAGCTGTCTCCGTTCGAAAGTTACACCCGTTGAAAGACGTGACCCAAGACGGCTGTCGATCCATAGAGGGGAGTATTGACGATTGGGGTCGAAAACTCCAAATTTTTACTTTTTGCGAAAATGAAAATGTTTGAATGGGGCGACCTAGAACCTGACTTAAGACGGCTGTCGATCCATAGAGGGGAGTATTGACGAATGGGGTCGAAAATTCGAAATTTTTATTTTTTGCGAAAATGAAAATGTTTGAATGGGGCGACCTAGAGGATGGCTGGGGAGAGTTTTTAGTGCAAATTTCAGAGTCGTAGCTGTCTCCGTTCGAAAGTTACACCCGTTGAAAGACGTGACCCAAGACGGCTGTCGATCCATAGAGGGGAGTATTGACGAATGGGGTCGAAAATTCGAAATTTTTATTTTTTGCGAAAATGAAAATGTTTGAATGGGGCGACCTAGAGGATGGCTGGGGAGAGTTTTTAGTGCAAATTTCAGAGTCGTAGCTGTCTCCGTTCGAAAGTTACAGCCGTTGAAAGACGTGACCCAAGACGGCTGTCGATCCATAGAGGGGAGTATTGACGATTGGGGTCGAAAATTCGAAATTTTTATTTTTTGCGAAAATGAAAATGTTCGAATGGGGCGACCTAGAGGATGGCTGGGGAGAGTTTTTAGTGCAAATTTCAGAGTCGTAGCTGTCTCCGTTCGAAAGTTACAGCCGTTGAAAGACGTGACCCAAGACGGCTGTCGATCCATAGAGGGGAGTATTGACGAATGGGGTCGAAAATTCGAAATTTTTATTTTTTGCGAAAATGAAAATGTTTGAATGGGGCGACCTAGAGGATGGCTGGGGAGAGTTTTTAGTGCAAATTTCAGAGTCGTAGCTGTCTCCGTTCGAAAGTTACACCCGTTGAAAGACGTGACCCAAGACGGCTGTCGATCCATAGAGGGGAGTATTGACGAATGGGGTCGAAAATTCGAAATTTTTATTTTTTGCGAAAATGAAAATGTTTGAATGGGGCGACCTAGAGGATGGCTGGGGAGAGTTTTTAGTGCAAATTTCAGAGTCGTAGCTGTCTCCGTTCGAAAGTTACAGCCGTTGAAAGACGTGACTTAAGACGGCTGTCAATCCATAGAGGGGAGTATTGACGAATGGGGTCGAAAATTCGAAATTTTTATTTTTTGCGAAAATGAAAATGTTCGAATGGGGCGACCTAGAGGATGGCTGGGGAGAGTTTTTAGTGCAAATTTCAGAGTCGTAGCTGTCTCCGTTCGAAAGTTACAGCCGTTGAAAGACGTGACTTAAGACGGCTGTCAATCCATAGAGGGGAGTATTGACGAATGGGGTCGAAAATTCGAAATTTTTATTTTTTGCGAAAATGAAAATGTTTGAATGGGGCGACCTAGAGGATGGCTGGGGAGAGTTTTTAGTGCAAATTTCAGAGTCGTAGCTGTCTCCGTTCGAAAGTTACACCCGTTGAAAGACGTGACCCAAGACGGCTGTCGATCCATAGAGGGGAGTATTGACGAATGGGGTCGAAAATTCGAAATTTTTATTTTTTGCGAAAATGAAAATGTTTGAATGGGGCGACCTAGAGGATGGCTGGGGAGAGTTTTTAGTGCAAATTTCAGAGTCGTAGCTGTCTCCGTTCGAAAGTTACAGCCGTTGAAAGACGTGACTTAAGACGGCTGTCAATCCATAGAGGGGAGTATTGACGAATGGGGTCGAAAATTCGAAATTTTTATTTTTTGCGAAAATGAAAATGTTTGAATGGGGCGACCTAGAGGATGGCTGGGGAGAGTTTTTAGTGCAAATTTCAGAGTCGTAGCTGTCTCCGTTCGAAAGTTACAGCCGTTGAAAGACCTGACTTAAGACGGCTGTCGATCCATAGAGGGGAGTATTGACGAATGGGGTCGAAAATTCGAAATTTTTATTTTTTGCGAAAATGAAAATGTTTGAATGGGGCGACCTAGAGGATGGCTGGGGAGAGTTTTTAGTGCAAATTTCAGAGTCGTAGCTGTCTCCGTTCGAAAGTTACAGCCGTTGAAAGACGTGACCCAAGACGGCTGTCGATCCATAGAGGGGAGTATTGACGATTGGGGTCGAAAACTCCAAATTTTTACTTTTTGCGAAAATGAAAATGTTTGAATGGGGCGACCTAGAACCTGACTTAAGACGGCTGTCGATCCATAGAGGGGAGTATTGACGAATGGGGTCGAAAATTCGAAATTTTTATTTTTTGCGAAAATGAAAATGTTTGAATGGGGCGACCTAGAGGATGGCTGGGGAGAGTTTTTAGTGCAAATTTCAGAGTCGTAGCTGTCTCCGTTCGAAAGTTACACCCGTTGAAAGACGTGACCCAAGACGGCTGTCGATCCATAGAGGGGAGTATTGACGAATGGGGTCGAAAATTCGAAATTTTTATTTTTTGCGAAAATGAAAATGTTTGAATGGGGCGACCTAGAGGATGGCTGGGGAGAGTTTTTAGTGCAAATTTCAGAGTCGTAGCTGTCTCCGTTCGAAAGTTACACCCGTTGAAAGACGTGACCCAAGGCGGCTGTCGATCCATAGAGGGGAGTATTGACGAATGGGGTCGAAAATTCGAAATTTTTATTTTTTGCGAAAATGAAAATGTTTGAATGGGGCGACCTAGAGGATGGCTGGGGAGAGTTTTTAGTGCAAATTTCAGAGTCGTAGCTGTCTCCGTTCGAAAGTTACAGCCGTTGAAAGACGTGACCCAAGACGGCTGTCGATCCATAGAGGGGAGTATTGACGAATGGGGTCGAAAATTCGAAATTTTTATTTTTTGCGAAAATGAAAATGTTTGAATGGGGCGACCTAGAGGATGGCTGGGGAGAGTTTTTAGTGCAAATTTCAGAGTCGTAGCCGTCTCCGTTCGAAAGTTACACCCGTTGAAAGACGTGACCCAAGACGGCTGTCGATCCATAGAGGGGAGTATTGACGATTGGGGTCGAAAATTCGAAATTTATATTTTTTGCGAAAATGAAAATGTTTGAATGGGGCGACCTAGAGGATGGCTGGGGAGAGTTTTTAGTGCAAATTTCAGAGTCGTAGCTGTCTCCGTTCGAAAGTTACAGCCGTTGAAAGACGTGACTTAAGACGGCTGTCAATCCATAGAGGGGAGTATTGACGAATGGGGTCGAAAATTCGAAATTTTTATTTTTTGCGAAAATGAAAATGTTTGAATGGGGCGACCTAGAGGATGGCTGGGGAGAGTTTTTAGTGCAAATTTCAGAGTCGTAGCTGTCTCCGTTCGAAAGTTACAGCCGTTGAAAGACCTGACTTAAGACGGCTGTCGATCCATAGAGGGGAGTATTGACGAATGGGGTCGAAAATTCGAAATTTTTATTTTTTGCGAAAATGAAAATGTTTGAATGGGGCGACCTAGAGGATGGCTGGGGAGAGTTTTTAGTGCAAATTTCAGAGTCGTAGCTGTCTCCGTTCGAAAGTTACAGCCGTTGAAAGACGTGACTTAAGACGGCTGTCAATCCATAGAGGGGAGTATTGACGAATGGGGTCGAAAATTCGAAATTTTTATTTTTTGCGAAAATGAAAATGTTTGAATGGGGCGACCTAGAGGATGGCTGGGGAGAGTTTTTAGTGCAAATTTCAGAGTCGTAGCTGTCTCCGTTCGAAAGTTACAGCCGTTGAAAGACCTGACTTAAGACGGCTGTCGATCCATAGAGGGGAGTATTGACGAATGGGGTCGAAAATTCGAAATTTTTATTTTTTGCGAAAATGAAAATGTTTGAATGGGGCGACCTAGAGGATGGCTGGGGAGAGTTTTTAGTGCAAATTTCAGAGTCGTAGCTGTCTCCGTTCGAAAGTTACAGCCGTTGAAAGACGTGACTTAAGACGGCTGTCAATCCATAGAGGGGAGTATTGACGAATGGGGTCGAAAATTCGAAATTTTTATTTTTTGCGAAAATGAAAATGTTTGAATGGGGCGACCTAGAGGATGGCTGGGGAGAGTTTTTAGTGCAAATTTCAGAGTCGTAGCTGTCTCCGTTCGAAAGTTACAGCCGTTGAAAGACGTGACTTAAGACGGCTGTCAATCCATAGAGGGGAGTATTGACGAATGGGGTCGAAAATTCGAAATTTTTATTTTTTGCGAAAATGAAAATGTTTGAATGGGGCGACCTAGAGGATGGCTGGGGAGAGTTTTTAGTGCAAATTTCAGAGTCGTAGCTGTCTCCGTTCGAAAGTTACACCCGTGGAAAGACGTGACCCAAGACGGCTGTCGATCCATAGAGGGGAGTATTGACGAATGGGGTCGAAAATTCGAAATTTGTATTTTTTGCGAAAATGAAAATGTTTGAATGGGGCGACCTAGAGGATGGCTGGGGAGAGTTTTTAGTGCAAATTTCAGAGTCGTAGCTGTCTCCGTTCGAAAGTTACAGCCGTTGAAAGACGTGACTTAAGACGGCTGTCAATCCATAGAGGGGAGTATTGACGAATGGGGTCGAAAATTCGAAATTTTTATTTTTTGCGAAAATGAAAATGTTTGAATGGGGCGACCTAGAGGATGGCTGGGGAGAGTTTTTAGTGCAAATTTCAGAGTCGTAGCTGTCTCCGTTCGAAAGTTACAGCCGTTGAAAGACCTGACTTAAGACGGCTGTCGATCCATAGAGGGGAGTATTGACGAATGGGGTCGAAAATTCGAAATTTTTATTTTTTGCGAAAATGAAAATGTTTGAATGGGGCGACCTAGAGGATGGCTGGGGAGAGTTTTTAGTGCAAATTTCAGAGTCGTAGCTGTCTCCGTTCGAAAGTTACACCCGTTGAAAGACGTGACCCAAGACGGCTGTCGATCCATAGAGGGGAGTATTGACGAATGGGGTCGAAAATTCGAAATTTTTATTTTTTGCGAAAATGAAAATGTTTGAATGGGGCGACCTAGAGGATGGCTGGGGAGAGTTTTTAGTGCAAATTTCAGAGTCGTAGCTGTCTCCGTTCGAAAGTTACACCCGTTGAAAGACGTGACCCAAGACGGCTGTCGATCCATAGAGGGGAGTATTGACGATTGGGGTCGAAAATTCGAAATTTTTATTTTTTGCGAAAATGAAAATGTTTGAACGGGGCGACCTAGAGGATGGCTGGGGAGAGTTTTTAGTGCAAATTTCAGAGTCGTAGCTGTCTCCGTTCGAAAGTTACACCCGTTGAAAGACGTGACCCAAGACGGCTGTCGATCCATAGAGGGGAGTATTGACGAATGGGGTCGAAAATTCGAAATTTTTATTTTTTGCGAAAATGAAAATGTTTGAATGGGGCGACCTAGAGGATGGCTGGGGAGAGTTTTTAGTGCAAATTTCAGAGTCGTAGCTGTCTCCGTTCGAAAGTTACAGCCGTTGAAAGACCTGACTTAAGACGGCTGTCGATCCATAGAGGGGAGTATTGACGAATGGGGTCGAAAATTCGAAATTTTTATTTTTTTCGAAAATGAAAATGTTTGAATGGGGCGACCTAGAGGATGGCTGGGGAGAGTTTTTAGTGCAAATTTCAGAGTCGTAGCTGTCTCCGTTCGAAAGTTACACCCGTTGAAAGACGTGACCCAAGACGGCTGTCGATCCATAGAGGGGAGTATTGACGAATGGGGTCGAAAATTCGAAATTTTTATTTTTTGCGAAAATGAAAATGTTTGAATGGGGCGACCTAGAGGATGGCTGGGGAGAGTTTTTAGTGCAAATTTCAGAGTCGTAGCTGTCTCCGTTCGAAAGTTACAGCCGTTGAAAGACCTGACTTAAGACGGCTGTCGATCCATAGAGGGGAGTATTGACGAATGGGGTCGAAAATTCGAAATTTTTATTTTTTGCGAAAATGAAAATGTTTGAATGGGGCGACCTAGAGGATGGCTGGGGAGAGTTTTTAGTGCAAATTTCAGAGTCGTAGCTGTCTCCGTTCGAAAGTTACACCCGTTGAAAGACGTGACCCAAGACGGCTGTCGATCCATAGAGGGGAGTATTGACGATTGGGGTCGAAAATTCGAAATTTTTATTTTTTGCGAAAATGAAAATGTTTGAATGGGGCGACCTAGAGGATGGCTGGGGAGAGTTTTTAGTGCAAATTTCAGAGTCGTAGCTTTCTCCGTTCGAAAGTTACACCCGTTGAAAGACGTGACCCAAGACGGCTGTCGATCCATAGAGGGGAGTATTGACGAATGGGGTCGAAAATTCGAAATTTTTTTTGCGAAATTGAAAATGTTTGAATGGGGCGACCTAGAGGATGGCTGGGGAGAGTTTTTAGTGCAAATTTCAGAGTCGTAGCTTTCTCCGTTCGAAAGTTACACCCGTTGAAAGACGTGACCCAAGACGGCTGTCGATCCATAGAGGGGAGTATTGACGATTGGGGTCGAAAATTCGAAATTTTTATTTTTTGCGAAAATGAAAATGTTTGAATGGGGCGACCTAGAGGATGGCTGGGGAGAGTTTTTAGTGCAAATTTCAGAGTCGTAGCTGTCTCCGTTCGAAAGTTACAGCCGTTGAAAGACCTGACTTAAGACGGCTGTCGATCCATAGAGGGGAGTATTGACGATTGGGGTCGAAAATTCGAAATTTTTATTTTTTGCGAAAATGAAAATGTTTGAATGGGGCGACCTAGAGGATGGCTGGGGAGAGTTTTTAGTGCAAATTTCAGAGTCGTAGCTGTCTCCGTTCGAAAGTTACACCCGTTGAAAGACGTGACCCAAGACGGCTGTCGATCCATAGAGGGGAGTATTGACGATTGGGGTCGAAAATTCGAAATATTTATTTTTTGCAAAAATGAAAATGTTTGGATGGGGCGACCTAGAGGATGGCTGGGGAGAGTTTTTAGTGCAAATTTCAGAGTCGTAGCTGTCTCCGTTCGAAAGTTACACCCGTTGAAAGACGTGACCCAAGACGGCTGTCGATCCATAGAGGGGAGTATTGACGAATGGGGTCGAAAATTCGAAATTTTTATTTTTTGCGAAAATGAAAATGTTTGAATGGGGCGACCTAGAGGATGGCTGGGGAGAGTTTTTAGTGCAAATTTCAGAGTCGTAGCTGTCTCCGTTCGAAAGTTACACCCGTTGAAAGACGTGACCCAAGACGGCTGTCGATCCATAGAGGGGAGTATTGACGATTGGGGTCGAAAATTCGAAATTTTTATTTTTTGCGAAAATGAAAATGTTTGAATGGGGCGACCTAGAGGATGGCTGGGGAGAGTTTTTAGTGCAAATTTCAGAGTCGTAGCTGTCTCCGTTCGAAAGTTACACCCGTTGAAAGACGTGACCCAAGACGGCTGTCGATCCATAGAGGGGAGTATTGACGATTGGGGTCGAAAATTCGAAATTTTTATTTTTTGCGAAAATGAAAATGTTTGAATGGGGCGACCTAGAGGATGGCTGGGGAGAGTTTTTAGTGCAAATTTCAGAGTCGTAGCTGTCTCCGTTCGAAAGTTACACCCGTTGAAAGACGTGACCCAAGACGGCTGTCGATCCATAGAGGGGAATATTGACGATTGGGGTCGAAAATTCCAAATTTTTATTTTTTGCGAAAATGAAAATGTTTGAATGGGGCGACCTAGAAGATGGCTGGGGAGAGTTTTTAGTGCAAATTTCAGAGTCGTAGCTGTCTCCGTTCGAAAGTTACACCCGTTGAAAGACGTGACCCAAGACGGCTGTCGATCCATAGAGGGGAGTATTGACGATTGGGGTCGAAAATTCGAAATTTTTATTTTTTGCGAAAATGAAAATGTTTGAATGGGGCGACCTAGAGGATGGCTGGGGAGAGTTTTTAGTGCAAATTTCAGAGTCGTAGCTGTCTCCGTTCGAAAGTTACACCCGTTGAAAGACGTGACCCAAGACGGCTGTCGATCCATAGACGGGAGTATTGACGATTGGGGTCGAAAATTCGAAATTTTTATTTTTTGCGAAAATGAAAATGTTTGAATGGGGCGACCTAGAGGATGGCTGGGGAGAGTTTTTAGTGCAAATTTCAGAGTCGTAGCTGTCTCCGTTCGAAAGTTACAGCCGTTGAAAGACGTGACTTAAGACGGCTGTCGATCCATAGAGGGGAGTATTGACGAATGGCGTCGAAAATTCGAAATTTTTATTTTTTGCGAAAATGAAAATGTTTGAATGGGGCGACCTAGAGGATGGCTGGGGAGAGTTTTTAGTGCAAATTTCAGAGTCGTAGCCGTCTCCGTTCGAAAGTTACACCCGTTGAAAGACGTGACCCAAGACGGCTGTCGATCCATAGAGGGGAGTATTGACGATTGGGGTCGAAAATTCGAAATTTATATTTTTTGCGAAAATGAAAATGTTTGAATGGGGCGACCTAAAGGATGGCTGGGGAGAGTTTTTAGTGCAAATTTCAGAGTCGTAGCTGTCTCCGTTCGAAAGTTACAGCCGTTGAAAGACGTGACTTAAGACGGCTGTCAATCCATAGAGGGGAGTATTGACGAATGGGGTCGAAAATTCGAAATTTTTATTTTTTGCGAAAATGAAAATGTTTGAATGGGGCGACCTAGAGGATGGCTGGGGAGAGTTTTTAGTGCAAATTTCAGAGTCGTAGCTGTCTCCGTTCGAAAGTTACACCCGTTGAAAGACGTGACCCAAGACGGCTGTCGATCCATAGAGGGGAGTATTGACGATTGGGGTCGAAAATTCGAAATTTTCATTTTTTGCGAAAATGAAAATGTTTGAATGGGGCGACCTAGAGGATGGCTGGGGAGAGTTTTTAGTGCAAATTTCAGAGTCGTAGCTGTCTCCGTTCGAAAGTTACACCCGTTGAAAGACGTGACCCAAGACGGCTGTCGATCCATAGAGGGGAGTATTGACGATTGGGGTCGAAAATTCGAAATTTTCATTTTTTGCGAAAATGAAAATGTTTGAATGGGGCGACCTAGAGGATGGCTGGGGAGAGTTTTTAGTGCAAATTTCAGAGTCGTAGCTGTCTCCGTTCGAAAGTTACACCCGTTGAAAGACGTGACCCAAGACGGCTGTCGATCCATAGAGGGGAGTATTGACGATTGGGGTCGAAAATTCGAAATTTTAATTTTTTGCGAAAATGAAAATGTTTGAATGGGGCGACCTAGAGGATGGCTGGGGAGAGTTTTTAGTGCAAATTTCAGAGTCGTAGCTGTCTCCGTTCGAAAGTTACAGCCGTTGAAAGACGTGACTTAAGACGGCTGTCAATCCATAGAGGGGAGTATTGACGAATGGGGTCGAAAATTCGAAATTTTTATTTTTTGCGAAAATGAAAATGTTTGAATGGGGCGACCTAGAGGATGGCTGGGGAGAGTTTTTAGTGCAAATTTCAGAGTCGTAGCTGTCTCCGTTCGAAAGTTACACCCGTTGAAAGACGTGACCCAAGACGGCTGTCGATCCATAGAGGGGAGTATTGACGATTGGGGTCGAAAATTCGAAATTTTCATTTTTTGCGAAAATGAAAATGTTTGAATGGGGCGACCTAGAGGATGGCTGGGGAGAGTTTTTAGTGCAAATTTCAGAGTCGTAGCTGTCTCCGTTCGAAAGTTACACCCGTTGAAAGACGTGACCCAAGACGGCTGTCGATCCATAGAGGGGAGTATTGACGATTGGGGTCGAAAATTCGAAATTTTCATTTTTTGCGAAAATGAAAATGTTTGAATGGGGCGACCTAGAGGATGGCTGGGGAGAGTTTTTAGTGCAAATTTCAGAGTCGTAGCTGTCTCCGTTCGAAAGTTACACCCGTTGAAAGACGTGACCCAAGACGGCTGTCGATCCATAGAGGGGAGTATTGACGATTGGGGTCGAAAATTCGAAATTTTAATTTTTTGCGAAAATGAAAATGTTTGAATGGGGCGACCTAGAGGATGGCTGGGGAGAGTTTTTAGTGCAAATTTCAGAGTCGTAGCTGTCTCCGTTCGAAAGTTACACCCGTTGAAAGACGTGACCCAAGACGGCTGTCGATCCATAGAGGGGAGTATTGACGATTGGGGTCGAAAATTCGAAATATTTATTTTTTGCAAAAATGAAAATGTTTGGATGGGGCGACCTAGAGGATGGCTGGGGAGAGTTTTTAGTGCAAATTTCAGAGTCGTAGCTGTCTCCGTTCGAAAGTTACAGCCGTTGAAAGACGTGACCCAAGACGGCTGTCGATCCATAGAGGGGAGTATTGACGATTGGGGTCGAAAATTCGAAATTTTTATTTTTTGCGAAAATGAAAATGTTTGAATGGGGCGACCTAGAGGATGGCTGGGGAGAGTTTTTAGTGCAAATTTCAGAGTCGTAGCTGTCTCCGTTCGAAAGTTACACCCGTTGAAAGACGTGACCCAAGACGGCTGTCGATCCATAGAGGGGAGTATTGACGATTGGGGTCGAAAATTCGAAATTTTTATTTTTTGCGAAAATGAAAATGTTTGAATGGGGCGACCTAGAGGATGGCTGGGGAGAGTTTTTAGTGCAAATTTCAGAGTCGTAGCTGTCTCCGTTCGAAAGTTACACCCGTTGAAAGACGTGACCCAAGACGGCTGTCGATCCATAGAGGGGAGTATTGACGATTGGGGTCGAAAATTCGAAATATTTATTTTTTGCAAAAATGAAAATGTTTGAATGGGGCGACCTAGAGGATGGCTGGGGAGAGTTTTTAGTGCAAATTTCAGAGTCGTAGCTGTCTCCGTTCGAAAGTTACACCCGTTGAAAGACGTGACCCAAGACGGCTGTCGATCCATAGAGGGGAGTATTGACGATTGGGGTCGAAAATTCGAAATTTTTATTTTTTGCGAAAATGAAAATGTTTGAATGGGGCGACCTAGAGGATGGCTGGGGAGAGTTTTTAGTGCAAATTTCAGAGTCGTAGCTGTCTCCGTTCGAAAGTTACACCCGTTGAAAGACGTGACCCAAGACGGCTGTCGATCCATAGAGGGGAGTATTGACGATTGGGGTCGAAAATTCGAAATTTTTATTTTTTGCGAAAATGAAAATGTTTGAATGGGGCGACCTAGAGGATGGCTGGGGAGAGTTTTTAGTGCAAATTTCAGAGTCGTAGCTGTCTCCGTTCGAAAGTTACACCCGTTGAAAGACGTGACCCAAGACGGCTGTCGATCCATAGAGGGGAGTATTGACGATTGGGGTCGAAAATTCGAAATATTTATTTTTTGCAAAAATGAAAATGTTTGGATGGGGCGACCTAGAGGATGGCTGGGGAGAGTTTTTAGTGCAAATTTCAGAGTCGTAGCTGTCTCCGTTCGAAAGTTACAGCCGTTGAAAGACGTGACTTAAGACGGCTGTCAATCCATAGAGGGGAGTATTGACGAATGGGGTCGAAAATTCGAAATTTTTATTTTTTGCGAAAATGAAAATGTTTGAATGGGGCGACCTAGAGGATGGCTGGGGAGAGTTTTTAGTGCAAATTTCAGAGTCGTAGCTGTCTCCGTTCGAAAGTTACACCCGTTGAAAGACGTGACCCAAGACGGCTGTCGATCCATAGAGGGGAGTATTGACGATTGGGGTCGAAAATTCGAAATTTTTATTTTTTGCAAAAATGAAAATGTTTGAATGGGGCGACCTAGAGGATGGCTGGGGAGAGTTTTTAGTGCAAATTTCAGAGTCGTAGCTGTCTCCGTTCGAAAGTTACACCCGTTGAAAGACGTGACCCAAGACGGCTGTCGATCCATAGAGGGGAGTATTGACGATTGGGGTCGAAAATTCGAAATATTTATTTTTTGCAAAAATGAAAATGTTTGGATGGGGCGACCTAGAGGATGGCTGGGGAGAGTTTTTAGTGCAAATTTCAGAGTCGTAGCTGTCTCCGTTCGAAAGTTACAGCCGTTGAAAGACGTGACTTAAGACGGCTGTCAATCCATAGAGGGGAGTATTGACGAATGGGGTCGAAAATTCGAAATTTTTATTTTTTGCAAAAATGAAAATGTTTGGATGGGGCGACCTAGAGGATGGCTGGGGAGAGTTTTTAGTGCAAATTTCAGAGTCGTAGCTGTCTCCGTTCGAAAGTTACAGCCGTTGAAAGACGTGACTTAAGACGGCTGTCAATCCATAGAGGGGAGTATTGACGAATGGGGTCGAAAATTCGAAATTTTTATTTTTTGCGAAAATGAAAATGTTTGAATGGGGCGACCTAGAGGATGGCTGGGGAGAGTTTTTAGTGCAAATTTCAGAGTCGTAGCTGTCTCCGTTCGAAAGTTACACCCGTTGAAAGACGTGACCCAAGACGGCTGTCGATCCATAGAGGGGAGTATTGACGATTGGGGTCGAAAATTCGAAATTTTTATTTTTTGCGAAAATGAAAATGTTTGAATGGGGCGACCTAGAGGATGGCTGGGGAGAGTTTTTAGTGCAAATTTCAGAGTCGTAGCTGTCTCCGTTCGAAAGTTACACCCGTTGAAAGACGTGACCCAAGACGGCTGTCGATCCATAGAGGGGAGTATTGACGATTGGGGTCGAAAATTCGAAATTTTTATTTTTTGCGAAAATGAAAATGTTTGAATGGGGCGACCTAGACGATGGCTGGGGAGAGTTTTTAGTGCAAATTTCAGAGTCGTAGCTGTCTCCGTTCGAAAGTTACACCCGTTGAAAGACGTGACCCAAGACGGCTGTCGATCCATAGAGGGGAGTATTGACGATTGGGGTCGAAAATTCGAAATATTTATTTTTTGCAAAAATGAAAATGTTTGGATGGGGCGACCTAGAGGATGGCTGGGGAGAGTTTTTAGTGCAAATTTCAGAGTCGTAGCTGTCTCCGTTCGAAAGTTACAGCCGTTGAAAGACGTGACTTAAGACGGCTGTCAATCCATAGAGGGGAGTATTGACGAATGGGGTCGAAAATTCGAAATTTTTATTTTTTGCGAAAATGAAAATGTTTGAATGGGGCGACCTAGAGGATGGCTGGGGAGAGTTTTTAGTGCAAATTTCAGAGTCGTAGCTGTCTCCGTTCGAAAGTTACACCCGTTGAAAGACGTGACCCAAGACGGCTGTCGATCCATAGAGGGGAGTATTGACGATTGGGGTCGAAAATTCGAAATTTTTATTTTTTGCGAAAATGAAAATGTTTGAATAGGGCGACCTAGAGGATGGCTGGGGAGAGTTTTTAGTGCAAATTTCAGAGTCGTAGCTGTCTCCGTTCGAAAGTTACAGCCGTTGAAAGACGTGACTTAAGACGGCTGTCAATCCATAGAGGGGAGTATTGACGAATGGGGTCGAAAATTCGAAATTTTTATTTTTTGCGAAAATGAAAATGTTTGAATGGGGCGACCTAGAGGATGGCTGGGGAGAGTTTTTAGTGCAAATTTCAGAGTCGTAGCTGTCTCCGTTCGAAAGTTACACCCGTTGAAAGACGTGACCCAAGACGGCTGTCGATCCATAGAGGGGAGTATTGACGATTGGGGTCGAAAATTCGAAATTTTTATTTTTTGCGAAAATGAAAATGTTTGAATGGGGCGACCTAGAGGATGGCTGGGGAGAGTTTTTAGTGCAAATTTCAGAGTCGTAGCTGTCTCCGTTCGAAAGTTACACCCGTTGAAAGACGTGACCCAAGACGGCTGTCGATCCATAGAGGGGAGTATTGACGATTGGGGTCGAAAATTCGAAATTTTCATTTTTTGCGAAAATGAAAATGTTTGAATTGGGCGACCTAGAGGATGGCTGGGGAGAGTTTTTAGTGCAAATTTCAGAGTCGTAGCTGTCTCCGTTCGAAAGTTACACCCGTTGAAAGACGTGACCCAAGACGACTGTCGATCCATAGAGGGGAGTATTGACGATTGGGGTCGAAAATTCGAAATTTTTATTTTTTGCGAAAATGAAAATGTTTGAATGGGGCGACCTAGAGGATGGCTGGGGAGAGTTTTTAGTGCAAATTTCAGAGTCGTAGCTGTCTCCGTTCGAAAGTTACACCCGTTGAAAGACGTGACCCAAGACGGCTGTCGATCCATAGAGGGGAGTATTGACGATTGGGGTCGAAAATTCGAAATTTTTATTTTTTGCGAAAATGAAAATGTTTGAATGGGGCGACCTAGAGGATGGCTGGGGAGAGTTTTTAGTGCAAATTTCAGAGTCGTAGCTGTCTCCGTTCGAAAGTTACACCCGTTGAAAGACGTGACCCAAGACGGCTGTCGATCCATAGAGGGGAGTATTGACGATTGGGGTCGAAAATTCGAAATTTTTATTTTTTGCGAAAATGAAAATGTTTGAATGGGGCGACCTAGAGGATGGCTGGGGAGAGTTTTTAGTGCAAATTTCAGAGTCGTAGCTGTCTCCGTTCGAAAGTTACACCCGTTGAAAGACGTGACCCAAGACGGCTGTCGATCCATAGAGGGGAGTATTGACGATTGGGGTCGAAAATTCGAAATATTTATTTTTTGCAAAAATGAAAATGTTTGGATGGGGCGACCTAGAGGATGGCTGGGGAGAGTTTTTAGTGCAAATTTCAGAGTCGTAGCTGTCTCCGTTCGAAAGTTACAGCCGTTGAAAGACGTGACCCAAGACGGCTGTCGATCCATAGAGGGGAGTATTGACGATTGGGGTCGAAAATTCGAAATTTTTATTTTTTGCGAAAATGAAAATGTTTGAATGGGGCGACCTAGAGGATGGCTGGGGAGAGTTTTTAGTGCAAATTTCAGAGTCGTAGCTGTCTCCGTTCGAAAGTTACACCCGTTGAAAGACGTGACCCAAGACGGCTGTCGATCCATAGAGGGGAGTATTGACGATTGGGGTCGAAAATTCGAAATTTTTATTTTTTGCGAAAATGAAAATGTTTGAATGGGGCGACCTAGAGGATGGCTGGGGAGAGTTTTTAGTGCAAATTTCAGAGTCGTAGCTGTCTCCGTTCGAAAGTTACACCCGTTGAAAGACGTGACCCAAGACGGCTGTCGATCCATAGAGGGGAGTATTCAGTGGCGGATTTACCAGTAGGCTGAGTAGGCTTCAGCCTAGGGCGGCAGATTTCAGGGGGCGGCAAATTCCGGCATAATATTTTTTAGGTTGTTCACACTTCCGTAGAAGACTCTACAATGTAGCCCTTATCATCATTATACGGTTTAGGAACAGGCGAAGCGTATTTTTACCCTCAGTGAGATATAAACATGAAAAGGCATTTGTCGCTATTGGTCTAAGACCGTCAAACACTGAGGCCATTTAAGCTTCATTTCGAAATCAAGATCCTTCCTGTTGTTATTTCATGCCATGCTATATGCCCATCCTTTAAAAACATTTGCTCATTCGGCTTTTTGACAGTTCGACATATCATAAATTGCAAAAATTGATGTTAGAAATCCAGAAATGGAAAACACAAAACAAAGCTAATTTGATACGCATTGATTAAATTTCACATCTCCACTACATCTTGTAATTAAGGCGATCGAGTTTCATAGGCAGCTGAATGTCTTAGAGTTGGCATACATTATCCAATCGATTGACCAATTAAAGCTCATTTCTGTAGAGAAAACACATTTCGACAGTGGAACCTAAAAAATGAGCTTTCTCCACAGAAATCAGCTTTGATTGTTTAATCGATTGGATAATGTATGCCGACTCTTAGTCGACCTTTAGGGAAGGAGATTACTCCTTAATTTACATATCTGATTCTTGGTTGTGACTTTCATATATTTAAAACCGGAAAACTGAATGCAAATTTTGGAGTTATGTCATTCCCATTGATAGTGGTTTTGCACAAACAAATTTTACTATCGACTCTGCTAATTTTCCCCAACCAATACAGGACACACATTCGCCACAAAATATGAGAAAAATCAACTTGTTTTCATTTTTTTATTTAAAGATATTAATTTAAACCAGTCGCTCCAAATTTGTTTTAGTTGATACTCCCCTATGAAGTTTTCTGAGGCTGGCGCCCGCGGAGAAAATGTTAGCCAAAAACCTAAAATATGTTTGTTTTGTTTTCATCGTGAGTTCCGCCAGTTCATGGCTTCAGTGATACATCAAGAAATATAATTCCCATTAATGGAGCAACCACAATCCCCAAGTGTTCTATCTAGGATCATTGTATTAAAAAATGTATCCAGCCAGGTGCGGTTTACATAAGAAGCGCGGTCTTAGGGCATCACTTTCAATCAGCCATATTAAGTGATTTTTGAATTTTTTAGTTTTGTTAATCAAACAGATTTGGCCACATTGCGCTTCCAGGTGCTTTTTTTTATCAAAGAAAATAAAGTTCTTGCATTCAACAACGGATTACCTCTGAATCCTCGAAAAAAAATCGTTTCAAAATGGTGGCATCAATAGTTCAGCCTGCCACAGTTTGGGATTCGCCGCTTTAAACCGATTTTCCAAGCAAAAAATTGTTGCATAAGCTTTACACTCTGTGATAAATATTGAAGAATGCTCAGAACCCAAGAAGCGGAAAGCTCGAAGATCACACATATTTAAGTAAAAAGTGTAAATTGAAAATGGTTGGAGGAAAATGAAGGATAATTCTTCCCGAATGTTCATTATCGACAAAAAGTAGGGGCGGCAATATGTGAATAGCCTACTGGCGACAAAAGGGTAAATCCGCCACTGGGAGTATTGACGATTGGGGTCGAAAATTCGAAATTTTTATTTTTTGCGAAAATGAAAATGTTTGAATGGGGCGACCTAGAGGATGGCTGGGGAGAGTTTTTAGTGCAAATTTCAGAGTCGTAGCTGTCTCCGTTCGAAAGTTACACCCGTTGAAAGACGTGACCCAAGACGGCTGTCGATCCATAGAGGGGAGTATTGACGATTGGGGTCGAAAATTCGAAATATTTATTTTTTGCAAAAATGAAAATGTTTGGATGGGGCGACCTAGAGGATGGCTGGGGAGAGTTTTTAGTGCAAATTTCAGAGTCGTAGCTGTCTCCGTTCGAAAGTTACAGCCGTTGAAAGACGTGACTTAAGACGGCTGTCAATCCATAGAGGGGAGTATTGACGAATGGGGTCGAAAATTCGAAATTTTTATTTTTTGCGAAAATGAAAATGTTTGAATGGGGCGACCTAGAGGATGGCTGGGGAGAGTTTTTAGTGCAAATTTCAGAGTCGTAGCTGTCTCCGTTCGAAAGTTACACCCGTTGAAAGACGTGACCCAAGACGGCTGTCGATCCATAGAGGGGAGTATTGACGATTGGGGTCGAAAATTCGAAATTTTTATTTTTTGCGAAAATGAAAATGTTTGAATGGGGCGACCTAGAGGATGGCTGGGGAGAGTTGTTAGTGCAAATTTCAGAGTCGTAGCTGTCTCCGTTCGAAAGTTACAGCCGTTGAAAGACATGACCCAAGACGGCTGTCGATCCATAGAGGGGAGTATTGACGATTGGGGTCGAAAATTCGAAATTTTTATTTTTTGCGAAAATGAAAATGTTTGAATGGGGCGACCTAGAGGATGGCTGGGGAGAGTTTTTAGTGCAAATTTCAGAGTCGTAGCTGTCTCCGTTCGAAAGTTACACCCGTTGAAAGACGTGACCCAAGACGGCTGTCGATCCATAGAGGGGAATATTGACGATTGGGGTCGAAAATTCCAAATTTTTATTTTTTGCGAAAATGAAAATGTTTGAATGGGGCGACCTAGAGGATGGCTGGGGAGAGTTTTTAGTGCAAATTTCAGAGTCGTAGCTGTCTCCGTTCGAAAGTTACAGCCGTTGAAAGACGTGACTTAAGACGGCTGTCGATCCATAGAGGGGAGTATTGACGAATGGGGTCGAAAATTCGAAATTTTTATTTTTTGCGAAAATGAAAATGTTTGAATGGGGCGACCTAGAGGATGGCTGGGGAGAGTTTTTAGTGCAAATTTCAGAGTCGTAGCCGTCTCCGTTCGAAAGTTACACCCGTTGAAAGACGTGACCCAAGACGGCTGTCGATCCATAGAGGGGAGTATTGACGATTGGGGTCGAAAATTCGAAATTTATATTTTTTGCGAAAATGAAAATGTTTGAATGGGGCGACCTAGAGGATGGCTGGGGAGAGTTTTTAGTGCAAATTTCAGAGTCGTAGCTGTCTCCGTTCGAAAGTTACACCCGTTGAAAGACGTGACCCAAGACGGCTGTCGAGCCATAGAGGGGAGTATTGACGATTGGGGTCGAAAATTCGAAATTTTTATTTATTGCGAAAGTGAAAATGTTTGAATGGGGCGACCTAGAGGATGGCTGGGGAGAGTTTTTAGTGCAAATTTCAGAGTCGTAGCTGTTTCCGTTCGAAAGTTACACCCGTTGAAAGACGTGAACCAAGACGACTGTAGATACAGAGGGTATCCCCTTTACGAAGGGGGTCTTTTTTTCGAAATTTTTATTTCTATCGAAATTGACAATTTGATGTAGACTTGCTTAGTCGAGGTTCTGTATACGAGGCGAAACTTCCAATTTGAAGAATCTTTACTTAACGCTCTGAAATTTGCTGATTTTCCAATTAGGTATGTATTTGTTTTGTTTGTTTGCAATCGGGAACAATACGAAATCCCCAATCACAAAATCCACAAACGCAGAAAAATCCCCGAAATCAAAATCCCCATACTCAAAATCCCCATAATCATAATACCCATCTACAAAATCCCCAAACACCCAAAATATGCTGGTAAATCGTAGATGGATAGTAGATGGTAAAAAATGGTAGATGGTTGATGGAAGGAAGATGGTAAATGGTTGATGGTAGATGGCAGATGGTAAATGCCATTAAGAGGGTCGTACGTCGATACAAACTTATTTATCTTTTTGATTGACACAAACGTAATGTTCGAGTACTTTATATTGAATAAACGGTTTGCATATATCGTCCTAAACATATATTTTTTTATCATCGATATATGTCCCCATCCTCATCCGAACGAATATTGATGAAAAAATTAGACGGCTTATTGTTGGGACCGATTGTATATTTAATCGCCTGCAGATTTTCTGCTGTTGTTCTAAGTTACTTCATTGAGTTTGCCGTTTATTAGCATATATCAGTCTACGTTATTGAATAGAGGACTGTTACAATTACAATAGTCTAAAGAAAATCCCCATTTACCATTTACCATTTATTTATCTACCATTTACCATCTACCATTTGTCATTTACCAACTACCATTTGCCATTTACAATCTACCAATCACCATCTGCCATCAACCATTTACCATCAACCATTTGCAATCTACCATTTACTATCTACCATCCGTCTACCATTTACCATCTACAATAGTCTAAAGAAAATCTCCATTACCCATTTGAGGTGTGATCTTAGAACGCGCGCGCGTTCTTAGATCACACCTCAAATGGGGATTTTAATTTGGGGATTTTGATTTTGAGTATTTTGATTTCGGGGATTTTGATTTCGGGGATTTTAATTTTGGGGATTTTGATTTGGGGATTTTGTGACTGGGGATATCGTATCCAACCCCTGCAATCTGCATAAACATTCTCTTTTTATTTTAGCGGAAATATCAAAAGACAATAAAACATTTTTTATGCCTTTTTTGTTTTGTTTTATTCACTGAACATAATAATATTTAAATATATTCGTACAGTAAAATCTAATTTAGAAATTAATTGCAAATTCATAAGTTCGATCATACATTTGAAAAATGTATTTTGAGAGATAATTAATTATTTTTTTTTCATTAAATCTTATAATATAAGTAATAATAATAAAAATTATGACATCAGTTGATAAATTCAATATTGTGTAATTTCATTGTAGTAATGGTATTACATACATATAAAAGATTATATGTTGAAGATATTTTACAGTACACAGTCGCAATGTATTGGAATCATGTTTCATACTCGATCATACTTGATGATGTGTTTTCTTTTGTTTTGTTTGTTTTTTATTTCGATGCAGTATATGCTAATCAAGAGAATACATTTACATATATAAGTTAAAAATAGTTATTTTAGTCCTTTTTTCCCCCACTACAATGTGGCTGTCATTTTGGGCTTAACGATTTACTTCATTTATGTGTCAACATTTTACAAGAAGTCTTTTTTATTATATATACATTCAATTATTTTATTTATTATTATAACCTTTTTTGACTTTTATTGCTAGGATTGTTCTATCTACAATAAATTTTGATTGAAAAATTTATTTTTGATTTTATCTTTTGCCTATACTCGTATTTTTTGCAGATTCGGTCTTCATTTACATATAAATTTTGTTTAAAATACATACATACATAGGTTAGGTAAGATAAACATGTTTTGGATATGTTTTCTTTCTAGAGATATTTTTTATACGAATATGCGTAGTTATAAAATGTTTTTGGTATGACATAATTTTACATACATATGTATTTGTTTTTGTATCCTGTTTTAAGTTATCATTTGGTCAAAGTTGATGTGGTTAAGAGTATGAATTTACTAATGACTGCAGATTTATTATATAAAAGATATTATTAAAATTGAATATATTAAAATATAAAAAAAAACTGATCTTAGCGGTGAATAGAACAAAAATATTTTTTTTTTGTTATCTACAACTCTTTAAAGTTTAGGTAATTTAAATTTCAACCAGTTTTGAAGTGAAATTGAATAAAATTAATAAAATAAAAAAATAAAATTAATGGATATGTTAGGGGACATGTCTTTTATCTAAAACTGAGTTTTCGTATTCGTGGGGGTGGGGGAAGTTGGAGTATATTGCCTACTTATAGGCGAATTTTCCATTTTCCGTTAATATCATTCTTACTAGACCCTACAGTAAAGTGATGTATTTAAGTTTTGTTTCTAATCAAATTATCTATCCTACGGTACCTACATTAGTTTCATCGGTCAAGTAGTTCCGTAATAGTAACCAGTTAAAGGTCAAAATAGTACCAGTATGGGAATATTTGGCTTAAATAAAACAATAAATGACTGAAATTCGGTGGAATCGTTAAGGGATGCGTTATAAATCTATTTCCGAAGTTGCGTATAATATCAGGGAGGTAGTTATAGTAAATTGCCTATTTATAGGCTAAATTTCCGTTTTTGCTTAATATCATTCTTATTGTTTACCCTACAGTAAAATGGTGTATAGAGGTTTCATTTCTTATCAAATACATATAATAATCTATCAAACGGTATTTAAATCAATGTCATATGTCAAGTAGCCCAATAAGAACGGGATTTGCATTTTTTAATACCAGTAAAGTACGAGATTTTTTTTTTGTAAACTAACTGCATACCTAGGCCCACAAAAGTATCTTTCAAATGTTGACCTCGTTATGGTAAGAACTTTCTAATTAATCCCACCCCAAAGTTACTCGAGCAATAAAATGCATGTCATAATTTTCTGACCATTTCCGCCTCTTTGCCACTGGTTTGAAATTTTATTTTACAGTAAAACACGGTTATAATAGCGTTATAGCCGCTGGCCGAAATGCGCGTTATATACGTGAAAGCGCTATAAAAATATTTATGTTTATTCTGTACGGAGAGCATGTATAGCCGTTTTTCCATGTGATAAATTTTATCAAAATTTTCCTTCCCCATCGAAAGACGAGATATAATCCTTAAACACACTCAACCCTTCCAAGGCTTGTATTCGTGGGAATTACTCGTATTGGCTCGCTATCCTCGCCTTCTTCATCATCATCAGGATCATCGTTATCCTAGTCATTAGTACCGGGAATGTCATGAATAATTTCATGTTTTGTAAATGACAAACGAGGAGTCTTTCATCTGCATCAACAAAAGCAGCGAATGTTGCCTCAGAGTTCAAGATTTCTGGCAATTCTGGCCAAGCCGTGACTTCAATGGATTCTTCCACAGTGACCGTGGATTGAATTGGGCCATTTATATTTACAAATTCGAAACCAGCTTTTGAAAAGCAATTTGATATAGTGGATGGTTATTGCTTCCCAAGCTGACGATACATAATGCATGGCTTGTAGCACATTTATTTTCGCCACTTTAATCTTGGATCCTAAAGATTAAATAGCAACCCAAGCTTCAGCGATAGTTTTGCTTAAAAGCTTTAATATATAATCCCTTGGTCAAGGGGTTGCAGGCGACTAGTGCAAACCGGTGTCACAAATATAACCTTGACGTTGCCGAAATATGCTCGACGTTAGGAGGATGAACAAGGCAGTGATCAATGAAAAGAGCTATGTGCCGATTTTGTCTTGCCATTATCCGGTCTTACTTACCCATCCATTCTACGAATAAGCGACTTGTCAGCCACGCCCAGTTTTTATTTTTGTATTGTGCAGGGAAAATACTGAATACCCTTAAAGCAGCGAGGCTTCTGCGACTTCCCGATCACAAAGGGGTTCCAACTTGCCACTTCCATCTATATTTGTGCATAGGGGAACAGTCAACCTCTCGTTGCTACGCTTACCACCATGAAAATTATCCTCCTTAAAACCCAGCACTTGTCTGGCAAGAGGCTGAAAAAAAATCCGAGCTCATCCGCATTGTAGACATCTCGAGGATGATAATCTTACACAATGGTTGAAAGGAAACTTCCTGCCTAAGTAGTCACAACATCTTAGTTTATTTATATTATTCCGTGACGTTTTTTAAATCTCTCAATTCATCCTGTATTCGCTGCAAAATTGTTTAGCTCTAAAGTCTTCGCAATTTCGTTAGCCTTTTCCATCAAAATTGGTCCATTTACCGAAATTGGCGAAACCATTCTAATAGGACCTTTTCCAGCTCTTCGTATATTTAGCCGGGCGATTTTTTCTTGATTTGTTCGTAAGGCGTTATAAAAGTGTAAATGAATGTCTGGGGACTAAGAATTTGGAGCGATATAACCGTGATAGCGTTATAAAACTTGCGCTATAACCGTGAAATATTTGCACTTAATGTATGGTTAAATTACGGGGACTACGAAAAATGGCGCTACAACCGTGAAATCGTTATATGCGTGAGCGTTATAACCGTGTTATACTGTAATTGGAAATTATTGTTATATTTTTCTCGTCTTTTCTAGACGTTCTAGTGGGTTCGACCGATTTTCGCGTACACAATAATGGATAACACTCGCTTTACTGCAACACTATTTATTACAACACACACGGATATACACGGTTTACAATTTTACTAATTACTTCACTAATTATTGACTTTTTTTGACATTATTCACTGCTAAAACAAGACTGACTCGTCGACACTATTCAACGCCCTTATATACTCGTTTCCACTATTCCGGAAACTTTGGTGACGCACTTTCCGGAAACTTCCAGAAAGTCATTGTTGTTGTTTTAGCGGGCAATCCTATTTCTCGCTAGCGATACTAGTGCCATCTGTTGTCAAGTACGGGAATACCAGTTGGGTTGACGTATAGTCTAGCTACATCACATTATGATAGTTTATTTTATATAGTTACGATATTGTAATATGTATGTGTTTTGAGTTTGCAACTATCTACCAAACCCTATGCACTATTGGTATAGTAAATACTGTATATACTGTTAAGGTACCGGTGAATAGATTATTTGATTGGAAAGAAAACCTGTACCATTTTACTGTAGGGTCAACAATAAGAATTATATTAAGCAAAAACGCAAATTTAACCTATAAGTAGGCAATTTACTATAACAATCCCCTCCCATAAATACGAAAACTCAGATATAGATTTAGGACGTATCTCTTAACATCTCCACCAAATTTCAGTCATTACGTAAAACACTTAAGCCAAATATTCTCATTATTAGTGCTATTTTGCCTTTTAACCGGTAATTATAACGGAACTATTTGGCCTACGATATTAGCTTAGCTACCGTTGAATAGACAATTTAATTAGAAAAAAAAAACTTTTATACATCACTTTACTGTAGGAATACCAGTAAGAATGATATTAAGGGAAAACGCGAAATTCCCCTATAAGTAGGCAAATTACTATAACTTCCCCCACTCACACAAATACGAAAACTCAGATTTAGAGTTAGGGCACATTGCTTAACATCTCCACCAAATTTCAGCTATTACGTATTTTTTTAAGTAAAATATACCCGATTACTGTACTATATCTATCATTGGATGTTTTGTGCCTATAAATGCGCGTGAATATATTGGAAATTGATATTTTAACATAATATCATTCATTCTGCTTTGTATAGGAGTTCACTGCGTATATTAATAAAAATAATTAACACAACATCCTATTCCAGATTCTAAGTGTTGCAGAACATATTGCGAAATTGGACCACGCATTTTTTTGTTAATATATTCTCGCCAGCACTCCAGTTCTTTTATGATAAATAATATGTTGTTCTTATATCCATTATCCTACATGAGTAACATAGCTATCAAATTCACCATATTGCCCCACATAGAACGGTGATTGATCACTTACAGTCCTTTTCTTCGCCTATGTCATGCGATAACATATAAAAATAATCCCATAGAAATATATTTTCATCAGTCGTCGACATTTATCCATTCCGGGGATTGTATCATCATTCTTTGATTCAATTTATGATGTTTTCCCGATTCCTTTTCCGCTTGGGACAACATAATATCTCGGTTTCGGTTGGGAATGAGTGGTCCTGTTGCGGGCAGAATACCGAGATACTATACATAGTATACTTAGGAAGGAGGTAGAATAATGAATGAAATATGCAGAAAATATTTCTCATATTACGTAAATGTGTGTATTATAATAATGGCGAATGGGTACGAGAAAAACATAACAAATTGCGTTAACATGTGTGCGTGTTTTGCATGCATGCAATATAAAATATGGTTCCCAACACAACACGAAACTAATTTGCCAACGCAATTAATTTTGTTGCTTTAATTACTGCATTCAGCGAACGAAAAATGTAGCGGAAAAGTGCTCTTCCAATTAGATTCTCATTCCGCATTAGGGCTTTCCAGCGGAAAAAGAGAGCGGTGGCGGGTAATTCTTGTAGCATTTTCAGTGTTTTTCCAGTAAATTTCGTTCGCTGAATGCAGCCAATGTGTTTACAGGGCTTTTGATAGTTTTGAATGAATTTACAGAATAGATAACACACAAAGGAGTCATTGGGTGATGCGACACGGTGAGTAAAAAGAACTCGCGTAACACGTCGGGTAATGCCGCTTGCCGAAACATGCAGGGCCGGATTTCCCATATGGGCAACCTGGGCATCTGCCCGGGGCGGCAGATTCTGAGGGGCGGCAATTTTCGAAAGTATCCCTTTGTTTTAAACTCTGTGAAAGTAGCATTTTGGAAACTCTTAGAGCAGTTGACATAATTAGACAAAAACTTTAATTTCATCTTTCCAATTTACTCAAGTTAGATATATTCCAGGGCGCCCAATCGAACACTTAACTGAAATTGAAAAAAGTCTACAAAAAATTCTTGTCATCTAAAAAAGTTGGCACTTAACTTTCATGCAAAATTCTTTTAGCATTCATTCCGAGTATCATACTGGTGTCGCGTAGTTCAGTGGGTCTAGAAGTAAAAAGTATTTTCGCAAAGCATTGGCGTCAACATAAACAAGGGAAGGGATCTAGCAAGTACTTCAGTGTCCATTTTAATAGGAAGCCTTAGGGAGTTTTTGGGTGCAATAATCAGGGATCCGGAGCGGCCCAATTGTATCCCTCTGCTACCAATCGAACAAATTTGCTATATGTCTCCCTTCTGACAGTATCCTTTTGTACGATATGAATAAAGATTATGGCTAACGAAATTTAGCGCAAATGTTTGAATATTGTAGAAATCTTACATGTAATTAAAAGTGGAATTAATCAGGCTAAAATGTCCATTCAATAGTTTTTATTTGAAATATTTCGGAGATGGCCGAGTTTTTTTCAAAAACAACTCGATCCACTCCGCTTCGACGAGCAAAAAAGCGCTCCTCGCTCCGGGAGTTAGTTTCGCTTGGACCTTCTCCGCTTCAGATCCCTGTAACAATCATGGAATTCCTGAACCTATTTTAAATAACTCTAGGCCGCCCACACATTCTGCGTGGCAAGCACACATTTTCGATCTTTCTTACTAATTTATTATCTTAAAATTAGTCGCGAAGCAACTGGTTTCAGGTGGACACCTCCACACTTGGGATATTAGAAATGATGCATTCGCTATAAAATTTTCAGTAATATGTTTCTGTCGTGTGAACAGGTTAAAAAAAAATCACAATTTGTAAGTTTAAATTTTCGAAATGTAATTTTCCTTCAGAAACAAAAAAAGGGGAAGATACATAAAAAAAATCATTTCACATGACACTAATGAAAAATTTCAGTTTTCGAGGTTAGGTTGTTCGTTTATAACTTCTAAAACTGCCAAAAATGAGAAAAACTTCCGAAAGTGCAAAGGTATTTAGCAAACATTCTGAACACATTCTGAAGAAAATTTACATTCGATGTAATGGATGCTGAATTTCAATGCTTTTTTAAACAATTTCGGGAAGGGTCCGAACCCCATGGACTTTCACCTGGCCCCATTCCTCGAAAGCACCATATTGTCAGGCAAATAAAATAACATTGGTCACTCGCGTGAAAATATGAAATTTTCTTCTCACATACCACAGCACAGCTAACGTTTTTCCTAGCATGTGTATAACACTACTTTCAAATTTAACCAGTAGCGGAGGGCGGCTATTTGGTTACTGCCCAGGGGCGCCATAGAGGCTAAATCCGGCCCTGGAAACATGGAGTAATGGGGATGGGTTTCAGAATTCAGACCCTATGATCGCCATGTGCGAAAAAGAGAAGAGAAGATAAAAGTTGTCTGTGTTACAACCCACTTCGCACACGAAAAAATACGATTTCTTTTTCGTGCATTTGTCGTTCTTTTGGAATATCACCTTGGTCATGGTTAAAGGTGTTTCACGCATGTATGCATGTATCTGAACGTAACGCTTGCAATTCAGATATGTGTTGTAGGTTTCGTATAAATTGTTGAATCGGGGTCGTGGCTTGCACCACAGTGCATAAAGTGGACTATGGGTAGCTGTGGATGCATGGTGCGGAAGAGAACTCGAGAAAAATATTTATTTAATATATATATTTGCGCAATATTTAAATATAAATATATGGTGAACAACTGCATGAAGACCACGTAAACCCAAACATGACTTCCCTCATGATTTCATTAGAGAGGAACTGATGATAAATGCGGTGCGGATCATCAATCAATTCATCAGAAAGGAGCTGATGAAAAGTACGATGAGTTTCACTGGCGAATTCATCATGCTGGAACTGATGACAAATTTAATGAATTTCCCCGAAGAGTTCATCAAGTTCGCTCTAATGAAATAAACGATGAATTTTATTCATGCGTTCTTAGATGAACCGATGAACCACGTATGAAATAGTCGATTTATTTCATTAATTATTTCATCAGTAATTTATTCATTTAGCACGCTCTGTGGCTCACTAGCTTGAGTCGCACTCTACGACGCTAGTAATTTAGACGTCCGGAAATCGAATCTCGGCGTGTTCCAAAATTTGCGTACATATGCGGATAGGAAATATAAAGTGCTTGCAACAAGCACTCCGAAGCTATGTGCAATGTAACGTTGACTCGAAATAGCCTATAAACGGCTGAGTGAACGCAACGTGCCCCACAAGGGATTACGGTACAGAGAAGAAGAATTTATTCATTTATTCAAGTTACTCGATGCAGAGGCACACACTACGAAGGTCAACTTTATAGTGAAAAAGCCCTGCTAGCCACAATCGGTGAACGATAAATCCGAAGAGACGGGGGAATGCAAAAATTGTCGTAGTATTCGTGAACACTCTCTCGTCCACACGGGTTGGCTTATGTACTTCGACTGAATCTCCATCACCCGATGACTGTCTCGATGAAGAATCGGTGCCAATTCATCGAGAGACATTTTCTTGAAATTTCGGTCAGTTTCGCTTCCTTGTCGTCATTTTGCGCCGATGGGTAATATTTTTCTTTGTATAGCGTAACCTTTTTCACTTTAAAGTTTGCCTTCGTAGTGTGTGCCTCTGCATCGAGTAATTTGAATAAATTAATACATTCTTCTTCTCTGTACCGTGACCCCTTGTGGTGCGTCAACTCAGCCGTTTATTTCGAGTCAACGTTACATTGCATATAGCTTCGGAGTGCTTGTTGCAAGCACTATCCTATCCGCACATGTACGTAAATTTTGGAAAACGCCGAAATTCGATCTCCGGACGTCTAAAGTACTAGCGTCGTAGTTCATATAAGAACGCATGAATGAAATTCGTCGATTATTTCATTAGGGCGAACTTGATGAACTCTTCGGGGAAATTCATTAAATTTGTCATCAGTTCCAGCATGATGAATTCGCCAGTGAAACTCATCGTACTTTTCCTCTGTTCCTTTCTGATGAATTCATTGATGATCCGCACCGCATCTATCATCAGTACCTCTCTAATGAAATCATGAGGGAAAGTCATGTTTGGGTTCACGTGGTCTTCATGCAGTCGTTCACCATATCTTTGAAAAATATATAAGGGAATTTAGTCCCGCGGCTAGAACAAATGGAATGATTCGGTTCATGATGCCGGCATCGATGCATTCCTTATGCCATGGCTAGTAGGGAGGTTCCGCTATACAAAGAAAAATATTACCCATCGGCGCAAAATGACGACAAGGAAGCAAAACTGACCGAAATTGCAAGAAAATGTCTCTCGATGAATTGACACCGATTCTTCATCGAGACAGTCATCGGGTGATGGAGATTCAGTCGAAGTACATAAGCCATTGCGCGTGGATGAGAGAGTGTTCACGAATAGTACGAAAATTTGTGCATTCCCCCGTCTCTTTGGATTTATCGTTCACCGATTGTGGCTAGCAGGGAGGATACGATTCATTTGATCAAAGACTGGAGAGTGTCTGCGGAACACTCCTTCTCGGATCACCGATATTTAGAGCTCAGTCTGGCGGAACGCCCTATTGTGAATCCGCCTACTGTCAGTCGTAGAAGGATAAATGGGTCTAGATTTCAAGAGGTTCTCCTTGCAGAATTACCTTCACTACCAGACATGCCAAACAATGGACAGGAGTTTAATAACATGGTTGACCTTTTCACGGACGCTATGAGGTCTGCGACCGCTCAATCATGTCCTGTTAACTGGTTTCGAGGTAAGATCATCTAGATTTAGGGAAGTCTTGGCGTCGAACCCATTCGTGTCAAGCTTTCTTCAAAAAGAGGACGGTTCATGGACGTCATCAGGTATCGAAACCATTGAGTGTCTGTTTGATGTTCCTGAAAGCTCAGCTATTGACTCATCTGACCTCCGGATAGGTCGCACAGAGTCTTGTGATACGAAATCTATACTCGACCGGGCTTCAACAAACTTCTAGGCTCTGGAGGGGGCATCAGTGGTCCAGGTGTAAGCTACTCAGTCCCTATGGGGAAATTAGCGTCTGTGTTCCAGGCGGAAGTACATGCAACAGAAGTTTGCGCTAGATAATGTCAGAACAAAGGATATGTCAACAGAAAGATAGCGATCTTTACCGACAGTCAGGCGGCTATCAAAGCTCTCACAAAACATACCTTTACTTAAAAACTACTGTGGCTATGTCAGGAAACACTTCAATCTGTAGGATCTCGCAATGATCTTACACTCCTATGGGTTCCCGGACACTCTGGAATAGAAGGGAATGAGCTCGCGGACGAACTCGCTAGGGTGACCTCTGCTAGCCCCTTCTGCGGCCCGGAACCCTTCTGCGGTATACCACTGTGTCAATGCAGAAACGAAATCACTGAGTGGGAAAAGACGACAGCCACCGTACGCTGGGAGGCCCTTCCAGGACTAAGGCAGTCGAAGCTTTTTCTAGCAGCCTACTCTAAGAAACGCACTCTGGAGTTAGTTAAACTCAGCAGGAACAGGGTCAGAATCCTTACAGGCCACTCCCGTCTGAACGGGCATTTAAGAACCATGCGCTTAGTCGCAGACGCGACCTGCCGCTTCTGCGAGGCCGATGAAGAAACATTCACTCACATACTTTGCGAGTGTGAAAGACTGGCGATGCGACGGGAGGAATGCTTCGGCATAACTTTCCTTCTTACAGAGGACATCGCCTCCCTTAGTATGGGACAAATTAATCGATTTATCGACAGATGTCGGTTAGATAAGTTTATCTAACCTGTAGCGTGGGCAAAGGCACAATAGACCACCGGTCGCAGTGCTTATGGCAAATCTGCCGATGCCCCCATTTAATCTAATCTAATACTCGACCGTGAGAAGATTATATGGACAATATCTACCTTGGAGCCCTTTAAATCGTCTAGACCTGATGGCATTATCCCTGCGGACCTGCAACACTGTGTAGACATCACCTACCCATGTATAGAGGGCATACTAACAGCTTGCCTAAGTTTGGTTTATATTCCTCGCAGATGCTCTTTTGGGTTTACATGTTGAGAGTCCAATTTGTACTCTCGTAAACAAGCTTCTTACTTCCAGACGCATAGGCAGCACTTTCTGCGTCCTTATCTAGGTATGTATATGTAGGGGCACACCACAAGGAGGAATTTTATTTCCTTTACTCTGGAATGTAGCGATTAATCAATTGTTTTTGATACTGGAAAGAATTGAATGCAAAGTCACTGCCAATGCTGATGATGTTGCTATCGCCGTTCGATGTAAATTTCCTGAAACCCTTAGTTGGGTTATTGGAGAACGCGCTATCTATTTTAGCGGGGTGGGCAAGTTTTAGTGGGGTTGGAATGAATCCAGTCAAAACGGAGGTTGTCCTCTTTACAAGAAAGCGAACGATTCCTATTATTAACTCCCCTTTGCTGGGGGATTCCCAACTTGTGATTGCTGATAAGGCAAAATTTCTTGGTATTACCTTGGATAATAATATAAGAAGGAAGGAAGGCTATCGGAAAAACCTGGGGCTTACAACCGAAAGTTGTGTTTTGGTTGTATACAACTATTGTTATGCCAGTTTTACTATACGGAGTTAGTGTATGGTGGACAGCACAACAAAACTACCTATTATAATTTACTTGTCAAAGTACAAAGGTTGGCTTCTCTTGTCATAACAGGAGCCTTTCGCACCACCCCTTCAGCCGGATTAGATATGGTGCTGGGTCTGCTCCCATTGGACCTCTTTGGACAACGACTTGCTGCAAACACGGTCCTACGCTTACGGGAAACTGGCCTATAGAGAGCACTAGATTATGGGAACTCAACAGTACTGGGTAACTTTACGCTACCTTTGGAGACTGATTACATTGTCCCCAAGTATTCATTTGGTAAGAATACCTTGATTTTGTCGAGAGATCAATGGAAAAATAATACGCCCTCGGCAAGGATCATAGCTATCATATTTACACTGATAATTCCAACGCAGAAGTTGGTATTGGAATTTACTTGGAACAACTGGACGTACGTTTGTCTCTTTGCCTTCCTAATTTCTGTAGTGTCCTCCAAGCGGAGGTCGCTGCGAAATGGAAATAAAATGGATGCAGTCCAATGCGATGTAAATGGTTGACGTCATGTTCACAGCAAAAGCTATTTATTATTTAGCTTTTGATGCCACCCATTTAAATTGCATTGGGCCGCTGCTGCTGCATCCATTCTATTTCAATCAGGATAAATATACTCATAGAAAAGTTCTTTCTAATACAGAAAGTTGGTAAAAAAAAAGAGTACTTTCTGGGACGTTCTCTATTTAATGCCATGCATTTTGGAACATTGAATGGAAGCAGATTTTAGGGGGCGGCAAATTAGGAGCGAATATTTTTTCAAGCGATTCTTTAAAAATATAAATGCACAATAAATATTTTTTTTTAATACCAAATATAGAGAATGTGGACGATATCGATACCGACGCTTCGCCTAAGGAATTTTTGTATCGTATTTCACTCTCATTAAAGAACAATCAGGACCTCTGAAGCGGAAAGCTCAAAGCTCACACGTATAAATGTATGACCGGTAAATTGAAAATTATTCGAGATGAATTAACGACATTCCCGCCTATGAGCAGAATATTTCTGGAGGTCGCTATATGCTAGAATAAGCTCTGTGGCTCACATGGTTGAGTCGCACTCTACGATGCTAGTAATCTAGAGGTTCGGAGATCAAATCTCGGCGTGGTCCAGAAAATATATAGTGCTTGCAACATTATATATACACTCCTCTATTTGCAATGTAACGTTGACTCGAAGTAGCCTATGAACGGCTGAGTGAACGCACCATGCCCCACAAGGGGTTACGGAGTTACGGTACAGAGAAGGCTAATATGCTACGAGTAGAATAAACAATATTCTACTAGTCACATCTTTCATTTAGCATACGCTTCATTGCTGTTCATCAAACGACCGTTCTTATACCATCCTCATTTGGGCAATTGAATTAAAGCAATAAAAGGTCGTTCTGGCTGCTTTAAACTTCCCTTAATTTGATATCCTGTTTTAGTAAACATTGCTTCTTATCTTACTTAACACATAAATGAGCTTAATTTACAACACATCATATTCATAAATTTTATCAAATCAAAGCAAAATTCCCATGAATCTTTAATTCTGCCTCTGCCACACCATACAAAGCATCATCTTCATTATTATCAGAGCCTTTCGGTATAAATCTCCATAAAATATGTGAACCATAAAACATGTCTTCAATCAAATTTTCAACATACCTCTACCGCACCGTAAGTAAAGACTTCCTATATGAGGTGGAAGGCAATATAAGGCATTTTGAGTGGTGTAGGTGGAGACAAACACATTCTTAAACACAATATATGGTGGCTGTACACGTAAGCGTACACACGTAACGGAATCTAATAAATCTAACACAGACAGAATGAAATGATTAATGCATGAAACAGATAAGTATAGAGTGCCATTACGTATTATAGGAGGCCAAATATTTCGCATGACTTTCATCCGTCAGGATAACAGTTAGGTTTTGTGTACGTAACGTATGATCATCTAATTAGAATTGCCTGTCATTAATTTAGGCTGGCACTAATTGGACTTGACTGTTTTAGGGGGTCATCGTGTAAATTTATGTAAACATGTTTTGCCGAACAATTAATATCATTAATTTTGCGTTGGTTTTGTAACATTTTTTGCGGAATATGTAACGGGATGGTATAATTAAAGGATTATGTACAACAGTACAACTATCTCTACCAGTGGCGATCCTACGTAGGGGTTTCGGATGTTCAAAACCCCTCCGAAAATTTGTGATGATGTTTAGATGAGAAATTGAGTTAATATTAAGCACACACCGCAGTCTTAACAGACGAAAAGTTAGGTCATTTAGAACGCTGTTGACTGGAGAAAGATTAAGTCTAGTGTACCTCAGAAATATGTAGGATAACTGAAACTACTCCCTGGTCCAGTGTTGCCAACTGGAAATTTAGAAAACGGCTAAATTTAGCCGGGAAACCGGCTATATTTTATTCAAAAACGGCTAAAAATCCGGCTAAATAAATAAATTCAAGAAAAACGGCCAAAAAACCGGCCAAACAATACAAAACAGTAACATTACGAAAAAATATAGTAACAAACTGATTTTAATAATTTTATTTCTTTTCTGCAGTACTACTCGTAAACTATGCTTTAGGCAGATTTCTTAGTTTTATTACATATATGCTCCAATCGCTGGCATTAGAGTCAACATTTACATTGTTCGGAGTTAGATAGCTCAACTAGTCATAATTTTGTATACATGTACAATTTCTCGGTCAAGTCTATCACCAGATTAGGTTCGAAATTGTGGAACATAAAATTCGTAAAAGGAACGTCCAATACGTAACAATGGGCAAGGGCAACCGTATGGCAAGAGTATGGGTATCTTACCATCATCGTACCTGAACAATATTATATTTTGATTAAAATTTAACCATTTTAGGCCCAATGCACATATCCAAATCATCATGAAAATAATCCATCATGATGATGAAAGTTCGAAATTGGAGTGACACATATGCTTTCTTCATTAGAATTCGTCATTTACTTTTGACGTTTGTGTAAATGGTGAAAATGTCCCTCACAATTGCGATATTTTGATGAATATTCAAATCAATAATTTTTTAACACACTTTTCTTAAAGAATTTGAATAGAAATGTGTAAAGATTGATAACAAATTTAATACATTTGTAAACATTTTTGTAATTTTACAACATATGGCATCCCTAGTCTTTGTTGAGCAAATGATGGTTTAAATGCGTAATTTGGAACTCGTGCTAATGATGATAAATTTGCGTCATTCGAAAATGTGTGTTTGAAGCTTGTTATTCATTTTCGAATTTAAGCCCTCCAAATTTTATTTTATTTTCCATAGTTACGAAATTGATGTTCCATTGTTTATGTTCCACAATTACGAATTTGATGCTCGAAAATTACGAAATTGATGTTCCAAAATTATTCGGAGTGGTTTCCACTCCGAATCGGTGTCGAATATTGTCCATCCGAATCGGATAATATTGGCATAAAACTCGAAGCAAGGTATTGCTAAGGACTCCGAACGAATGTAATGATTTTATCCTTTTGGTGTAATAATTTGAACTCAAAAGAATACTTTCATTATCACCAAAAGGAGTGATTCTCGATATTTTTGGAATAAAAAAAAAAAAAACAATTTTCACAGGGAAGGAACATGTAACGCATAAATGAGATTTGTACAACCCTTCTATAGGTAATCATTTACCTCTTTACGCCCTAAAATACATAATAAATTTACCTACCTACAGTGGGATTCGATCCCGGGACTTTATGATTTGTAGACGAACGCCCTACCTACTAAGCCAACTAGACTAACTGATGGAGTTTGTAATTTATACAACATGTGGCTTCGCTCTACCACCAAATTCACTCCGATCGGTGGATACACAAAATACCAAAATCTGATGAAATTAGCCCCAGCACAATAATTTGATTGAACATGTTACGGAATTGATCCGATATGTGTAATACTCAATACCAAATGGGATATTCTTTGCAATGTGTCCGCAAAAGGTTTTAATTTAGAAGTTTCGTCCGTTTCGGATTCTTTTCTAATAAAACCCCTTATGGCGGTGTTATTTTGAGCATGTTTACTCCGAAATAATTTTTCTTTTTTATCCTATCGGATTTTCTTGCTCGAATACCCGGCATTTTTTTTGCTGTGACAAACCCAACAACTAAATGTATTGCATCTACGAAAATGAGTAGTTTCTATAAATCGTCAGACGTTGTGCAAGTAGCTTACCCAGTAAACTGCAAAAATTAGATTTAAGTGAGTATATATTTCCGGGGGCAACTTACCCACTTCTTCAGAACTTAGCTTTTGTGCTGAAGAAGGGGGTAAGTTGCGTCCGAAATATACACACTTAAAACTAATTTTTGTAATTTACTGGGTAAGTTACTTGCACAACGTTGGTGTTGAACACTACAAAGTTCCGGCGATATTATCAATATCTATGAATCGCGCTAAAATGTTTTCTCCCTTGTACTTTCTGGCATGATTACGTTATCTATGGAAAAATGTTCAGGCACCCCATGCTCAAATTGCTCAAAAAAGAATTTTATCTAAGAGGCGCCACAGACCTTCCGATCGATCGGCCAGATTTTTTTAATGCGAGATAAATCGGAAGATGTATGGGACCATCGGATTCAATTTTTTGATTTGACATGTGGAACGAATTGCCCATGCAATTTTCCGTACAAGTTGTCATGACAATCATGTGTGTTCTCGGTTGCTGATTTTTTGACATAAACCTGTGGTCGTTCTTCATGCTGTGGTTGTGGCGGTCATTCTCCATCAAAGTGGCAATGGATATCCATCTTCCATCGCCAAAAATGGTATAATTTTCGCTATTTTGTGTTGTGTCTTGTGAGACTGTCTATTTCAGATTGCCCGATAAATTGCCTAATGTATGTGCTGTACGAGCGGCAGATAGAATGTGGGCAATCGTTTGCCCAATCGATCGGCCGAGAAATCGTCGGGTTCGTGGCGCCTTTAAGAAACTGTCTTCCATTTTGCAAATTATTCAGCATATTGGTGGTTAGTAAATTACATGCTTAGACTAGGTACTAATTTCGTCAGTTTACGTGCAATCCATTACTCTAAAAGGCAAGGCTCCGCGGCAAATTTTTCCCAGGAGACATAAATGCAAGTTTTCCTCTAGGTGGACATAGAAGTACCTACTTACCTAATATACGATAAATTGTCAAATTGATTCTAGTTTCAAAGTAAAAAAATGCATAAAATAATTTTAGCCGGAAAAACGGCCGAAGAAAATCATTCAAAAAGGAAATCCGTCCGGAATTATAAATTTCTTCCGGCTTAACAGCACGATTTCCGGCTAAATTTTGTTCGTTATACGGATGATGATGATGCAGAAAGTGTCGCTAGTGGCGATAAAAAGAAAGAAAAATTCGTCTTTCGCTGCCCATCCCAGGCGTGTGTTAGCCACGGTTTTGCAAGACCCGATTGTGGCCTAATATTTTTATTCAGTCTGTTGAGTCATAGGAGATCACGTCCACTAAGTGAATATTGAACCTCCGGGGAAACCATAAGAAATTATAGATAATTAGTGCATAAACACTCAGCAAATAAAAGCGTTAAAAAAAATCTTCTATGAGAAATTTCTTGCCGAAATGCACCATCAACAAATTTTTTTCAGGCATTTTAGAAAACATGTATCCACATTTGACAGCAATTAACCCGGTCTCCTCGCGAATGGATTCATTGATTCATCTAGCATTGAGTGGGCCAATTTCGGACAAGATAGTTTGGATTTCAGCAAGTTGAGGAAACACAGTACACATTGCCAGAGTCACAATAGTAGTCTCCCTAATATGTTTCCGAACATGCTAACATCGGGATTTGCCTAGGTTTCCCCGATTTAAGTAGCTCTTACCTTATTCTCTATAACAACTCGAAATGGTGCCATTATGAAAATAAGCCACCCAAATTGAAACCACTAAAGAAACTCGTCCTCGAAGAGACCCAGCTACTTTATGTTTATCGGCTCCATCATTTCTGGCATACCATTTTTGAGAGCGGGGCTTTCTAACGTTAGTTGAATGTTTTTGTGGAAAAGAAATGTTTGCATTAATTTTCAATTGCTTACCTTATTCCATAGATCGGAAACGATGGCGAATGCTACTCACTTGTAGGCAGGCTCGAAACGCAATTACCAGCCCACTAGGGAGAAAAGCTAAACAGGTACTCAGTTATACACGGAAAAAGTTAGAAAACTGCATTAGTGACAGGGCATCGTAATTTTAAAGTGCATCTAACTAAGATGAAAATCCTGGAGGATGATGTATGCAGACTATGTCTGGCTAAGACGACAACACGCATTGTGTGTGAGTGATCAGCACTAGGTAGTAGGAGGCTGAGGATCCTAGGCAAATACACAATAAGTGTGGAAGCCATGAGTGAACTTAGCTTTAAAGACATGTTACACATCACATGACTTCTGGAAATCTTTGTAAGGGGACGAAAATGGACCCAAAAAGTAGTGGTCTGCTTCGATAAATCCCCAAATCACATATGAGGAGCCTATTTTCAAAAGCCACCATCTCCAATTTTTAAAAATTTTGAGTTAATAATGGCAGCCGATAGGTAACTAAATTATCTACTAAATTATCTATAAGCTTCTGCGATCAGAATCCTTGATTTTCAATTAAAACCCCTCTAAATTTAGTAAAGCAAAATGCGGTTATTTACAAAATCCGCCATCTCCAATCCAGTTTGGGTTTCAAAATACGCCAAATCCATCTTTTTCATATGGTAACAAAAAACGCCAACTCCTGTACAGTATGGTAGTTGAAAATTGTTCACTATCAAAAACGTACATATCCATAAATCAAATTTTCAATTAAACTTCTGGTGAATCCGATTAACAATAAATTAATTAAAGTATTGGTAGAATTAAAGACCAATATTTTTGTGAAGTGAAATACAGAAAAACGTGATTAACGAAATAGCCAAGTCACATTGTCCCCGGGATTCGGATAAAAATTAAGAAATCCATTCTCAAGTTTCAATTCCCATAATTTTATAAGCAAATTACTCCAATCATCTACGAAATTTTTTGGTTGTAACGAGTAAACTAGCCCAATGTAATCGAAAGCTAAGATTAATTAGCTTGCAATTTGTTGGCTCCAGAACAGAACTGGCTGCCTGAATCGTAGACCTCCAATTATCGCGGTTATGTGACCTTTTCCTCCAGTTTCGGAATCCCAGCATCTGGTGGGTGTCTTCACCTACGGAGTTCTCCCAGCGAGCTCTCGGTCGTCAACGCAACCTCGCTCCGTCAAGTCGTTGTGCGTTCATTACTTTCTTTGGCATGCGATTATCGTCCATCCGCTGTATATGCCCCGCCCATTGCAAACGTTGAAGCTTCACGATTTTCGTTATCAATCGGATAAAAACTAAGGGTTCCTCTCATACAAAGTGACCCACCAGGAGTTTGTTCTCGCACAACTCATTTTATAAACTGTAGAACAAAGTTGTCTTGGATCACTTTGTATGGGAGGTACTCTTAGTTTTTATCCGATTCAGCTGATTTTTGGTGGGTGGTATGTTGTGCCTCCCCCCTCCCCACATTGACAATAAACCAAAATTTAGCTTTCTGTTTCAATTTTGGGGGGAGTTATGGACATGCCTTTTTGCCAAATTCAAATGGATGGATAATGGGGGTCCTTGATTGGAGCGACTCAATGTTTTGCTCAAAACTATCTTGAACTTATTGTGGATACATATATGTAGTTATGAATTGTCAATGCATCGAATTCTTCTGGCTTGAATTAAGCAAAACACATCTTTCACGGTATCGTAGGATAGGAAAAAGAAATATTTCAATTTATATTTGACGTTTTTAGCATTTTTATGGCTTGCTAAAACTCGTGCTTAATTTAGCATATAATATGTATTAAATTATATTTTCTTAACTGTATCCCGTAACTCACTTTCGAGTCATTGCTTAACGATTCAGTCATGTATTTACTATTTCGAGCTTTAGTTTAGGGAGCTTAATTTTCCTAGAACCATCACATGAAAAGGTCTCTAGCTTTCTAGTAATGGTGGAGTAAGGCTGAATCGTATGGACCATCGGGACTAACATAATTTAATTCAATTGCCTTCAAATCAGATAGAAATACCAACTTCCGCCCCAATGAATTTCGTTGTCGTTTCAAAAACCATTAACTTCACTGCTTACGTTTATAAAAAAATCTCATTGAATATCATTTTTTTTCACCGTTTTCTGAAGCTCTTATTGACTTTATTACGAAAAATATAAGGGAGAGATAATTTAATCGTTTCTGTTTCTTTTCTCATTGGGAAAACCGACAGATCTTAACTTTTATGACGCTGGAAATTTAGATTTTTCACTATCAAAATCCGCCATATTCAGAATGCTCACTTTAAAAATCCGCCATTATTACACTTCACTTTCAAAAACCACCAACTCCAATTTTTAAATTGAAATAACTCCCTTATTTAACGTGGAAGATTTTTGAAACTCAGTGAATTTAACAAACGGGCAATAATACAAATGTAGAGTTAAACATTTGAGTTGTACATTAGGTAGTATAGCCGTAAACCGTTTTTCTTGATTTACTCAAATTGCTTTGTCGTGCAGATGGCGGCTTTTGAAAATATGCCCCTCATACGTCATTCTAAATTCCGCCAGGTTTCTGAATATTTTTTGCCGGTGGTGAATAATATGTGGCTGAGGAAATTCAATACTTAGCTTTAATTTTGAAATTTCAAACAAACTCTGGCTTTGCTGAACTGAGGTGAATTGCGCTTAAGAGTATGAATTGTGACGGAACGGACTTCTACATACTATCTGGGCTTTCTCAGTGGGTAGACATCCTATTTTCTGAATTACTATAGCGTTGGTTCGAATGCCACTGTGACTATGCATTTTTGGGTTGATATGTGATCCTACGGCAGCCATCGTCGAACCGATGAGTTATAACGACCAAGGGCTACCAAGATCACTCGATTTAAGAATAAAATGTCTCTTACATAGCTTCCACAACAACAACGACATAACATTTGTGCTATCTACTATCAATCTGCCTGGTACTTTACCTTAAAGGGCGGCTATTTGTCCACTCGCCCGGGGCGGCGTAAGTGCGCTAGAGCGGGCGCTGGTTTTAACTGACAGAATCTGCTCTGTAATATGTAACTGGTTTGACTACACATTTCTGTATTATCATTAAATCTTATTCTATTACTACAGCAGTTGAAGATACGATTCCGCGCCTCATCATGGAGAAAGGGAACATCTTAACAACTTTTCGGTTGCAAGTTATAGGCCCATTCTCTCGTATATCTTATAGAATGGTTAGTCTTATCGCCCAGAGAAGACACACACAATATTCAAAAAGCTTCTCCATTATGTTGAATTCATTTTTTGTTAATTTTGCATAGTTATGTTATCTTTTGCTTATTTACGCTGTTGGATGAAAGTGCGCAATGATTTTCTCAATCTAAGATGATGGCTTAAACAAGCAAAATATGGCGTAGCTATGCAAAATAAACAAAAATTTCATTCAATACAATGGAAAAGCTTTCTAAATATGGGGTGTGTCTTCTCTACGCGATAAGAGTAATCAGCCGACAGGTACTGAATAAGAGCTATCAGAAACCCGGCCATAGACGAGTTGGTGTTGGCATCGGAATAACTGATGATCGCAGTCTTAATTAACAAGAGGCGCAAACCCAGCCCGCAACTCCCGCTCTGAGTTACATCAAGCGCATGCAAATATGTTAGCTCGTTCATTAGCCTGATTCTTCTTCGGGGCATCATATCTGACGTCGGTCGTGGTAATTTAAATCGATCTGCAGGAATTGGCGAAATCAAATAACTGCCACACAAAACATTTCTGAAATTGTATCCACTGTCCTACCTTAACATCCTCTCTTACGAGGAAGGATTTCCACGAGGCGACCAAATGTAGTGTCTTTGAACGGAAATCTCCTTCCAAAACTACATGTATACTTTAAGGTGCGTCTCACGATGATATATTTTGTCAGTGGTGCTAGGGCAGGACATATTATAAAAATTGTCTTACCAGGAAGCCTTATGCTTATTCATATTTACGTAGATATATGTACATACATCTACGTAAATAACTCGTTTCAGAATAACATCCCCAGGACCCATTCCTTCTAACGCTTCTCCAACCGTACCACAACGACTATACGCCGATTAAAATCTCAAAATGAACGAATCCTCCGCTTAAATCTCGATAATCTCCTCTCTGCGTTCCTTTAAAGTGGAGTCGAAAAGCTGCCATCTAATACCGAGGGGGTAGTGTTTAACAGTAATTAGTTCGTCTAGTCAAAAGACGTTTTTGTGACATTCTCTTTACATTTTTTTCCCAGAGCTCCTTTTTTCATTTGCTGAATTTTTCATTAGATTCCCGGAACGGACGACACACAGTTCAAATTTAAAACGTTTACTTTGCGCGCTGGGCTTGTGTTGTATGTGTACCTACATTTCGCCCGCAAGGGGATTTTAAAAAATTCATGACCTTTTTTCCTTGCGTCGCCACCGAACTTGTCCACTTTGCTCCTTGGAAGGACACAGCACAATCGAACAATTGATGGCTTACGTACATGGATTAATGGATTTTTTGAATGTATGCTTTGGGTTCTTCATAATTTTTACGGATTTCTTGATATTTCAAATTGTTGGGCTGCTAATAGGTAATAGGATAATAACAAGGGAATTGTATTTTATACAATGAAATTAGAATATGTATTGAAGTTTGCGATTAAAGGTCATTGCGAAGGCGTATTATGATTATTGGTTGTATACGGTTTGTGGACTGATGTTTAATATCATCGGAAGAAGTTGAGATTGGTAATTTGGATTAATTTTTTAACGATTGTGTGTGTGTTTAAACGATAGAAAAAAAGATAAACGTTACTCCCACTTTTAGTAAATTTCTAATTTGATCTAAAAATTAAAGATTCTTGGAAGACTAAAATTATTATTAATGTCACAACAATGATACCTACTTTCATCTGATAAATCTGCAAAGATGACAAAGGTTCTTTCAATACCTTGGCGTTCAAACGGGATAATATTTTTTATTTCTTTATATACCCTTCGCTCATAGAGTCATCTAGTTTGTAACGCATTGAAGGAAGCACCTCCCACCATATAAAAAAAAATTTGCAGAAATGCTTCTTTTTGCTGCAGGCAGTTTGTATGTTTGAATCGGTAAAATCGGACAATGGGCTCATGGCTCATGGGGCTGCCAAACCAACCCAACCTCCCAAATTAGGTTCTTCTAAGAAACATTCTGTACACCAATTTCACAAAACCTTGAATTAATGTTTCTTTATCAAAGCAACAAAAAAGGTCAAAACAAATGGAATCGTACTATGGGGCTATGCTCCCGCATTCCCCAATAAAATTTTCAGAGTAAATATTTTTATTTGCCCACTTATGTCAACCAAACCCCACACAAATATTGTTTGGTCGACGCAACGGAACTTTTGTGAAGACGGACGGGCAAAAATGGGGGCGGGGGGGGGGGGGATTAAATACAAGTCGTAGGTAGGCCCGAAAAAACTTTTCGCCCGAAGAGAGCGAAGGGTATCCAAATTTTGGCCGCGCCTGAAATTAGCCTCGGTCTCGTTTTAAAATATCCTTACGGTAAGATTGAGCAATCGATGGCGATTTACTTATTCTTATTAGAGACCAAAAGATCGCAGTCGTAGCCTAAACCAATACCATACCAATGCGATGCCAAAGCGCATCATGTAGGTTGGGGAAGCACTGACATAAATACAAGAGGATCCGAACTCGCCGAGTATCTAGTTACGACTGATTTAGAGATTCTCAACAAGGGCTATGAGCCTACATTTGTCACAACTGCAAGGAGAGAAGTGATTGATAACACATTAGCTTTTAAGGGTCTGACAGACCTGGTCCATAAATGGGAGCTCTCGCTATCGGACCATCGTCGCATTGATATCGAACTGAACCTAGGTGACATGCCTAGGGAACCCTTTCGAAATCCCCGTAGAACCAACTGGTCGCAATATAAAGAAATTTTGCAGATCATCTTACTGTCACCAAGCCGCCGAATCAAATCTGTTCAGGCGGATGAGGAGGCGACACTTTTGCTAACCAATCGGATAGTAGATGCCTACGAGCAAGGCTGCCCAATACGCCTGACAAAGAAGGAAAGTACACCTTGGTGGAATCCGGACTTGGCGCAGAAAAGAAGGGCTAAAAGGAAACCCCTTAATAGGGCTCTGAACACAAATCTGTCCGCGGATTGGACTAATTACCAACAGGCCCAAAGAATCCTCAAAAAGGACATAATATCCGCAAGAAAGTCATCGTGGAGACGCTTCTGTGAAGAAACCAACTCAACACAGGCTACGACCAAACTTAAGCGAATCCTCGTTAAAGATAGTAAACAAATGCTGGGCAATCTAAGGCTACCGGACGGAACGTTTACGGAGAGTGAGGAGGAAACCATCAATCTTCAACTTGACGTGCACTTTTCCGGAAGCAGACAGGGCGAAACTCTAAGGAGACGATAAAAAGTCCCCATCCAAGAGGCTAGGGTTTGGTTTTCAGAATAGTTACGTTAGAACGAGTTAAGTGGGCACTAAACTCGTTCGACAGCTACTAATCCCCCGGGCCTGCTGGGGTTTTTTCTGCTCTCCTAAAAGAGGGAATGGAATTTCTTGGCCTACATTTAAGGAATACATATATAGGACATGCCTCGTGTATGCCTACATTCCAACAACCTGGCGGAACATGAATCCCTTAACCCAGGTAAACCCTCCTATGCTGACAATATTCATCCTAAAGGGCTCGAAAGACTAGTAGACAGGTATGTATATAAGGGAAGTATGCCTTCCCAGACGCCCGCTGAACAGCAGGTAACATGCTTAACAGGAAGGTAAGTTGACAGAAACTGCCCTTCACGAACTCGTCAGCGAGCTCGAGAAGAGTTCGTCTCAGAAAGAGTTTGCACTGGGTGCATTCATCGACATCCCAGGGGCGTTCGACAACACCTCATTTACCAGCATCTGTGATGCGGCAAACGAGCATGGAATCGATCCTTTGCTGATAGGGTAGATGGGTAATAACAGTTGGATCAAAGACAATCAAAGTAGGGTGTACACCAAAGGGTGTCCTCAGGGCGGAGTTCTCTCTCCTCTGATGTGGCTCCTTGTGATGGACACTCTGCTCCGGACTTAAGATAATAACGGGTGTTTGCGGAACCTTATGCAGACGACCTTGATGTAATAGTAACGGGGCAAATTTGTGGACACAATCTATAGCACCGAATGTAATCAACACTATGGCTAATCGACAGATGGAGTAGGCAAAATGTGCTATCAGTAAACGCCGAGAAGAGTGTCTTGGTTATGTTTACCAGAAACCGAAATTGGGGAAGCTTCACCTTACCCAGGCTGCACGGTGTCGAGCTTTATCTATCTATTACAGTCAAATATCTCGGGGTGCATTTGAACCTCAAACTTACGTGGAAACTCCATATTCAAGAACAATGCCATAAAGCCTGACAGAGAAGAATGGTCCTTTGACGGCCACTCTGACTTCGATGGAAATGACGTAATTATCTACACTGATGGATCAGTGATGGATGGTTGGGCTGGTTCAGGCAGGGATCTTCTCGATTCAACCAAGAATTGAGCTGCACCAGTCTCTTGGGACCATCACATCATTTTCGCCATTATAGTGGCAACCCATGAATGTATGCGGTAGAACTCGCGCGGCCGCAACATTCGAATCTGTTCTGACACAGCCAAGCTGCCTTAAAGGCGCGCCGGTCACTTCAGAAATATCAAGCCAGCTGAAATGGAATTGTCATCAAGCGCTTCTAAGGCTGGGGAGACTAAACGGGCTACAGCTGATGTGGGTGCCCGGACACTCAAACATCACTGGGAACGAGATGGCAGATGAACTCGCCCGACAAGGCTCTAGCTCATACATACTAGGTCCAGAGCCAGCTTTTCGGCATACCATCATATGTGATCAAGCTTACCCTGAAAAGGGAGTCGGCTGCGATCCATGCCGAAATCTGGGAGAACATAGATTCCTGCCGACAGACTAAAACCTTCATCGCCACACTCATGCGACACGTGGCGTTCTTCTTCCTCAACATAAGGAAAGGAGAAATAAAGACCCGCACAGATCTGGTGACAGATCTGCTCTCTAAATTACCACCTAAACAAAATTTAGACGGTACTATCGGCTATGTGTGGCCAGTGTGAGGAAGAGGAAGAAACAGCATTGCATTTCATATATAGCTGTCCGGCTTTTTCAATGTCAAGAATGAGGTATCTTGGCGATTACTTCATCGACGAGAGCGAGGCGTTCTCACGCTACCTCTTGGGAATGTGCTACGCTTCGCGAAATCCTGCATCAATCGCAGACAAAACAGCGCCTAAGCTCAACGGAAGAGTACAATGGGTCGAGTTAGCGACCTGAGTGCCCGTACCGCGTGGTCCGCCTACTAATTCGGGCGTGGCCTTGGGCTGTGTTTTAGTACGTATGCGTGTCTAAGTCGGGCGAATCGTGCTGGGAAGCAACTGCATGGAATGGGCCTGCTTACTTCTTTCGAAGATTTCACAGCCCCGGCCCAACCGGAAAAAAACCTACAGCCGCAGACTTATTGCCGTCAATGACCGATGTCCTGGTACCCAAGAAAAAGTCACATTGTATGCATTTGAAAGACGTCGAAGCGCATCAAAACACTCCTTTACCAGTCCATCTGGCCTATCTAATCTTCTCCTGGGCGAAAATAACCTCCGACAGGCTTTTCAACCTGTACTCAAGCCACTTGCTCTAGCGCTATCCTTGTAAGAGGTTTTAACAGCTTCATTATTTGTTCGGCAGCAGAAATTTAGCTCACGAGTCGTATCAAGAGTTAGATCTAATACCCCTCTCCTACCCGCAGTGACAAACGTTGGACTTTGTTCTGTAGGGACCTACCTCCCCAAACAGTATGATGGGCAGTCGCATCTCAGCTTATCATGTACTGCCGATTAGATTTTGCGCAAAAGTCGATTAAACTTGAACCTCGTCTGGAGAAACCGTATTGCTATCCGATTGAAAATACGGAGATGCATTTACCACACGTTGACTCCGTTGCGTACTTCAGACATTCGTAAATCACCGCTAGATCATAAAAAAAACTTTTAGACTATTTGTGTTCCTAGAGTATTCTATATGATATCTTATTGTCAATGATATTTTTCCCGTTATGAATTTATGCAATATGATTTGTATATTAATTTATCTAAAAAAAATTAAATACCTCGAAACTATGATGATCTTTAGAAAACTTACTCAGATTTTCAGATTTGTTTTTATGCAAATTACCAAAAATATGGAGATATGTTCTTCAGATTCCCTATGTCCATTCCAGCTAGCTACAAAGACCACTCAAATAGCAAACAAATCACTACAATTACTCGAACTTCGACGTTTCACATTCAAATTTTTCTTAAACTTCAGCACCGACGTCAAAAAGATCTTTGTTCGATTCGTCAACTTTGATCCTGTGCTACTGCGCGGTGTCGACTCTTTACTCGACACATTCGAGTCATCGGCAATGTTCATTTGACTCTGACTCAGACCGTCAAAAGAGCTACGCGATTTAGGCGAAGACGAACGACTCGCCACATCCGTACTATCGATACGTGGCAAATTACGACGAAGTCCCGCCTGTTGAGGCCGATAGCCATCATCATCTTCGTCATCGATATCGCTTTCGCTAACCCGAAGGATATTCTCCAGATTGAGAATGCGTTTGATGGGTTTGTTGGCCGACGACGATGACTGATGGTGGGATGGGGATTTATCGGCCGACGGCGCCGTGGAGTAGGATTTCGAGGTGGTTTCGAAACCCTTGCCAATACTTTTTTGTTTAACGATTTTACGATTGTTGGGCTGTTCCATGCGTCGATGTTTTTGTATGGTAGCGGTTACGGCCAGACGTTGTCGCTCGCGTTCGGTGAGTTTGTGTATCCGCTGAGGGTTGAGCTTGACTTGAGCCACAACGCCGACGAGGAGCTCGTCCACGTTATGATCGAGGCCACTGGATGTTTCGATGAATTTACAGCCGATTTCTTTGGCCAGTTTGCGACCAGCTGTGAAGAAAATTAAAAAAATATCGAATGAAAGCCTAAGTGGGGGAAGAGTAAAAAAATATATAATTTCACCGTCAAGTTAACAACTGTGGAACATCAATTTGGCCATTTTGGAATGTCAAATTCGTAATTTAGGAGCATCAAGTTCGTAATTATGGAAAATCAAATATTCCGAAACGACGAAATTGGTGTTCCATAAAAATACGAATTTGATGTTCCAAAGCTTAGAACTTCACCAAGAAATGACATAAATACACAACGATAAATTCAAACCAAAAACCAAGCATAGAACCTACGATAACACCTACAACTAAACGAAACCAATATTATGTCCTTTTCGCTTTGCATAATTACTCACTTTGTCTAGGCACTTCTCGATGACGTTCTAAATCCGTCTTGTTTCCCACCATTATAGCACCGCGCGTTAACAGCATTTCATTGTCCTTAAGATATTGTAGGATTTTTTCGGCAGATTTAAAAGAATTTCTATCTACAACAGAGTATACAACTACGAACAGATCAATATTGTACGTTGAGCAAAATGCTTCAGTCTGAAATGAGAGAAAACAAGAAAAACGAGAAGAACGTAAAAGATAAGTTTCACTGAATCCTGCTAATGCCAATGGCAATGATAAATTATTATCGATAAAATTAGTTGTTGAAAACTGTGTCTATATGTGTAGGTTGAAGAAAGAAACAACCGTAAAAGTTTGGACGACAAGCATTTGCAATTTGGTTTTATGTGTTTGGTTGTTAGAGGATGTTTAAAACGGAATGGCCCTCCTTTACTCTTATATTAGAATTCGTTTTAAGATTATTTTTGGTATGTACATTAAAAAAATCCTGGTTCTGATTTTTTTAGCAGTTAAAATATTCAAACACACATTTACATTTAAAAGAAAAATAATTCATTTTGTTGATTCATCAACAACAACAATTAAAGATGCATCCACAAAGGCAGCTAATTCGCACCTCGTCAAAGAAACTGAGACTCTAGCCATTATAGGTGGGGCAAAAGTAATCACTCTATTCGCAATCGCTGTAACTCTTTTTCCTTCTTTTTTTTTCTTTCATTTTTCCTAGTTTCTGAAGTATACAAACGTAGAATACGAACTGTCAAACCATGAATCGGTTTACTCCTAAGGAACGCTGGCAAATTTGTTTCGAAGAAGAGGACGATTTTTCATCAAAAATCAGTCTCAATCGGAATCTCGTATAAGCAGGTCATAGTTGATAGTGACGGTGATATCGAAGATAGTGAGAGACCTTTTTTGCAATAGTCAGTGCCGTTAGACTTTTACATTTGATTCGGTGTATCGATAAACCTGATTCTACAGTGAAGTTTACCCACTTGAAAGTGGTCCGTAATGGACGCGGACTCAGGCGGGATATCCCGCCGAAATTACTTCCTTCCATTAAGTGAGGATGTGACCCCATCATCCAAACGGTTCAGACCATCGTCAGCAAACCTTTCCAATAACAAGGAATTTCCAAGCCTTGTCGGCAACAAAAGCAACTTGGTCCAGAAGAAAAAGAAAAATCCCAAATTCCTGCTCATCAAAAATAAAGACGAAACAAAGCCACTCAGCTCCTTCAATATTTTTTTGGTTAACAAAGCATTGGAATCAATATCAAAGGAATTTCTCCAAATCTCATTTGACCGTTCGGGCAGCATCGTTGTGTTGGTCGAAAACGAATACTTTGCCGAAAGAATTACTAGACAAACGAAACTCTCAAACCTCTGTGAAGTAGAAATTTCATACCACCCGACCTTAAACCAAACGAAAGGAGTCATTAGTTGCCATCATTTGATTCATATGTCAGAAACTGATATCGTGGAAGGACTAACAGACCAGAATGTAATCCAGTGCCACAAAATAACTAGATACAACGCCGACACTAAAACTGCTATGAACACACCTCTGCACATTTTAACATTTAATTCCTACGAAACCCCCAAGGAAATAAAAATTGGCTTTATTAACGTAAAAATCTCAACATATATTCCAAAGCCGATGCAGTGCAAAAACTGCCACCGACTTGGTCATACAAAAAAGCGCTGCACTCAAGTTGAAATGTGTGAAATATGTTCGAGCCCCACTCATGACCCACTCAGTTGCAGTCAAGTGAAATGCATTAATTGCAACGGAGATCATAGATCAACAAACAATAAATGCCCCAAATACATCAAACAACAAAAAATAATCGAAGTCTCCACAATAAACCGGCTGCCATTCCAGAAAGCAACAGAAAGAGTCAACGCTACTAACTCAACTCCTACACCAATATCAGAAACACTCACAGAAGCAACAACTTTTGTACAAAATCGCAAACAAAAAATCACAACCACAACTACCATTGAAAATAAAAATTACCAAGAAAAACAACACCAGATCACCATTCACAACCAACAAACGCTCATCCATACAACAACAAAAACTACTAATATTGATACTTCGGCCAACTACACAACTAATAACCGCAACATTTTACCTGCAACATCAACCATTCCAACTCCATCGACATCAACCCACACAGCTGACGACACTTGCGTGACACGCGACAAAACACATTCAACCAAGAAGCCCCCTCAACCGACAACAACTATACATAAGAATCTTACCTCGTAACACTCAATCATTCAATGAAAATTTTACAATGGAACATTAATGGATTCTATAATAATTATAATAATCTGGAATTACTGACGAAACAGTATAGCGTTAAGGTGATAGCTCTACAAGAAACCCACTGTTTGGCATCCGCCAGCCCCCGGTTTACTTCTTCTTTCAATACACTCTTTTACAACACATTATCAACAGGGAGAGCAAAAGGAGGCGTAGGACTACTTATACACAAAGATACTCCTTTCAAGAAATTAGACATTCCATCCAATCTGCAAGCGATCGCCGTCGAAATCTCAATACCACAAAAATTGACAATAATATCAATATATATACCACCAAGCGAACGCATCAAAACGCTTGACCTAGAAAACCTGCTCAATGATGTGACAACTCCAGTACTATTTTTGGGGGATTTCAACGCCTGGAGTACAACATGGGGCGCATCCTTTACAAACAGCAGAGGCAAAACAGTCCAAAACTGGATTGACGTAAATAATCTAATGGTATTAAACAAAGGATCGCCAACCCACTTTAGTACACACAGCACGTTTTCAACTGTTGACTTATCAATCAGCTCTACACAAATCGCTCCGAATTTAAATTGGAATATACTAGATGACCTCTGGGGCAGTGACCACTTCCCAATTGTCATTTCAACCGAATCAACAAGCCTCTCAAAATTTAAACCTATACCAAGATTCAAAACAGACCTAGCTGACTGGAATAAATTTAAGTCCAAAATAGACTCATTCCTAAGAAGCAACTCCGCAAGTACAAACATAAACCGGGAAGCATCAACCATCAAAAAAGCAATCAAATCCGGAGCACATTCGAGCATGCCGCATACGACCCCCAAGTCAAATAAAAACTATGTTCCATGGTGGAACACGAATTTGCAATACCTACATCAGCAAAAGAAAAACTCTTGGAAGGAATTCAAAAAGTCGCCAACCACAGCCAAATTAATTCATTACAAAAGAGACAACGCTTGCTTTAAGAGAGCCGTAAAGCTCGCAAAATATGATGCTTTTAAACAATTCACAGTGTCAATCGATACAAAGTCATCACCAAGACATAGTTGGAACAAAATTAATGCAATTAGCGGCAACTACAAACAGTGGTCAATACCAACCATTCCTCACCAAAACAGGACCCTGACAATAGCAGAAGACATTGCAGATTGCTTTGGACAACAATGGGCAAATTACTCAAGCAGCAACTACTCAGCAGCATTCCAGCAAGATAAAGAAGTTTTTCTATCACATCCTCCTCAACTTCACCCCAGTAAAAAGGCCCGTCTTATCGAATGCGACATAAACATGATAGAGCTAGTCTCGGCACTTTCAACGTTAAGAGGAAATACACCCGGAGATGACAAGATTTCATATGTCATGATAAAAAATCTTTCCCATACTGGTAAAGAGCGAATCCTCGCACTTTACAACTCTATACTAGACACAGGCATTTTTCCACAGGAATGGAAAATAGCCACTGTGATCCCCCTCAACAAACCAAATCAGCCCAAAGACAGAATCGAAGGATATCGCCCAATATCGCTTATATCCTGCCTATCTAAAGTTTTTGAAAAGATTCTGGCGAAACGTATATCATGGTTCCTCGAAAGTAGTAACGCAATTAGTAAAAACCACATCGGCTTCCGACCTAAAAAGAGCTGCATCGATGCCCTACTACTCCTCGAAAACACAATCAGCGATACCTTGTCGAGAAAAAACCATCTCTCCGTTCTTGCGATCGACTTTGAAAAAGCCTTTGATCGAATAGGAACTCATGTCATTCTCGCTGCAATGGAGCAATTACACTTAGGAAAACGAGTTTATAATGCGATTAGAAGCTTTTTGACCAATAGAAAAATAAAAGTACGAGTAAATAATAAATTCTCAAAAAATTTCGAAATCTCAAACGGTATTCCACAAGGTTCGCCTTTATCCGTAATTTTATTTCTGTTATCATTCAACTCACTCTCTATAACGTTAAGTAACAACAAGCTCTGCAAACATATCTTTTATGCTGATGATTTACATATAATTTTGACAAAAATCATTAATCGGCCGGATTTTAAAACTAAATTAAAACTAATCACTAAACAGATTCTAGACTGGGCTTCAAAAACCGGCTCAATACTTTCCATCCGAAAATGTAAACACATTCACTTCTGCCGTAAAAAATCCTGTAATACACCGGAAATTACTATAGGGGAGGAAGTAATTGAACGCGTACAGAATTTAAAGATTTTAGGTCTTCACTTCAACCAACGGCTTAACTGGAAACAACATATCAACGAATTGAAAACGAGCTTAAGTAAACGTCTAAATATCGTGAAGTTCCTAAGCAGTTACCGGTCAGGCTGCAAAACAGAGAGTCTATTACATGTAACCAAAGCCCTAATTCTATCTAAAATAGATTATGGCCTTCCGATCTACGGAAAATGTGCCGCTTATATGATTCGCCCAATTAAAACAATCTATCACGCAGCGATAAGATCGTCAATCGGCGCCCATAGAACCAGCTCAATATTCTGCATGCTAACAGAGACTGGACTTCCTTCTTTAGAAACGAGAAGACTCTATTTGACGAGTTCGATAGCAATTAAAATTATTTTCGAAGAAAAGTCCATACTTCGCGAAACATACAACCTTCTTCTACGGAGGAAACGTCAACCAAAAATAATTTCTGCAATTTCAGCCTGCTTAGATCTGCTACGAAAGTACGAGGTACCGGCCAACATAAATACAAAAAAGGTCAACATTTATCCTCCATGGAAACTGGAAAACTTATCTATAAATAAAGAGCTAACAAATCTAAGAAAGGACACTACCCCACCAGAAATGTATAGATCTCACTTCGCTGAATATCACGAACTCATGAAAAGACACAAATGGAATTTCATCTACACTGATGGATCCTTAACTGACAAAGGAGTAGGGTATGCAATCGTTGACGACCGTACCAACCTAATCTACGCCTATTCGTTGCATTCTTCATCATCCATATTTACTGCCGAAACATGTGCCATTCACGATGCAGTCGATTTCGCGATTAAACAAAAAGGAAAATATATTATCTGTACAGATAGCCTTTCTGTAATCAACGCTTGCTTAAACACAAACCTACAATCACATTTAATAACATCAATAGCACAAAAGCTCATAGCTCATGCAAATAAAATAAAGCTATACTGGATCCCAAGCCACCAAGGAATATCAGGCAACGAAGCAGCCGACGAAAATGCGAAGTTAGCAACATATCATCCAATGTTAACACGTCAACTTTATAACCCAAAAGACCTAAAGAAATACTTAAGAATAAAAATTCAAGAAGACTCTGCTGCTAACTGGCCGGATAGAAGCAACTTTTACTCTATTAATGTGAATCCTAGAAATCTCCCATTTCTACATCCAACAAAAATAAATAGAAAAGATGAATCGTTCATCACCAGACTCAGACTAGGACACACACATTTAACCCACGACTACATACTTAAAAAACAGCTTCCTCCCCACTGTAATGATTGTAGAGTTCCACTAAATATAAACCATCTATTATATTGCCCAAAAATCAACAGCTCTAGTCTCAACTTAATAGAATGCCTAAAAGAATCGAAAAATTATGATAATTGTAAAAAAATAATTGCTTTATTTGAAAATTGTAGTCTTAAAAATAAAATTTAAAAACTATCATTAATATTAGAATACCATAGATGTTAATACTTCAGATTAATTGCATACTACTCATTAACTCCAAATTATTCTTACATTTCTTTAGCCGATGGTCACAGTTACTAGCGCTTAAGGATTAGATTGTATATTTATATACTGTTTAATAAAATATAATAATAATAATAATAATAATTCATCAAAAATCATCATGAGTGATGATGCTCATTTCCATCTGAGCGGCTTCGTGAACAAACAGAATACTCGTTTCTGGGGAACCCAAAATCCACATATCCTACCTACGAAGAGCCATTACACCCGCTCAAAGTTACTGCGTGGTGTGCTGTTCACGCTAAAGGAGTCATCGGGCCGTTTTTCTTTGAAAACGCCGCCGGTCAAAGGGCGACTGTTGATGGCGTGCCCTACAGAGCCATGCTTAACGAATATTTTCTTCATAAATTGGATGAACTAGGCAGTGGCGTAGATAGCTTTTCAGAGAGGAGGGGGATCATTTTGCAGAATTATTTATACTTTTACGGTTATCAAATGTTGAATTTCAGAATAACAATTTCCGTATTTATTCTACTTCAAATTAACAGTTTTTTGAGCAAATTTTCCTGCAAAATAGATATCAATTTGGCTATACGAAAAAAAACTGAGTCCTTAAAATATTGCATCAATAATTTTTGCTTTTTTACTACGGTGAGTTAATCAACAGTATTTCAATTTTCGTACAAATTTTCGCTACTGTGATTGCAGTATCATTATATTGGGTTAGATCATTGCTCGCCTAACTTGTCGGAGTCACGGAACACCTACACACTTAAAAATCAGGCGGTGCGAATCGAAAATTATCAAATGGGTTTCTTTTTATACATATGGGGCTAACTACAATTTATTTAACTCTGTCCACAAGTATAAAATTTTTCGTTTATCCGCTAGGATAAAACACTGAAAATAAAATCCATTTGGAGTTAAATTCACACGGTTTTTTTTTCTGCGCAGTATCGCCGCTTTTCTGGCCGAAACACCTCAAAACAGAGATTAAAATAAATCATAGCCATAGACAGTGCGATTTATTGGACAATCAAAGCTAACTTCTGTGGAGAAAGCACATTTTCTGTGGAGATAGCTCATATTCTATAGCGGATTCGGTAGTGGACCCTAAAAAATTAGCTTTCTCCACAGAAATGCTTTGATTGTTCAATCGATTGAATGATGCTCTTATAGTTATGGATTGTTTGTTTCTTGTTGTTGTTTTCCTATTTTCCCTGAGAAATCTTCACGGAACCCTAGAACTCCGCGGAACTCCGGATGTTTGTTAATTTGTTTTCGAATTACTGCCTGCAATTGATGTCTTATCTTACAATTTTGGAAATTTCTTCAATTTTTAATAGAAAATTTTGTTAAACAAATTATCATGATTATGGCTTTGAAAGTTTTTCGTATTAAATTTAATGAAATTGCGAACAAAAGAATGTTGAAAAACTCAAACAATAACGGATACTCAAAAATTGGAAGCAGTTTTGCAGCGTTTTCTCTTCATTCGAATTAGTTTTCCACTCTCCTGAAGAAACCTTTATAATCTTATGTACTGCATTTGTATTTCCCCATTGGAAATTGCGTTTCTGTGGAAGAGCTCCCGTGTTCCACATTATCTTTTAGGGCTCTCTTCCACTGCAAGCGTAAACTTGAGCGGCGCGGCGCTCCAGCGGCAAAGCTTTCACAAAATGTGCGAAAAAAAGCTTTTACTAGTAAAAGGTATAAGCAAACACAATATTCAGAAAGCTTTTCCATTGTATTGAATGGAATTTTTGTTTATTTTGCATAGTTACGCCATATTTTGCTTGGTTACGCCATTGAAATTCGGAAAAGCTTTAAACGCGGGAGCGCCGCGCCGCTCGAAGCAGGTAATGGACGGCAGGCGTTAATTTGTGCCTATGCGCGGCTACAGAACCAATGTGAAAAAGTAGATGAACGTAAAGCCCTGTGCTGTAGTGTTTCTATTCTATCGATACGCTTCTATTATTATGCTATTGAAATTTCAGGAAGTGCTAATTTTTTTTACTGCAATTCTGAAAATGGTTTCACGTTTTTATGAAACACTACACACGCTGAATAATTCCAGCAAAACGTTTGCTTTTACTTTGTTTTACGTACCTAAAGTATTAATAAAAAAAATGTGTGTCCAAAGGGGGGATCGATCCCCTTGATCCCCCCCTTATCTACGCCACTGGAACTAGGACTGGAGAACATGTGGTTCCAACAGGACGGTCACAGTGGGGCGAAAAACCCGAATTTTGGAAAGAATTATAAAAACAGGTCAATCTTAATGTATTTGGCCATTCTAAATCGAATACTTTTCGCTACTGTTGTAGATGCTACTTTACTAATTATAACGGTAAGTATAAACAAATTTGTTTTATGTGTTGAATTATTCGTACGAAGGTTCGCTGTGTACACATTAATATTGTGAGAGTATTTTTCATTTTCGTCGTCTAAAGGATAAACATTTTAATATGCAGGTATTAATTGGTGTCCTTTTAAGTCCTTTTTCAGTGTTTTCCGATCCAATTTTTCCTTAGCAAATTTAACCCTTAAATGCATGGGGTCAGAACCCATTATAGTAACTGACCTCCTTTTATGTAAAATCAGTCACTGAACACGGAATCAGCCTTTATTTTCCCAGGAAATAGACCGTTTTCCCAGAAAAGCGAAAATAGTAGAATTTGCATTGTGTACCAAATATGTTGTAAATCAAAGACATTTTTCAAATTTTATTAATCTGGCTCTTACTTTAATAGGAACAGTACAGAAAGAAAGGATAATGTTTACTGAGAGTGTTGATCGAACTTATAGTGGAAACTCGATAATAATGAACCCCTTTTCATTAAAGGAAAGGTGGTATAGTATAGGTATAGGAAATCGCGAGTATTCAGTTTTTTAAAAGGGAGCTCGGGTAGGTGCGTTATCAGTTTCCTATTCATTATTGAAATTTGTCTCGATGCCTATTTGTGACATATCCTGAAAATTGATGGAAAGTGAAGTAGGTTTGACTACCCCTACATCCTCTACAAACCTAAATTTAGCCATATCTTTTGATAGAATGTCGTGAAAAACTTCAAATGTGTGTCAAGTGGTAGCTGTTGGATGTCCTTATAAAATATTGAAAGTGCGCCAGATCCGACTCATATACCCCTTCATCCCCTACAAAAAAACATGGAAATTATTATTTTGGGCTTTGCGTGCCATCTAGCTCTGTACATGGGTATAGAGTATGCATGCTATTAGTGCGATTAGAACTCGGTCTCGTTATAAAATAAATACATTATATAATAGTTCGTTATAAACATTTTCTACTGTTAAACGTATATCTCGAGACTTCTTTTGACTTATTATAGCTCATGGCATTCCTTTCTTGAAAAGTAAATGGATTGGATTGACTTTGCTAGGATATGTTATGAAATGATTATGTCTGTTTTATAACACAAATTTGTGCAGGTCCCATATGACATGTCCACAAGAATTACATCCATGTATTTTTTTTTATCTGATGTGGTACTCCACATAGTTCCATATGAAATGGTTGACCCCAGAAGCACATTTTCTGAGGATCCTGATCGTGGACTTCCAAGACAATACTTGTCATACTCAAATGGTTTAAGAAATTGGTTATCAAGGCGCAGCTGCTTGAGTCCTGGTGAAAGTTCAAGTATCTTATTAAGATGTCAAGTACGGAAGGGTTTTTAGTGGCGTGTCCTAAGGACAAAACAAAAGCTGTGAACAATTTTTTTCAGTATACTTCTCAGCTAAAAAGACTGGGATTATAAGAAGCCGCTACAGAAACGCTAAGCCCTGACCGGTGTGCTATAGAAAACAAAATTAAAAAACGATCCTTCTAAATCAACTATTACAGCTCCGTTTCCTTGGATGCTGATCAGAACTGATTAACCTAGCTTTCATAAAAAATGGCAGTAAATGTCCTGGAAAAATGGATTAGTGTTATAATTTGTATGAAAATTTAGGTTATTTGGACCTGTTCTGGGCCCAATAAAACGCCCCATCATGTTGAAAAAGCTGATAATTAAAATTTTATGAACATATCCTACTCTACCCAACACAAAAGGAGAATAATTTCATCAGCTAACAACGATCGGAATGTATGTATGGATATTTCTGAATATGCCCAAATGCATGGTGTACCATATATGGTACGTTGCAAAATTGGTGCAAACAATACCTTTAGTGACTTTTTTTGGTCAAAATCTCAAAAGAATCTCAAGAACACATTCCAATTTACTTACCAGTATTTTTTCTTTTCCGAATAACGGTCAATTTCGCTAATTTTTTTAGCTCTTAAGAATAGCTTTTAAAATTCCTCAAAAAATAACGTTCGTCCACTTTGACGACCCACAGACAATTCAAGGGGGGCTTCGGGAAGCCAAAATTGGATTTATGTGAAAGCTTGTTTTGTCTACTTTGGGAAAAAAGTTAAAATAAATCGAAAATTTAAAAATCGCTAGAGTTTTACAGGAATGAAGCCATGTACCATATATGGTACGCTATGCATTTAAGGGTTAATGATAGAATCTTAGATTCTAAAAAATGAATGAACTTGAATTATTCGCGTAGTTATGGCTTTGGAAAGATACAGATGATAAGTTACGGAAAACACGAAAATTTTCCATTCAAACGCAATTTATTCCGTTGAGGGTCCTTGAAATAGGAATCAAACACCGGATTTGTAATGTCCTCGGCGTCCCCTTTGATATGATACCCCGCATGCCGACCTCCAGTCAAGGATTAAATAGTGTCCTTTTTTGGGACCTTTCCGATCAAGATTATTTTAGCAAAATTCGTTTTAGACTCCTGGGACCCCACTGAATCAAGACCAAGAAAAAAATAGCCTGACTGTATTTTTTTCTATTGGAAATGCTTATATGACTGAACCATTTCCACGTAAAAGCAAGATTTCTTCCACTTACGGACTATGTTTTTACACATATTATTCACAAACTGGATGATTCTGTGCTTTATTCTTATATGCCGTTCGAAAGCTTAGGAATTGGGCCAACTTTTGTGAACTTTGCAGATTTGCCACTTCAATGTATCGTTACGAAATTCGGGTTTAATTTTGACATTAAAAGTTGAAATCAACATTTCTGCAAAATTTAAAACGTCGTATCTCGGAAGATACGAAACCGTTCGAGACGTTCGATATGTCCTTTTATTGGAAATTTTGTGTAATTTCAGAAGAATATGAAAAACATTGATTTGGCTAAAGTGGAAGTTAGAAAATATGTGTTTTTCGAAAGAAGTCGGGTTCTTTGACAAGAATCACAAAAAAAGCAATTACTCCTTAACCCTTATGTCAACACCCGCATACCCGGGTGTGTTTTTCATTTTCGAATTGATATATCTTGGATCCTAGAAGTCATATCGACGTGAAATTTTAGATAGCCTCCTAAAATATGTTTTTCTATCATATTCCAAAAAAATTTTTTTTTCTAAATTTTATGAACGAAGTTATTAATAATTTTTGCTATTTACCCCTTGCATCTACACCCAACACACCCGGGTATGCATCGAATAACATGTATGCATTTTTGGTTATAAATGAAGGAGAACATTATTATTTCATTATAAATCATATTTTTTCATGGTATTTTTATATTATATGTACGTCTTCTGTTGACAGTGCCGCATATTGATAGGTTGTGGTCCAAAATCAAGATAGACGCTAAATTGTAATTTTGTGAAGTTGTCGTTTATTATGTTTAGCCCACTTCCACGGAACAGATTGTAACACAAATCTTTATCCACATGTTCGCCATGGTTTCTTCCTCTTTCGCCAGATTGTGACATTCCAGTATATAATTGTCCTTTGATTGGATAAGAAGTAACAACGCCACATACCCACCACACCTTTATCCCATATGGTTTCGAAGGAATATACTGAGTGAACCCAGTTCCACCACGGTAAGGATTCAGCTGTTGTTCCACAGTGGTATCGTTTCCGGCTATATAAGCCTCCTGAAGGTTTCTGCTCAACATAAAAAAATATCAGATTGGCTGCTACTTTATCAGCTTGTTTATGTTGCTGGCCTGTATTTGCGTTGTCAAATCTGATGAAGCGACTGATTTCCCAAAAATGTTGAAGACCCATTGCAGCACGATACCTCGGATGCGAGGTAGTTTTCCAAAGATATGTTGTATGTACATAATTAGAATGTGTGACTCCTGCCAATAAAAGGATTCCAAGATAAACGTCTAATTCTTATGTAGTAATAGGTTTCCATATGCGAAGGAGTCTGGTTGGGTTTTCTATATGATCATATTCGTAACAATGGGTTCCTATTAGTTTCATGAATCCCACGTGTTGGCCCATTATTGGAACTTCTGAGAATATTATGTGACATAATTCTGCGTGGTTGTGGCGGCTGAGTTGACCAAATGATACCATCCCTTGCTATGTAATTATTTCGCTTCCAATTCGAATTCTTCATCGAAATTTCCATCACCATGATCCTATTCTGGTAATTCTAATTCTTCCGCATCTGAATCATATGCTTCCACGTTATATTCGTAACCTCCTTCATCTGTTACCAACGTATATTGTTCATCGTCTCTATCAGCTTCCATAACTTCCTGCAATCTTTGTCGTATCCCTCTTTTTCTTCACAGTTGAGCTTTGCCAACTTCTGTGGTGTAAACCATTTACCATCAGCCATTTTGATAAAATATTCTTATTTTATTCTCTGTGAAAAATACATAAAATATTGTTTTTCAAAAACGGAACGTAGTTGAGCGAAAGAACAAACCTTTTTTTTATCCAAACACCGAATATACTGAATCTCTACACCAAAAAATATTTCACTAAATTTACAAAAATAGTCAACGGCCGAGGTAGTTTTGATTTGATCGCGTTCGACAAAATTATGGGCACGAATAGTTAGATAGACCTCTCGATGTGTAGACGATAACATCCGTTTATCGCAGCAGCCCTAGTTCTGTAAAACTAATAGACTATGAATCAAATTCGCAACAGCTGCTTTCCGCAGACGTGGACATTATATGTATTTATATAAAAGGGCTATCTTGCCCAATACAATGCAATTATAAATAATTAAATAGATAAATATATCTGTTTATATGCACATTTGCCTGTAATTATATTCCCGTTACGTTGCATTGTAAAAAAATTGTATGACATACCCGGGTGTGTTGGGTGTATGTTTGCGTGTAATTTTTTGGGTGTAGACACAAAGGTTAACGGTAAAAGCTAGAGAAATAATTTTGGCGACATTTTTCCTAAAACATTCTGTAGAGTCTACTATTGGTCTATGGCTAACCAGTTGCGGGACACCCTGTATACATAAATTCCCAAACTCATGAATTCCTAATTTCCAAAATAACAAACGAAAAAATTCCCAAACTGCCAAAATTCCCCAATTCCAAAACTCCAGAATTCTAGAAGATTAAAACTCCCAAATTACCAAATTCTTAAATTTCAACATTCTCAACTTCCCAAACTCCTAATTTCTCGAATTTCCAAATTTCAAAATTCAAAACTCAACTGCAGCAGCACATCTTTATCATCTGCCTAAGTCTTTCCGCAGAATTGGTAAGGAAGAACTAGCGGCTAAGCTGCGATATGGATCGCGTTGAAGATCCATATGAGTACAGCCCAAACACAACACGAAATGTTCCCCGATGGAAGAAAGAACTATGAAGAGAGAGCATTGAAATGGAAGTTTCCTTTACCGAGGGTTTATGGGGAAACACAGGGGTCATGTTATAGGCCTATTTTCCTAGTAAAGTTAGAGAGAATCGTATAAAGATTTAGATGCATTTCTGGCGTAAAAGGTAAAAGGTCGTTTTTCTTCCTGGCAAGGTAAGACCTCCCTCGTACATACAATAATTATTCCATATGAATACGCAAGAAACATTGAAGTGATGTTTTCTCTTCCTCCCTTTGTCGACACGTCAAATAGCAGAGGCACGCTGGACCAATTCCATCACAATACGCAAATTACTTCTGGAGCCAAATACTATTATACGCATATCATGCAGACTTTGCATAAATAAATCAAAAATCCTTGAACAGAACAAACATCCATTTCTAACGAATAAAACTACTTTTCAACTTCCAGTTGATATTTAGAAAATTTCATGGAAATAAATTCATCAAGTCGATTTTCAGAACACACATCCGTTTCAACAAGCGCTTCAGGCAACATAGACTTTCTTTCAATTTGCGCCAGATTTACACATCCTTTTGACCCACAAACACACAAATCTTCATGAATCGTTTTTGGCAATTTGCAAGAAATCCAAGCATAGACCAAACTCTTTCATCAACTGACCTAATAACATTCTCTTGTCTTGTAGGTGACTAGTAGAACGAGAGTATGTTTGCAAAAGCAACAGCACCCACACCCCATAGTCTTCAATATATCCTTCGTAGCGTCAATATATAATTCTGAACGGAAATTCGACAATGGCGATATTTAATGGAAAAACTTTACTTTTACACCGCATGAAAAGTCTAATATAAATGTAAATTTCCTGGGCAATATTCCACCAGAGAGCGAGATCGCGCATTTCTATCATCATCTTTTTCAGTTTTTCTTCCAAGCTCTGTTTCAAAGAGCCGCAGCGTGTCATTCCTCATTTGCGCTAACGCGAGATGTTGTAAATTTATTTTGTTGTTGTGTTGTATGTGGTTTTTCCATTTAAGAAGAGAAAACAAAAGTCATGTCACGGAAGAAAGAGCACTGAGCAACGCAAAAAGGACTTTTTGCTGCTGATGCTGTTATTATAAATTGTTCACACTTACCGACATTTCACAGGCCGGATGATCGATTATTTCCAGATCTGTCTCCGAACCGTCCACCAAAACGGATACGGTCTTTTGGCCATAGTCGTCATCTGAAAGAACAAGCAGAAGGAAAAAGACATAAAAAACGAAAAGTCTTGCAAAAAGTGTTTACCAATGTTTAAATTAATTACATTTTTTTGTTGGAATGGTTTGCGTCGTCAGGAAGAAAATTTGCAATTAAGCCGAAGGTATAGAGCGAGGAAAATTTGTCGCTTGAATTCAATGACCGCTAATGAAATTTGCTTTGGGACAGGTAGCACAAAGGAAGAAAATAATGGATTTTGGATTTTTTTGTTACTTGAATAAAAATGTTTAAAGGCAAGAGTCTAAAACGAAAAAAACAATTTCATTTCCAGGAAAAATCTTTTATAATTATTTCCTTTCCATTTTATGATTAATTTGCCTTTTTTTGCGAAAATCGAATTTCAGGGAGTTATAGAAGAGTGGACTAGGGTAAGCTGACCAGACGTACAGCAATTTGCTGTACAGTACAGCATTTTGACCTGCCATACAGCATTGGGAAATGTACAGCAAAACGTACCGCATTCCCCATGACATAATGAAACCTAATTCACTTAATAGTAAGCTCCACGGTGAAGCTTTTGATTATTCTTTTCTGTTTTTAAGGTGTAAAGTTTGGCCCCTGTACTTTGTACGATAATTAGCGAGATAATCGCTTATGTTTGACAATCGCTCATTTTGGATAACTCGGGAACCCTTTCGATTTTTCTGAAAATTGAAACACTTGTAAAGCTACTTGGTGCTTAAATTTTCTCAGAAGTTACGGCTGCCCAAATCGCAATTTTGAGTTTCTAATTGAAAAAAATGTCCATAACTCGTCAATTCGTAAGCAAAAACTTCGAAAAAACTTGTAGAGCACCGTACTGTTCATTCGTGAAGATTCGAAGCCTCTAGCTGTCAAGGTCGTAAGATGCGACTTAAGATATCAAATTTGACCCCGGTCTATAAATATTAAGCGAGATAATAGCACTTTAATGTTTGCCAATCATTGATTATACATAGCTCAAGAATCGACCGAAATTTATGAAATTGTAGAGCTGCTTGACATACAATTCCTCCAAGTTTCAAGGTCCTACCTATATCTGCGCTCGGAAGTTAGCTGCCCAAATCGCACTTTAGTGTTTTCTAATAGAAAATTGTCCATAAAGCCTAGTACTGACATCGAGAATGAAATTTTTGTCCGCTCTGGGGAATGCTGCGGAATTGCATAAGCTACAATCCGAAAATAGTTCCATAATTTTTCTCGGCCATTATATGAATTTTTTTCCGATTCCCCGGTTATTTCATCGTGAAATGTCAAATGGCCGGGGAATCGAAAAATAATACATAAAATGGCCGATGAGAATTATGGAACCGGTCTCGGATTGTATACCTTATGGAATTCCCCACCGTTTGTGACATATTCCACGACAGTAAGTACCTATGCATTTATATTGATAAAATCGCAGCGGGAAAAATTTCACTATCGATCTTAATTCAGCCCTTAAATTGAAAATTCATGAGCGAAATTTTGGAAATTTGGTAGACTTGTAAGGCACCGCGCTGTCGATATTTTGTGAACATTTCAAGGTTCAAAGTTACACCCGTCAAAAGATGCGATTTTAATTTATCGCAAAACTGTACTCCAATTTGATTCCCCTATCGACCTCTATAGGAGAAAGCATAATAAAGAAAGGACTCTGCAACGGCTTTTAGAGAAGGATTTTTGCCCACAATAAGTCCTTCGAATCTGGAACATAGCATCTTACTAATGTAACCATGGAGGAATGCATATTCTCTTTCAAACATATCGCAAACAGGATAAGGTACTCTTCAACCGCTCTGGAGGTTCTCCTCAGATTTCTCTCCATAGCTACATTGAAGTTGTGCCTGGAATGCCATCACCATAGCTTAAGAATTCTCGGCCCAATAAGGTATTAGTATAACATTTTTAAAAGTAGGTTGCAGGTATCGTGAAAAGCCAGATGCCACATCATACGACTGTCCATACAGAAATGAAATGACATTTTTGAGATGTATCTTCCATTTTATGTGTATAATCTTATTTCAAACAGTATTCCTTGTCACAGCTTCTTCTTTTAAAACACATGTTTCTTAAAGAGAACCAGTGGCGTAGATAGGTTTCGGAAGTGGGAAGGGATCAGTGGTCAGGATAATTTTTTTCATCATTGGAGAAATGGATTAAGCTCAAGGGTTCTAAATAAGGAATTTAAGGAATAGTCAACTCTATCTTGTTTCTATGCTTTTCCACCGAAAAAAAAATTGTCTTTAGTCGTTTAACCTTGGAATACTAACATGGGCGTTATTGCTAACAACACGTAATTTCGACGTTTTCATATTTTCCTACAATCTTTTCCGCATCTTTGACCCAGTTTCGGGTCATACAATTTTTCAGCCGATAAGTGATTATTTTTCAGTACCCCAGACAAAATTAGTAGACCAAAATACGCCCTTAGCTCTAAAATACACGTGGGTTTCAGAGGCGAACTATTCGGATATTCGTATTTTCAAGCTCCATTTCATGTTTGGTGTGAGTCAATATAATCTGCACCATTTGGTTACTTATGAAAAGGTCAAAGCATTCAGATGGAGTTGTGTCTGTTGTTTTAGCAGTTGGTCCTGGTCGTATGTGAATAATGTTTCGAGAATGGATTTTCTCGGAGGAACATGCCTGCGCCTCGGATGTTCAATAGTAGTTAGATTTTCTAAAACATTGCTAAACTTACAGCATTAGACCACAAACTGGATGTTGCGACTCACATCAACGTAGGAAAGCACTGCTGCAGTGAGTAGTTAGCCAGACTCGTGGAATTGCGTATACACATTATAATGTGAGCGAACACGTCAATTTTACGTATTGTTAGTAACTTAGGGTTAAGGTCTGCCAACGAGATCGAAAAATGGACTGTTTTTGAAATTGTTTTAACTTTGTTTCTTTAGCTGAGGTTCCGGAGGAATATGTGTGACTAAGCGAAGCAAATATTGTTGTGGGGTGAACTTAAAATTGATGGTTCGTCTGCAATATCGAGCGCAAATGCTAAAAATCGTTCCCGCACTGAAGATGGATGCGGTAAAAATAGATCTCAATGAGTGGTTTCTCTGCGGCATACAATTATGTTCTGCAGGGCGAGGAAGCAGGACGTAAATATGTTGAGGCAGTCTCTGTGAAGTAATACCGAAAGATGATACGGCGGATGAGTAAACGAGGTGGTCTTACGGCAACTGCCTCTACGGGGCACCACACCTCTACCACACCCGTTTTGTCATTGCAAAACGGCCAAAAGCTGCCAATATTCCTTCCTGGCAAGAGCCCCGGCAGGAGCCCCGAAGGTTCAATGCAGGAAGGTTGTGTTTGTCTGTGTATATGTGTGGGTACGATATATGTGTTTTTTCGTCATATTGGGAGCATTACATCTCGGCGCGGCTGCTCTCAATTTTACTTATTCGCGCCGGTGTTGAAACAAATCCACTGCACTATCTATATTACCAGGTAATAAGCTCTACATGCTTCCCTCATCGACGAATCCATAAGCAGACCTGGAAGTCTCCAGATGAATACACCGTGAACCAGATCGACCACGTACTGATCAGCAAGAGATGGGCTTCTAATGTCCTAGATGTTCGATCCTATCGAGGAGCCAACTGCGACACCGATCACTATTTGGTGAAGACGACCTACAGGTGCAGAATCTCTTCGGTGCACCTAACGAGAATCAACCCTGCCAAGATCTTCGAGGTTGACAATTTGATTGATGATGCCACGGCGGCTGCGTATACTACAGCACTAGAGGAAAAACTGTCGCCCATGCTTGATGACATCAACAATTTAGGCATCCATGAGTTCTGGGAGGAGCTCAAAGACAGCATCAAGGGGGTCGCAGAAGAGGTCGTGGGCTATAAAGGCCGGCGCAGACGAGGAGGTTCGACGACGAATGCAGGGCCTCGATTGAGGCGAAAAATGAAGCCTATCGCCAATACACACAACGTGCATCCCGAGCCAAGAAAGAAAAATACAACGAACTTCGGCGAGTATCTAATAGGTTAATTAGACGTAACAAACGCAAACATTTTGACGAGCAGTTACAGCAAATAAACCAAAGATTAGCCAGTAAGAACATTAGACAGGCGTAAAAACTTATAAATAATGTTAAGAACGGATATCAACCCAGGACAAGCCTATGTAAGGACAAGGATGGTAACATCATCAGCGACATCGAAAGCGTCAACAAACGATGGGCCTCGCATTTTGAAGAGCTCCTCAATGCATCATCAACATCCCCCGCGGAGCTAGCTCTTGAGCAGTTAGCCGAACCAGGCCCTCCCGTTCTACCCCCAACAGTAGAGGAGGTGAGTCTTGCCATACAGTCGCTCCAAAATAATAAAGCGCCCGGCGCTGACGAGATCCCAGCAGAACTGCTGAAGCATGGTGGAACGTGCCTGACCAATGCTATACATGTGCTACTGCTGAAAATATGGAACGACGAGGAAATCCCCGAAGATTGGCGCAAAAGCATAATCTGCCCAATCCACAAAAAGGGTGACAAGCTGAAGTGTGAGAATTACAGGGGCATATCATTAGTTTGTACGGCCTATAAGATTTTATCGAAAATTCTTGAAAAGAGAATTAATCCGTACGCAGAGCGAATCATTGGCGAGTATCAAGGCGGCTTCGGATCTGGTTGTTCACAGTGAAGCTACTACTCCAAAAGTGCTAGGAAGATAACATCGACGTATACCAAATCTTTGTCGACTTCAAGCAGGCATACGACAGTATCGATCGAAGTGTACTGTACAACATTATGCTGAATTTTGGTATACCGGCAAAGTTAGTGCGACTCACAAGCATGACGATGACTAATACCGTCTCGCAGGTCAGAGTGCAGAATCGACTCACTGACCTATTTGAAACTCGTACTGGACTCAAGCAGGGCGACGGGCTGGCGCCGACGCTCTTCAACCTTGCTTTGGAGTATGTAATTCGAGCCATGAATATGGACAGCAGCGGAACGCTACTCATCAAGTCGACTCAATTAGTAGCGTACGCCGACGATATCAACATCATGTCTCGAAGGTTGGGTGATGCAGAAAGCCTTCTGCATAACCTCAATAACGCCGCAAAGGAAGTTGGACTACATATCAACGAAAGCAAAACAAAGGCCATGATGCAATCGAAAACAAGGACGCCAGCAAATTCAAGCATCACAGTGGGGGACCTTTATATCGAGTATGTAGACAACTTCAACTATCTGGGTTGTAACTTATCGAAGGACGCCAACGAGACCGACGAAATTAAGCGACGGATACAACTAGCCAATAAGACATATTTCTCGGTCCTCCCTATAATTAATTCGAAACTTGCGCACAGGAACACGAAGCTCCGCGTGTAAAAAACGATCATCCGACCCGTGCTATGTTATGGCTGCGAAACATGGACCCTTACCCAAGCCTCCGATATTTTGCTAGACCGATTCGAACGAAAGGTCCTTCGGCGAATTTTCGGGGCCGTTTGCGAGCGAGACCAATGGCGTATCCGATACAACCATGAGTTGTATCAATTGTACGATGAGCTGGAAGTATCGAAAATCGTGAATCGGAGCGAGGTTGCGTGGACGACCGAGAGCTCGCTGGGAGAACTCCGTAGGTGAAGACGCCCACCAGCTGCTGGGCTTCCGAAACTGGAGGACGAGGTCACGTAACCGCGACAACGATTCAGGCGGCCAAGGCCCGACGTCGGGCTATCGTGCCACATTGATGATGATGAGGTCAGAGTTCAGAACAGACTCACTGACCTATTTGAAACTCGTACTGGACTCAAGCAAGGCGACGGGCTGGCGCCGACGCTCTTCAAACTGGCTCTGGAGTATGTGATTCGAGCCATGAATTTGGACAGCAGCGGAACGCTACTCATCAAGTCGACTCTATTAGTAGCGTACGCCGACGATATCAACATCATGTCTCGAAGATTGGGTGATGCAGAAAGCCTTCTGCATAACTTCAATAACGCCGCAAAGGAAGTTAGACTACATATTCTGTAGTTCTCACATTTCAACTTATCCCCTTTTTTGTGGATATGGAAAATGATACTTTTACGCCAATCTTCCGGGATTATTTCGTCGTTCCATACTTTAACGATAAGTGTGTGTGTATAACAACAAGGCTCTTCCCACCATGCTTCAGCAGTTCAGCTGGAATCTTGTCAGCGCCTGGGGCTTTATTATGTTTTAGTGATTGCATGGCGAGATCAACTTCTTCTACTGTTGGGGGTTGAACGGGAGGGCCTCTTTCAGCCATCAGGTCCAGAACTTCTTGTGTGGGGTTGTTCGGTTGAACATTGAGGAGCTCTTCTAAATGTGAGGCCCAGCGTTTATCAACGCTATCGGTGTCACTAATGATATTCCCATCCTTATCCTTACAGAGGATTGGTATCCACCTTTAATCGAATTAATTAGCTTGTACGCTTCTCTACTGTTCCTACTAGGTAGTCTTTGGTTTATTTGCATCGACTGCTCGTCAAGATGCTTACGTTTCTTACGCCTAATTATCCTATTCGAAAATCGTCGCAGCTCATCATATTTTTTTTTTGCCTCTAGTTGCGCGTTCGGTCCATTGGCGATATACTTCGTTTTTCGCATTTACCGAATTTTAACATTCCTCGTCAAACCAATCATTTCGGGCTCTCCAGGCTTTGTAACCCACAACCTCCTCTGCGACCGCTTTGATAGTGTCTTTGAGTGTATCCCAGGTCTCAAGGGAGCCTTCGTTGCTGATGTTATTTAGCAAGGGCGTCAGCTTCTCCTCAAGGGCAGTCGTATAAGCAGCCACCGTGGCATCATCCGACAATTTGTCAACCGGAAAAATGTTTGCCGGGTTGAATCTCGAATGATTTACCGAAGAAATTCTGCACCTATAGGTCGCCTTAACCATATAGTGGTCAGAATCAATATTTGCTCCACGATAGGATCGAACATCCATTATGCTCGATTCCCATCTCTTGCAGATGAGGACGTGGTCAATTTGGTTGACGGTATGTTGATCTAGAGGTCTCCAGGTCTGCCTGTGAATGCGACGATGCGGAAAACACGTGGAGCTAATGACCATATTTCTGCTGGTCCGAAGTCAATTATTCTGAAATTGAAGCGAGTCGGTAAACTATTTTGTTGTTTAGGCTCGTAAGGAATTGAAAGGTTAATCTCAAGCGCAGAATGGTGAGGATCCATAGGTAAGTATGCATCGATAGCTCTTGATAGCGAGAGGTATGGTGCGTAGCTAGGTTACTACAGTTACTACAGAAGAGGTCAAGAGTACGTCCTAAAGGGTTACGAACGACATTAAACTGTAATAAGTTACAGAACTCCATGAATGCTGAAAGAGTAAGAAAAATAGACGGCGAGGGAGTGATTCTTCAATGACAGTCAATCACTTCACTTCAATGTTGGATTCTGGCCACTTTTACAGTAAGATGTTTTAAGAAAAAGGAAAATTCACATATATTTTGCGAGCAAAAACAAACGAGTACGGATTTGACAGTTGTCAAAATGCCCGGCTTGCCGATCTAAATCAAAATTTGACAGACCACCAAACATTTCATCCGAGATATGACTACTCTTTTGAAAACTACATAAAATTTCCAATAAAACGACACCTCGCTCGTTACGAAGTTGCTAGTCTCTTCCGAGACACACCCGTTCATATTTCAAAGGAGTTTCAAAATTGGGTTTTCATTAAAAATTCAAATATAAAATCGTATACAATTTGCAAATTTTTATACCCTTCGCTCGTAGAGTCAACGAAGGGTATATTAACTTTGTCATGAAGTTAGTAACGCATTGAAGGAAGCATCTCCGACCATATAATAAGTATACATATATGATCAGCATAACATGGGGAGTCGATTGGGCGATGTCCGTCTGTCTGTCTGTCCGTCTGTTGCTACGCGTTTTACTCAGCCAATTTCAAAGCTATGAAGCTGAAATTGTGCACCAATGCTTCTTTTTGCTGCAGGCAGTTTGTATGTTTGTATCGGTAAAATCGGACAATGGGGTCATGGGGCTGTCATACAGACCCAACTCCCCAGATTAGGTTCTTCTAAGAAAAACTTTTTTATTTGTGCATCAATTTCAAGCAAATTTCACTCAAATGTGTTTCTAATGATAACACAAAACATATCTAAGAACGGATCAAATCGGACCATGGGGTTATGGGGCTGCCATACAAATCCAACCCTCCAAATTAGGTTCTTCTGAGAAAAACTTTTTTATTTGTGCAGCAATTTCAACCAAATTTCACAGAAATGTGTTTCTATTTATGACACAAAACATATCTAAGATTGAATCAGATTGGATCATGGGGTCATGGGGCTGCCATACAAACCAAACCCCCCATATTGGTTCTTCTAAGAAACATTTTTTTACACCAATTTCACAAAGCCTTGAATTAATGTGTCTTTATCAAAGCAACTAAAAAGTTCAAAACGAATGGAATCGTACTGTGGGGTCATGCTCCGGCAACCCCAATAAAATTTTCCGAGTAAATATTTTTATTTGCCCACTAATTTCAACCAAGCCCAAAACGTTTGTCAAAACGGAAGAAAAAGAATGAGGAGGGGGATTAAATACAAGTCATAGGTACGCCCGAAAAAACTTTTAGCCCAAGCGAAGGGTATCCAAATTTCGGCCGCGCCAGAAATTAGCCTCGGCCCCGGGGGTTGGCGAGCGAAGCGAGCAGGGTGCCAAGCCCCCTAGTTTTTCTGTAGTGGAAGGATATTGTAAAATTTTACAATAAAGATAAAGAGCAAGTTTTCAGGGCAACTCCCAAGCTGACTAAATATCACATCTACCCAAACACATTTAGCAAAATGAAGGTAAAATTGGCAACGCAAGTTATAAGCTTCTTCACCCTATCGATGGGAATGAAAGTTATGGCTATAGCAAATCGAGACAAAAGTGCCTTGCATACTTCCGAATTTTTAGAGAACTTCGACAAATTGTTTGAAATTTTCAATTCTAGATGCATTTCAGAAAAACAGAAGCTCCGTCGACCTTACAAATGCACACAAGAACAGGTCGAGCATCTGGAAGCATAGAAGCATTATGCGAATTTCAATTACCAATTGACATCTGCACTAGAAAAGTTTTATGTTCGTTAGTCAGTTCGGCTTTTTGCTATTTAAACACTATAATATTATGCTGGAAAAATGCTGGAAACCCTTTACAAACTTACAAAACTCCACAAAACACCGAACACCATATCTCCACCAAATTTTGTTGATATTACCGAGGTGTGCGATCACGATCAGCGCAAGACATGGTATTCGGAATAAGACTTCATGATTTTATTGGCTCCACATTTTAAATTTGGTGGTCCGCCACAACTAACGAATTTTATCAAATGGTCCCTTATGTGCAAAAGGTTAAGAACCACTGAATTCTAAAGGATATAATTTTTCGAATATAGGTGTAAATATATCCCTCAACAGGTCAAGGTGCAGTTTATGTTTAAGGAAGAAATGGGTTACAATAAAAGTATTTAAATGGATATATAATTGAAATATTATGAATTTTCAAGAACGCGTTCAACTTTGTTGCTAGCTGAGATTCCAACAAAGCTTTCAGTTAATATTTAAAAAATGTTTTCAACTTAGGTTTTAATATTACTTTCAATTTTTGAAACCCTGAAGTTTTTATTAGAACCGTTAACTTCTGCCATAAAAGGGTGTTGTATCTCCACCTTCGCAATAATTCAAGGGTGTTTCGTACCTCGCCAGAGTTCAGAAGATTTTTTGACAGCGCAAACGTAAATATATTTGAAACGGAATCAGGGACTCGTTAGGTAAATTTGTATAATTCTATTACCAGACACTTTGAACCAGATTCTTTAAGAAAACATTTAAACCACTGCGTCCTTTAAAGCAGTAGCGTGGTCCGCTTTAGCATAGGGACAGTTTTTAAAGGTTTTGAAGAAAATATTTAGACGCGTTGTGATAACCACTTCCCACGTTTGATAAGTCATACCACCTGAATATTTGAAAATATGTTTTGCATCGAATGAATCTGGTACCCGGTATCTGCTTCTGCACTAAGAAGCAGGCGGTCTTTGGGGTCTAACTTCAGAAGAGTCATGTCAAATATATATTGGGTGGTAGACTCTCTTGGAAAAATGACGAATGGACCTGATGAGTAACTTGCCAATGAAGGTATTATGTATTTCGAAAGAATTTGAGTTAAACAAGTAAATAGTAAAGAGGGGGCGAACAATTGGTACCGAATAAAATTCAAAATTTAATACAAAAATACTGTAGGATTCAACTTACTTGCATTTACAATTTTTACATTCAATATACTTAGATTTATGTTAAGATTTAATTTTTGTACTCACCTAAACTCAGATCATATGCACAAATATAATCCGAGGTAGTAAACTGATATGTTAGTGCCGTTTTCCCCACTCCCGATGCTCCCAACATTGCAATTTTATAGGCTGGTATTGCACTTTCTTGTCTTCCACTTTTCTCTGCCACACTAGATCCTCGAGCATCACAGGTTTCGCTGTCCATGATTAAATCGGCGGATGTTCGCGATGCGTTACTATCAAAATGAACAGGAAACCGATTAATTAGTGAATCTTGATTAAATACACACAAAATTCCCAATAATGTCTTATTAGCCGATATAATTGAACCTCCAATCACCACTAAATTTTGTTATCTACTACGCAAAGACAAAACAAACGTAATTATTGGGAACAGAACTTATTCGTGGGCATCTATTTTGGGAGGTATTATTTATTGATGACATATTCTGTCGATAAAGCTCCAATATAGCGCAGTAGATACGCATAAGTTCTATTTCAACAACGAAAACGTTCAATATAAGAATAAGAATACAAAAGAAAGCCGCCATCCCCCCTCGGCTTAGGATGTAAACTTTTTTCCATGTCCTTACCTATTGTTTCTGTCTCGACCACTCGTACTGGTACCTGTTGATGTTACCGAATTTATAGAACGAGATCGTCGACTCCTGACGTTGCCACACAATACGAAACGTATGAAATACGAGAAGAAAGAGAATAAAAAGTGTCAGAATACATACGAAAAGGTTAGAGAAAAGGATCCAATTTATGCTCACCTCAACGAATCGCCCAAATTGCAAATTCCATGCGATGTTATACTGAAACTGCGAAGACGATAGTATTCCAGATCCATGTCGGCACAATGGATGGCGGCTCGTCGTGTGTCGGCCAGACGTGGCTGTGAAAATAAAAGAGTCAGAGTGAAGCAATGCATTAGAAGAGAATAAAAAGGATATTTTCGATTTATTGTGCAGGATGAGTATATGATAGAATGTCTTATATGTGTGTGGTGGTGAATTGGATTGAACGGGGGTTTTTCAATTTCTTTGCGAAAGAAAGAATAATAACTTTTGCTTTTCTTGTTGAATGAACGTCTGTTGTCAAACATTTTGTAAGGATATGTTCGAAAATGTCACAATCGTGAAATATTTATGGAGTCGAAGAAGTAATTTCTTTGAAAATGTCTCATGTATTTTTCAATTGCAGAATTTTTGATAGACGAATTTATTTTTAAGTATAGTAAATAAAATATCAAAACAGTTATATGTACGCCTATATTATTGTTATCATCTACGCAATTTATTTACTATCTACTTATTTTTTAATCCCATTCAAATGGTATAATTTTTTATAGTAAAAAAAAATTTCAAGCGAAACACTTTTGTAATTTGTATGCAGCCTCATAGGCGTGACCAGAGGGGGGGGGGGGGGGGTATTGAATTGAATATTAATAATACTGAAAGAAAAAAAAATTTGTCATCAATATTTTTTTCCGATTCACTTTTTTGCATTTTTGTTTGCAGTTTACATGTTCTAAAAACCACACAGAAACATTTCCATATACCCATTTATTACAAGCCGTTCTTCTACCTTACAAAGTAATCAACATACAACATACATTTGGACCTAATTCTATTCTATTTCGTCCAAATTTACAGCAATCCTGAGCGCTATGGATATCCCTGTTTAATGTCTATACATACAGTAGACTCGCGTAAACGTGAACTGTGCCAAACGTGAATGGTGAACAATTTTATGTGAGCCCAGACTACTCTGAAACGGGAACAAGCCTTTAAAGCCCTAAAACATGAACATTAAAAATCTGGAAAAATTATTTATTTGTTTGCTATTTAAAATAAGATGCAATGCCAAGTGCGAAAAAAATTTCATTATTACTACTACTAACCACTTGTGAAAAATAGAGTATCGAATGCACTTAACGTATACGGTTTCTCGCAATGTCTCCTAATTTGACCACAGTTTTTCAGTCGAACACTATTCATTCAGAGATCTAGCGTAAATTTTTTTTCGGCCTGTTTTAATTTTAATTCGCTAGCTTAGCTAAGATCTTAAGTCTTGACGATTGTTTGCTGGTTTTCTGCAGTTACAGCTTTCCAAGTACTGCTCCCTTACAACAGCTTTGATTTTCACAATCTGGTTTGCAAAATTTTGAACAACCCACCGAAAGCACTTGGCTGTAGAATACTCTTGATACCGCCATCAACGGTCTAAGTCAAAGCCACTTTAATTTAGAAAGCCGGCAAGCAGCAATACATGCACACAAAGCGAGCCTATGAATATGTCGTATATACGTTGCACGATGCACTAACACAGCAAAAAAAATAGCGAAAACACGTGGAAAATTCACTTTTTATCGGAATTTGTTTCTTTCACTGCATTATAGACACTTCAATTCACGACACATTGCACTTTTCGCGACGAAAATCGACCGGGAACCAATACTTTTCGTGTAAAGTTTGCCGCGACCCAACCCGATTTGCCTTTACCGCAATGTCAATTTTCGATCTGAACAGGCCTATGAATTGTCGTTTCAGTATATGACCGTGATCTGCTTCCGAGCTTGTATTAAGGTGGCTTTGGTCTAAATAGATAAATTAATATTTATGGGGAGTTGAATTTCCACTCAGACAAGGCACTTTGGTTTTGTTTAATTTGTTCTTTAACCTGGCTGCATTTAACTCCTTCTCGAGATCCAGAGATTTTGTGCGAGAGTACTTAAATGTCGAAACTTCATCATACAAGTTCTACGGCGTCCCTTTAAATAAAGTCGGATAAGCAAAATACTACTATTGGAAATAGGATGCAATCCTGCCCAACTTCGCTATAAACTTTACTGTGAGATGTCATTCTGGGAAGAGGTAAGTTAAGACTCCCGATGTTATTGTAGAGGAGCAGCTGAGTAGAGCAGCTAAAGAGATCGGACTCTCAGTTGAATAAAGAGATCATACTACCCGATTTTTATCAACTAAAATCACAACCATCTCGTTCACGTTCATACGCCGGACCATCTGAAGCGCTTGGGCTTCTATTTGGAAGAGGAAAAACGGCTTAAGGGCTTGGGCTCCTATTTTAAGGAAGAGGAAAAGCATGTAATCCCTAAATGTCTCCAGCCGACTGTCGGATAATGTTTCTTTCTATCGATGCTGTGGATGTGAGATAAGAGGCTTCTCGGTATATTTCGGCAGGAGAGGCGATTCTGTAGAATCAAGCGAAGCCAGAATTTAAAACGGACATTGATCTCGCAAGTGGAATATGCAGTCCAAAAGCCAAAATAGTACCGAATATAGATGAGTCTGAAAAGCAGAATCGGAGGCCAGTTGAATGTATTCAGAATCAACAATAAAAGTCTAAACACGTTCGGGGGCCATTTTTCGGTAAATGGTGCAGGAAATCATTTTCGACTGTCCTTTCCTCAAATTTAGCTCTAAAACTAAAAAAAAAAAACAGGCGCGACAGTCCAACATTGGACTAAAGTCGCAGATGTGTTAGTGACATCCAATTCGGAACATCCTAACTGCTTTTTTGTTGAGGTGTTGAGATCAACAGCACGCTCAGCAATGTTATTTATCTCCATAAATGGGTACTCGTTTAACATCTGAGTGAGATCATAGTTCATCATAAGGGGCGTGAGTTCGAAAAACACCATAAACTGAATTCGTTCACGGCGAGTTTCGAACCTATGCCCTGTGCACCAAAGGTGTGCGCACTAACCATTACACCAGCCAGACTGCTCTAAATTTTGCCTAACAATATTTTTGCTACCAACGATTTTAACTTCTAAGAAAATCTTGATGTTGAAAAAATTTCGAGGTTGCCCCCCCCCCTGACCGAAATCCTGGCTACGCCCATGTGCAGCCTTGAATGAAATTCTCGCATGAATTATTTTTAAAGAAATAAGTAGGTGTGTAAAATATGTATATGTACTTTTTACGATTTATCTCGGAAATAAAAGCAATTTTTGGTAAAAAAAACGAGTCATAAAAGTTTTCGTCGTTATAAAAACATAAGTGCATCGAGTGCGGATTTATAATTGAAGCGAAAAATCGTGCATTCACAAACAATGGATTTTCGCGTAAAAAGTACTTTGCTAATGAAGCAGGGTTACATTCAGAATGGTATTTCAAAAAGCATAAAGAATTGATAAGGTTCGGTTCGGTAGTCAGAATCACAGGTCAAATACGACTAGTCTAGTCATATTAGAATTTCAAATAGAAAAAAATAGAGTAAGGCTATTTTTGGTTGTTTTTTAATCAGTGGGATCCCAGAGTCTAAAACTAATTTTGATAAAAAAAATTGATCGGAAAGGTCCCAAAAAGAACGAAAAAGGGCAGTATTTAATCCTTGGTCAACCTTGTTGTAGTCTTATAAAAAAGATTGATTTTAGTATAATTCAAACTTCACAATTTATTAAGACTATTAATGAAGGTATGAAGTATGAAGGTATTCGGCCAAGGCCCGACGTCGGGCTATCGTGCCATAAAGAAAGAAGAATGAAGTTATACAATAGTAGGTGTCATTCGCGAGTGTACCGAACCGACCGCTAGCTAGAATCCGACTGGCTTGGAAACAGGTATACAACATAATTTTCGGTACATTTTATTAGAGTTGCCAACATCTCTCTTCTTTTAGTTGTTGAAAGCAAATCGTTCGGGGGGACGTCGTTCCCTGCTCGAGGTCCTTCGCTCCAGACTCGCTGGTAGTTCAACCGTTAGGTTAGAAGCTGAAGTTGACGCCGAACTCGGTAATATCTTCGACGCTGCCTGAGAGTTGCGTTCTGTGGTGTTCAAATCTTCTCGTTGAGTACATATTTGAAGAAGACTCTTATGTTGACGGTTGTAGGACTTCTGAGGTGACTAGCGTTGAACCTTGTTGCTGTTGGCTAATTTGGTCTTCTTCCTTAAATAAGTCCAATAGTGTCTGAAATTATAGATAAGTGGTTGATGGATCTGGTTCAGAGTCAGTATACCGCCTTTTAAGTTGATCAGCATGAACCCTGATACGTCTTTGCTTTGTGAGAACGTTGTACATCACTGTGCCGATACGTTCAATTACTTCGCCTTCTGCCCAGTACTCGGAATTTTTATGATGCATTTTAACGTAGACTTTGTCATCGACGTTAAATATTCTTTCCTTGGTCCCATGTTTCCGGTTGTACTGCTGTTTTTGCTTCGAATTTCGTTTCCTATCGATTTGCGATGTTGGGACTTCTCTCATTAGGTCTAACACAGTTCGCATTGGGCGTCCAAACATGATTTCTGCTGGTGATTGATAGCCCGGTGTCATCCGATTAGGTGTAGACCGATAATTCCTCAAAAATACTTGCATATTTTCCTGTAGAGTCCCCTCACCGGTAAGCTTCTTGATTGATCTGTTGAGAGTTTCGACAAATCTTTCTGCTTGACCATTGGAGTTTGGATGGTATGGGGCAATTGTCGTATGATCGATGGCATTAAGTTCACAACATTTTTGGAATAGTGTGCTCGTGAATTGACTGCCGTTGTCTGAAACATCCAACTTTGGAGAACCAAATCGAGAGATGACTTCTTGCAGAAGTTCAACCGTTCTTTGCGATGTAATAGTTTTGGTTTTAATGATTTCAGGCCACTTTGAATATGCATCGAATATAATTAAGAAGTAATAATCGTCGACTGGACCTGCATAATCGATATGCACTCTTTCCCATGGCTTTGAAGGTGTTGGCCATGATTGAAGTGGTACTTTTACTGGATTTTTGGCTGCGCATTTTGTGCATGTTTTAACGCACTGCTCGATATGCTTGTCGATGTTTGGCCAGTAAACATGGCTTCTTGAGAGTTGCTTCATGCGTTCAATTCCAGGGTGTCCTTGATGCAGTTGCTTCATGACCCGATTTCGGAGAAGTTTGGGAATTACTAAACGCTCGCCGACTATCACGCAATCATTGGCAATGTATAAGCCTTTGCGCCGATTATACAGCAATGCAAGCTCAGCATCAGAATTTGGTTTGTACTTTACCCAATCGCTTTTGATGAACTGTAAGACTTGACTTAGTACACCATCTTTTTGGGTTTCGTGGCAAAGCATTCGTTGCGTTATAGGTATTTTCTCTATTGTGTCGTTGATCATGTTCGTTTCAATAGCCAGGGCCGGCCTTAGGGGTGGGCAAACCACATTTGAGGGGCCACCACTCTTAAGGAACCATTACTTTCAAGGGACCACCACTCGGAAAGGGTATCACCCAAAATGGGCCTCCACGCGACACCCGTTTGAAATATGTACTCGATAGGTTAATGTAAAGTTAAATAACGATGATGTGATTTTATTGATAAGAAATCTGTTATAACATTAATAGGGATAAGACATCCATCCTTCTCTCTCCCTCTCTCTCTCTCTTTTGAAACAAATTGCAATATCTGCTCTCCAACATCACCATTGCTCTTTGATGTTTGTTAAAAATAATAGTGACAGTAGCACGATTGATTTTTAGAACTTATCGAACAAAATTACTAATATCCAGGCTCTAGAGGGATAAACCTGAGTTTATATGATGAAAATAGGCGCCAGCCAGTAGTGATGACACCAGAAGCCACTACTCCACGGATTGGTATAATTCCCTAATAACCCTAGATCAAAATTTTCGAATTGAGGTTTTCGGATACTTGAATTTATGCTTTCTTAACAGATCACGAAACCTGAGCATTGCGGCCATACAAAAATCTCAAAATCGAGATTAGTTACTGGAAATACTTTTTCTTTACAAGACGTGACCCCTTCGGGTCACAAAATGTTTGAATTGGTGTTTATATGAATAGGATAACCATAAGTGAGGATTGGAGTTTGCCTCATACAAAACTGGCTGAAGCATTATTTATAGGAACACGATGCACCGCGTGTACAAAAATATCATCTAATGCAGTGCTTTTTAAGCTGGGTTCCGCGACAACTTCTTCAAATGTGGAAATGTGTAATGTAGAAATTATTTTTGATTGAAAAATTCAAGGAATCCATAGAAAAATTCCACAAAATGTAATATTAAAATTCTAAGTTTAAGGCTGCCAATTGAGCACTCCGGTGACTGCCGATAATTAACATAACTCATCCTAAGCCGACCAGACGTACATCATTTTCCTGTACAGTACAGCATTTTGACCCGTCGTACAGCAAAATGTACAGCATTCCTTATGCCACACAATGAAACGTAATTCATTACATAATAAGTTCATTTCAATAAGGAATCCTTTCCGATCCTTCTGGAATTCGGCACACTTGCATCAAGCTACTTGGCGCTCCCATTACCTCCAAATTACAGTTTCCTGCATATCTATGTTTGGATGTTATACGGTTGCCCAAATTGCAATTTTGAGTTTCCTAATTGAAAATGGTCCATCACTCGGAAATTCGTGAACAAACAATTTTGAAATTTAGAAAACTTGTAACTGATTTCATTTGGTGAAAATTTCAATGCTCTAGCTATCAAGGTTCAGAAGTTACAGCCGTCGAAAGATGCGATTTTTATTTATTTTTTCCTTTCACAGAACGATGGAAAATCATCCGATTTCCCTATTAACCTCTTTAGGAAAATGCATACTAAAGCAAGAACTCTGCCAGTGGTTTTAGATAACCACTAATGTAACCATGGCTGACTGCATCATCCGCAGAAATATCGCAACCAGGATAAGACACCCTTCTACCGCTCTGGAGGTTCTTCTCGGACTCCACTCCAATGAAACCGCGCCTGGAAAGCCACCACCTATATGCCGGGTCGGTTTAAGGTTTTTGGGGGACCCAGGCAAACAATATTAATGGGCCACAATTGATACCTCTCTATACTTTACATTTCGTCATAGTAAAGGTATTTGTCAAGAGCTATGTTTTGGGTATTATACCTTACAGCTTACATGCCTCTGAACGGTCTGAACTTCGATTAACCTTCCGGCGGGCGCAATACTAATCCTAACACGATCGGGCGCAATGCATCTGACAGATTAAGTGCAGAAAATATTATGAAACTAAGTTTCTGTATATTTTACACTCGAATTTATTGTTGCATTATCTTTTTTAAACAGTTCTACGAAATTTTAGAATTAAATACTGTCTCACAAAGTTTGATACCCTCCACATTTTCAATTTTCTAAGAAAATTCCGCTTTCAATCGCTTCAATATTTAAAAAACCTCCAACAACTCGACCGCTTAAAAAATGTGATCTTATTTTACTAAAAACATACTATTGAACGATTTGGTGAGCCTAAAAGTCAACACAACATTATTACGCAATGTGATGAGTATAACGAGTGGAAATTTTCATAGAAAAGAAAAAATAACACCATCGGGCGCAATACATCTGAGAGATTATTTCACCCCCTCCCGCCCCTCAGACATATGGTAGATAGAAGCTGAAAAATTCTTTGGGTAGATGATCGAGAAAGATTAAGCTACTGTGAGTTTCAGATCTCTCCCTTTTCATATCGCTGATTGGCGCAACAAAAACTGGTCACTTAATCTGTCAGATGCATTGCGCCCGCCCGAAGGTTAACGTTAAATTAGTGCCCTTTTGTCCTTTTAGAGCTTCTCCACAATTTTATTTCAAGGGAAAATTTGTTTGCAAATACTGCGATCCAGCGGTAACTTTTCTAATTACTTATATTAACAGGAAAGAAATTAAACAAGTTCGGTGGGTATACAAAATAAGGAGGTTCTTCGTAATTTCCTTGGTCCTTTCCATTACAAATGCATAATTTAAATGATATATGTATCTGGCATGTTTTTTCCGAACTAAGTAAAAAATAATGCGGAAAGAAAGTAACTTCTCAATCCAAATAATGTCCGGAAATTGATTCGGAAAAGGTTTGAAAATACGGCTTAATCCGAACAATATGACTCACAGCAATCGGAGAGAGGTTTCTGGCTTGTATTACTGTGAAAATACTGTCCAAAAAGTCATATCTGAGTAAATCATCAAACTTTCGCTAAAATCGTCAACTTAGTTTATTTGGAAGTTGAGAGTTAATGGAAAATGCTGTATAGTAAGCTGCACAGACATACGTAGATTTTCACGTTAAGCTCCTTTCGTATGGAAACCTAAGTGCCAGTATCAAGTGCAAATAATGAAATTGCCGTGTCATGGTAGCTGAGAATTTGCCTGAAAACCGAATTCCGCAAGTATGTGTACAGCATTGGGCCTTCGGGAGTCTGGTCACCTTAACTCATGCAAAGTTATCAAACTCACTGAAATCGTCAGATGGATGGTATTTTGAATGTTTGGCGAGTGAAAAGCAGTTACACAGCACAAAAATTAAAAAAATTTAAGTTTGCTTCCAATTGAAAGAAATGGCTGGAAACATTTTCATTAAGATAATTAGTATAGTGATTTTAGCTGAAAAAATGATGAAACCCAAACATCCAAAAAAAGAGCTGACTTTTGATGCCAAATTGTTCTATGGCCTGACCGCATTACGCAGTGAAAAGTTAGACTTTTTTGTGCGTCACATTTGGGGGGGGGGGGGGGAGGGTTTTGCAAAGGGGTGAAATTATGATTTTTCGCCAAAATCTTGTTAACTGTAATATTTACAGCAAAATGTTCTGAGGACGATTTAAACTACACAAAATTTCCTTTCTAATGATATATTATATCATATACCTTCTCTTGGCAGATTATATACTAGACCTTAAAACATTTGGTGTAATTTAGATTTTTTGATAGTTACATTTGGCGCTCTAGCTCCTGAAGTAGTTTAATTGGAGCCATGGTAATTGGGATAACTATTCCTAACAATATATAGCCGTCCCACACGGAGACTCAGGCTGCCCCGACAAAGCATTCCCCTATATCCCCTATTAACATTTAAGAAAAAACATGCCTGTAACTTTTCGCTGAATCACAGCAGGCGGGAAAAATTTTGGTAAACGTTAAGGCTAAGTCCCATTAGACCCTCCACCAAATATTACTTCGATCGGATTAAAACAAAGGGTACCTCCCATACAAAATGACCGGAAAATTGCCTACGAGCAGAACTTTAATTTTGGTTGACTTGTTCCCTTATTTCTTAATAAACTAGTGGCATTGAATTTGAATAATTTGTATGGGAGGTACCCTTTGTTTTAATCCGATCGAAGTAATATTTGGTGGAGGGTCTAATGGGACTTAGCCTTAACGTTTACCAAAATTTTTCCCGCCTGCTGTGATTCGGCGAAAAGTTACAGGCATGTTTTTTCTTAAATGTTAATAGGGGATATAGGGGAATGATTTGTCGGGGCAGCCTGAGTCTCCGTGTGGGACAGCTATATATTGTTAGGAATAGTTATCCCAATTACCATGGCTCCAATTAAACTACTCCAGGAGCTAGAGCACCAAATGTAACTATCAAAAAATATAAATTACACCAAATGTTTTAAGGTCTAGTATATAATCTGCCAAGAGAAGGTATATGATATAATATATCATTAGAAAGGAAATTTTGTGTAGTTTAAATCGTCCTCAGAACATTTTGCTGTAAATATTACAGTTAACAAGATATTGGCGAAAAATCATAATCCTGCTCTTCGGACTTGTTGTGTCCTATAAGTCTTGATAATACATCAGCATAACCGTAAAAGGATTTGTATTGACGTATTTGAAATCGTATGCAAGTAAAGTAACTGCCCATCTTTGTAAGCGGTTCGCACTATGCAGGGATGCCTTTTTTGCTGCCAAATATGGTCAATAGTGGTTTATGGTCTGTCTGAATTGTAATTTGTCTCCCGTATATCATTTTATGGAACTTCGTCAACGTAAAAATGAGGGCCAATGCTTCTTTCTCAATTTGGCTGTATGCCTTTTCTGCTTGCTGTAATGATCTCGATGCGTGACAAATCGGTATGAGATTACCATCTGGCATTTTATGCATAATACAAGCGCCTAAGCCGTTGTTCGATGCATCACCTGCGACAATTATATCAAGACTCGAATCGTAGTGTGTAAGTAGGAGATTCGACGACAGTGTTTCTTTGAACTTTTCAAATGACTTTTGGCAATATTGGTCCCAATTCCATTGAACGTTGGATTTGAGTAAGTTGTCTAACGGACCACGTAGATTTCTCATCTCTTTAATAAATTTACTATAAAAGTTTACAGCTCCCAAGAATGATCTTAACTAAGTTAAGTTTTTTGGTGGAGGCATATTTACAATTGCATCAATTCGTTTAGGCTCTGAACGTATGCCTTGTCTATCGAGGTGCCGAGGTACTTGATTTCTATAGAAGAGCGAATTTGCATTTAGCGATACTCAAGTGAAAACCAAACTCCTTAATGCGCTGGAACAGACGGAATAAGTTGTCGTCATGCTCCTGTTTCGTTTTACCGGAAACGAAAATGTCATATATGTACGCTGCTACACCAGGTAAGCCCGCAATTAATTGGTCGATGACTTGCTGGAATGTTGTAGGTGCTGTCTTTACTCCAAATGGAAGTCGATTGAAAACGAAGAACCCTAGATGGGTGTTGATGACCATTAGCTTTTTGGAATTTTCCTCCACTTACTCTATTTGGAGGCCTGAATTGGGATATTTTGACTGAACTACACAGCAAAAAAATCAGAGTGATTTTCACTCCGAATCGGTGTCGAATAGTGTCCATCCGAATCGGATAAAATTGGCATAAAACTCGACGCAAGGTATTGCTAAAGACCAGCGCCCGCTCGAGCACTTACGCCGCCCCGAGCAAGAGGACAAATTGCCGCCCCTTAGGTGCTAAACCAGGCAGATTGATAGTAGGTAATATGTACGCCGATTTCTTCAGTGTTGAACGTCCTTGGATTATTTTTCTGGAGAATCATGGGCGTAGCCTAGGAGCTTGGGAGGCAGGGCAGGGATTGGCGCTTCATTTTCTCTCCACCTGGACGATGATCAAGGATACATTTTTGTCTTACTGCTGTACTACCTCATAAAAAATCGATGCTCTACGTATGAAAATTTCCGTTCTACAAATCTACGTGTTGTTGGGGTTTAGTTGGAGCTTGGTCTCAATCGCAATTTTAGGAAATATTTCAGTTTGGTGGTCTCGGTTATTCCGAGACCGGGATTCTAAAAGTCTATCATCCGCACAATTCTATCGAGATAGTTTTAGGCATTTGATATCCGAAACTTGAACACCTTCATGTAGGTGTCATTAACATCATAATATCCGTGAATAGGATATTCACGTCTGCGTGACCTAGACTTTCGAAATTTAAATTATTCCCTAATAGTTCTCATAAGCACCTACCTATGTTTGCTATCATCTTGACCAACCAACCTCATTCAAGAAAATATTTCGCCACCAAAAAGCCCATATTATACATGTTTCATCACTCCATCACTTCTGGTCTTAAATGTATACTTTATGGAGTTTTTGCTGTTCGGATTTAAAAACATTTCGTCTGAAAGGAATAAAATAAGTAACAAAGGTCATGGTGATGAAATATCATAGCCGAAACTCAGCTGTACAATGCCGTCATAGTTTAGCTCTTAAATTTTGGATTTACACGAGGAAACAACAACAACAAGCATATGATGTCATTCAAAACAAGAACAATGCAATGCAATTTCGACTCTTAATTTGACGTTTAAATGTCTACATTACGGTCTTAATATCTAGACGGCGTAGACGGTAAAACCCATGCAGACGCTATTTGTCGTTAAAAGGACAAAGTTCGCTCTGGATTTGCATTTCTCAAATTTTTAACCCTTTAATTACATACCATCGTCCGGCTAAAAATGTTTATGTCTTGAGGAAATCCAACCTATACCCAGGCTGAGAATTTTTATAAAGAAGAAGGTCAGAGCTAGCTTAATCGGGAGAATCAAGCTACGTCCTGATTTGACATGTCCGAAAAAAAGGAAGTACTGCTACTGCTGCTCTGGAAATGTGAACTGTGATTCCATCTCTTATCTTGCTGAAACCCAAACAACTTTGTTAGAAATCTGTCTTTTAAATGAATGTAATTGGAACCAACTGAAGCGATCCATCCACGAAGGAGATCGGGCGAATTTAATTTAAATTGCCGCAAAAGATTTATAGAAGTTCTCGAAACTCCTGCATGGGTAGAGTTTCTTTTAATCGCTTTTATGTGTTTAGTGTTTATACGAATCATTATTTCTTATTTAATATTAACTTCTACGGAGGTTCAATATTTTTTTAGGGGACGTGCTCTCCTCCGATTCAATAAACTAAAATAAAGTGTTGGACCTTACTTCTGGAAGTTAAATTGCGAAGTATGGCAATATAAACTCAATAATAAAGATTACGTTCTACATACAAGTTCGTCTTCTATCTAAAAATTAGTTGGCCCTCCCCTTTGGTTAGAACAATATAATTCTTAATGCTGGTCAAAAGAAGAGGTACTAAATGTTCATTTGAAACACGACAGTAGCACATGAATATCCAACTGCTGTTTTAAACTAGAACTTGATTACCGCATAACTGAAGGGAATTGACCCACTTCGGAAGTAGGTTGAGTGCTAGCATCACAGATGTACAATTTACGCAACTCTTACTTAGCATTTTGGGATTCTAAATGCAGCACTTTGTATCACAAGGGCTTTGCATCTTCAAAACACAACTTAAAACTTTTTATTTCATCTGTAAGTTTCGTTTCCACTAAATGGAAATGGATATTGAAATTTTCCTTTTGGCTTTATCAACTTTTTTTTATTAGATTGCCAAAAATCCGCCCCTAAAATTTGGCGCTCCGGGCGACCGCCCGGCTTGCCCTCCCCCCTTAGAGCGGGCGCTGCTAAAGACTCCGAACTAATGTAATGATTTTATCCTTATGGTGTAATAATTTGAACTGAAAAGAATACTTTCATTAACACCAAAAGGAGTGATTCTCGATATTTTTGGAATAAAAAAAGAACAATTTTCACAGGGAAGGAACATGTAATGCATAAATGTGATTTGTACAACCCCTCTATAGGTAATATTTTACCTCTTTACGCTCTAAAATGCATCATAAATGTACCTACCTCCAGAGGGATTCGATCCCGGGACCTTATGATTTGTAGACGAACGCCCTACCTACTAAGCCAACCATAGACTAACTGATGGAGTTTTTAATTTATACAACATGTGGCTTCGCTCTACCACCAACTTCACTCCGATCAGTGGATATACAAAATACCAAAATCGGATGAAATTAGCCCCAACACAATAGCTTGATTGAACATGTGACGGAATTGATCCCATAGGTGTAATACTCAATACCAAATGGGATATTCTTTGCAATGTGTCCCAAAAAGGTTTTAATTTTCGGTTTTCGTCCGTTCCTCTACAGCCTTTTAAACTAATTTTCTGAATATTTTTCCATATTCTATATGGGTTGGTAGTTTTTAGCAATTTTTGTCGCTAAATCCGCCAAGAAAATGGTCTAAACATGGCTGCATGATATTTATAGCGAATAAAGATTTCTTTTTGTTTTTCGATATAAAAACAAGAACAGGTCTTATTTGTGGCGTGGCCAATTTTGGATACCCGTCATTTTTCCGGGCCTCTAGCATCTCGGACAACCCTGAAAGTGAGTGTTCAAATTGTATCCGTTAGTCACACACATTTATGTGTTGTTTGATTACAACTCCTCCGTTAAGATTTTTTTTTTGATAATGTGAGGTAGAGGTAGAGATGGCTTAATAGTTTCATTTCGTCAGTCCTTACTTACGTCTTGTGACTCCGATAGGATCACATTTATGTGAGATTTGATGCATTTTGGTTCATAAATAAAAAAAGGTGGGATTTCTATGGCAGTCCCCGATGTTGGTGCTCCAAATATACAAAAAGTCTGCAGTGGAAATAACCACGTCGTGAAAGATGGGCATCGATCATTGTCCTACAGATCGATTATATAGTCATAGATGCTTTCTCCAACTCCAATGCCTTATAAACGTCCTGACAAAGTTAACATACCGTTTCCCTTTTTAAGTGTTAAAGCAAAACAAGGCAAGCTCATTTCTGTAGAGAAAGCACATTTTTTAGGTTCCTCTACCGAATTCGCAAGAGAAAATGAGTTTTTACACAGAAAATATGCATTCTCCACAGAAATGAGCTTTGATCGGCCAATAAATCGCTGAGTCTATGGGCCCTTTCGAATGTTTTCTAATCTGTAAGGAGGGGTTAAATTATAGAATTAAGAAACAATTTAACAAAAAAAAAAACATATTTAAAAAAATTCTCAGCCTTCACAAAAATATGTCAACCACGAACGAACACCGTGTCAACCGTATAATCATCCCGTCCAAAAATTATCCGAAAATTTAATATCAATTCACCGCAAGAAGCACGCATTTCACGTTTTCTGTCACATTGCATACTTTTGTCATTTTTCTCGATTCGCTGATCCTTGTTGTTTCTTTACTTTTCTTCTTCGGTATTCGCACAGTTGATTTATACTTTACGGAGAGCGACTAGGGGGATTTGGGGGTGCAAAAATGTTCCACGGCCTATTCGACGTGAGATCGGCGCGAAGTTCCCATGTGGTTATGGTTGAAGCAATATTTCATGAATTTTGTATACGAAAAATAAATATGGAAAAGTTATTTGCTATTGTCAAGAAAAAAGGCATGTTCCAAGAAAAAGTGACTACTTAGTATCTCCATCGTCCTTCGGGTAGAATTGAATGGCACGTGAAAATAGATTTTTGTCAGCTTTTATTCCCCTGTTGGTTTGCTTACATTTGGCTTTTATTCCTGATTAATGAATTCGGGTTGTCGGTGGTCTTGCCACAATGAAATTTGAAAAAAAAAGTCAGTCTGAGAGAAGAGAGAGTTTCGAAGACGAACCGAAAGTGAGTGTTTTGAACACGATATTTAGAATGCACGGATCCAAAGGTATTTTTTAGGATAAAAAGAGATGCGTCATGTTTTGTGCGGTTGATGTATAGCCAGTATAGCTGTGGGGAATTTGAATGACTTTGATGCTACCAAGGTCATGTTAAGTTATTTTTAACTAAATGAGGGGAAGGGAATAAGAAGTTTTGTTTTTTATCTTGAGGAAATATTGATTATTTTCCTTCTTTTACTTGGAAAGTTTCATAATAGAAATTGCTTATTGTGTGGATGAATTTATTTATTAATTATATTGTACCGATTCAGGAGCGGATTACGACCAACACACCCCGAATTCATTAAATTCAAAACTAACGAAGAAGAAAGAATTTAGACACACCAAAACTCAGGACATAAAATATAAAGTATCGAAATTCTTTGCCAGTCAGGATGTCATATACACTGGTCGGCATATGTATTTTGACATAATATACCCTCGAGCCCCTACACTGGTTTTGTTTAACTAAAGCCAATAACGGTAAATTTCTTTTATCAAAATTAAAGTCCATATCGAGAGCAATAAATATGCTTAATATTTTTCCTGTCCTATTTCGGACTCTCATGCTATAGAAAATAGAAAAGATGGAGGCGTAATTCTGGTGTGGCATAAGTATTTTGACAAAATTTAACTCTTTGATTGCACCCATTTTTTCGCAAGAATTGATGCACAAAACATATTTTTATTAATTTTTGAGTTTCCCATATTAATTTTCAAATAAAAAATATCACCAGTGGCTCGAAACATAAACAAAAATAAGAATTTCGAAGATTGGTTTGAGCATCGATTGTTGCAAGCCTTAGTCCTGGTTTACATATTGAATACGCTACTATTGAGTTTTATTTTATACGGTAAACTGTTTATTACCAAACCAAAAAAAATGTTTTAAAACAAAATAAAAACAAATTCTGGCGCTCTCTGAAAGAAACCGAATGTGAACCCCGGTTGATGAGTTAGCCACGATGAAGAACTCTAAGAAAGAAGTGAAATTTAAACCAAATTACACCGCAAAAAACGAATATAACTTCCGACGATTCAATGACGACCAAAAGAAGCTTTGGCCATGGAAACAGTGATTTGAACTTAAGCAGCATAGGCCATTGTAAGCATGGGCGTAGCCAGGATTTCGGTCGGGGGGGCAAGCCCGACATTTTTTCAACATCAAGATTTTCTTAGGAGTTGAAATTGAAAATATTGTTAGGCAAAATTTAGAGTAATCTGGCTGGTGTAATGGTTAGTGCGCGCACTTCGGTGCACAGGGTCATTGGTTCGAAACTCACCGTCAACCAATTCAGTTTATGGTGTTTTTCGAACTCACGCCCCTTGACGAACTTTGATCTGACTCAGATGTTAAACGAGTACCCATAACATTGCTGAGCGTGCTGTTGATCTCAACACCTCAACTAAAAAGCAGTTAGGATCTTGGGAATTGTCACTAACACATCTGCAGCCTTAGTCCCATGTTAAACTGTCGCGCCTGTTTTTTTTAATTTTAGAGCTAAATTTTACGAAAGGACAGTTGATAATGATTTTCTACACCATTTAACGAAAAATGGCCCCTAAACGTGTTTAGACTTTAACTGGTGATTCTGATTACATTCAACTGGCCTCCGATTCTGCTTTTCAGACCGTAGCTCATCTATATTCAGTGCTATTTCTGGCTTTTGGACTTGCATATTCCACTTGTGAGATCAATGTCCGTTTTAAATTTTGGCTTTGCTTGGTTCTAGAGAATCACATCTCCTGCCGAAAATTCACCGAGAAGCCTCTTGTCTTACATCCACGGAATCCATAGAAAGAAACATTATCTGACGTCGGCTGGAGAGATTTAGGGATACATACATACAAGCCCGAAATTTTTTCAACATCATGATTTTGTTAGGAGTTGAAATTGATAACAAATTTAATATTTTTGCAAAAAATCTTTTTCTTCAATTTTACAACAGATGGCGTCTCCTGTCATTAAGGAATTCGTGCTAATGATGGTAAATTTGTGTACTAATGGCGCATTTCCGTCATTCGAAAATCAGTGTGTGATTCTGATTACATTAAAATGGCCTCCAATTTCAGATTTTTAGACCGTATCTCGTCAGTATTAAGTGCTATTTTTGTCTCTCGGACTGCATATTCCACTTGTGATTGAAAAGAAATAGGCCAAGAGATCAGTTTCTGTCGTCTGTCACTGTTTTTCTTCTGAGCAAAATTTATAAATCTTTTATTTTTATAGAAATACGGTCGATTTTGATAAGATTTCCTCCACATTTAACATAATTTTAACAGTGGCACAATTTCATTGCTGGTATATGCTTCAGCTACAAAATGAATCTCTTAACAAGGTCCCTAACTAGGCAAAGCTGGTTACCATTTGTCACTAAAATCACTTTCAGATTGAATGAAGTTCAATTCCACTACTTTCCCGGAGAGACCTTTATGTGACAGTTAAAATTGTATTTTGCAAATATGGGATTTTCGCGAAAGAAAAAAGAGTTCCCTAAGGGAGAGATTCATTTCTGATCTTATTATGTTATCGATTCATGATGCTCACACGTAGGTATCCCAGTTCCGGATATCAAGGACCAGAAAAGTACAAGTATTTCAGTTTTCCAAACTACAGTCTCAGCAGGAGAAAATGTTGCGTAGTACCTGGAATCAAACTCGCATTTTTACGCCTTCTAGCATTGTAAAGGGCAGCAATTTTTTTTACTACATCGGTAAGCATTTTTTTACTATAATCATCGATCAGGGGGGGGCAAGCGCCCCTCACTGCCCCCTCTGGCTACGCCCATGATTGTAAGCAATAAACCCCTGCATCATGAGAGAGCATCCACTGTGGTATTCATTTTGATAACCAGGTATCCGTTTTCCACATAAACTGGGCATTTTCTTTAAATAAATATAAATATAAATAAATATTTTTTTAAATGTAATAAAATAACGAATATTAGCCCAAAAAACTTTTCTCTGAAGTTGTAGTAGCTTGAACTTTTTCCTTAGTAACAGAGGTTTGCTTTTGGTATGGTTTTTAAATCTTTCTTTGGCTTCACTTTATCTTTATCTTCTAGGCCGAAGGTGGTCGTTATTATCTCTACCTCTGATGGCTTATTCTTCATATTCATAATATCCTTCGGTTCAATTAGGACATTTTCCATGAATATTTGGAAGATTTTTTGGTAATTATTCGATATACACACCTCATTTCTGTGATGCATGGAAAAGTTTTCTATTTCTTTTCTCTTATTTAATTTTGGTGCTTTAATGAACAGTTTACCTTATGAAATTTAATTCAATTGCAGCGTCTCCAACCTTTAAACCAGGGTTGAAGTTTGCCTTTACGGAGGCTTAAACCAAACTTCGAATTTCCGATTCTTTTTCCAATGTTTCAAGCCACTGGACACATTTTCTGCTTAGAATTCAGAATATAAACACAAATCATTAATAAAATTATGTTTTATCCATTTTTTCCAGAGAAATTGGTGTACAATCAAACATTTAAATGTTGTCAATATACTTATGTCGCACCAACATTTCGCACCAATCTGTTCTCTTCTTTATAGCAAGAGAGTGCGAAAACGGACAGGAAAAATATTGAGCATATTTATTGCTGTTGGTATGTTCTTTGGTTTCCTTATAAGAAATTTACCGTTATTCGCTCTAGTTAAACAAAATCAGTATATTGGCTCGAGAGTCAAAATACATATGCCGGCTAGTGTATATAATTCCAGAAAAATGTTTTCCATTTCAATCTACAGAGGTTAGCCTGAACCATTCTAATACGTATAAGGGAATTGAGAAGAAGAAACCCGCACCACACAAAGTGCACATTTGGTTTTTTACTAGGCGCGGAAAGCAACTTACTGCGGACTCATACTACTAGGGAGTCCTTCTCCAAAAGTGATAAGCTGACATACGTCGCCAACAGTTCAAGTAAAGGCGGCCCCAGACCGACCGGAGTGTGGCAAACACCGCACAAAAGATTGATACGAAAAATCCTGCAGCAGCAGTGCAGCAGTGTGGTTGGGCGACTCCAAGGTATCATTCTTGGAACCGATCTTTTGTGCGGTGTGTGCCACACTCCGGTCGGTCTGGGGCCGCCTTAAGACACATTTGGTCTTTTGTATGTCTAAATTGTTGGAAGACTTGTCTGGAGCAAGACTGCACCAACGAATCTGCATCTATATCTTGTTATACATTTTTGCCTAGCGAAGGAGCGTGAAGGGTCGACAAGAGAACTACTATGGTGGATCGAAGAATTGTGTCTGCCTTACAAGTGAGTGACTGAAAGCGGGGAGGCTTATGCGACGAGTGATGGACACAGAATTCGGCTGCGGATGTAAAAAATCTACCGTAAACCGTCAAAACTTGTAGTGGATGGATTTCGGCATATACCTACAGTCAGCTTGAAAAGAAGACATATACATATGTGCCGGAATCATGGAGCTATAGGGTCTTCCAATAACGGAGGGTAGATGTTGAAATGGAATAAAACCAGCTGTGTGTGAGGTAAAAACGATTTTTATACCCTTCGCTCGTAGAGTCAACGAAGGGTATATTAACTTTGTCATGAAGTTTGTAACGCATTGAAGGAAGCATCTCCGACCATATAATAAGTATACATATATGATCAGCATAACATGGGGAGTCGAGTGGGCGATGTCCGTCTGTCTGTCTGTCCGTCTGTCCGTCTGTTGCTACGCGTTTTACTCGGCCAATTTGAAAGCTATGAAGCTGAAATTTTGCACAAATGCTTCTTTTTGCTGCAAGCAGTTTGTATGTTTGAATCGGTAAAATCGGACAATGGGGTCATGGGGCTGCCATACAAACCCAACTCCCCAAATTAGGTTCTTCTAAGAATAATTTTTTTTTGGTGTACCAATTTCAACCAAATTTCACACAAATGTATTTCTATTGACAACACAAAACATATCTAAGAACGGATCAAATCGGAAAATGGGGTCGTGGAGCTGCCATACAAACCCAACTACCCAAATTAGGTTCTTCTAAGAAAAACTTTTTTATTTGTGCACCAATTTCAACAAAATTACACACCAACGTGTTTCTCTTGTTGACACAAAACATATCTAAGAATTGATCAAACCTGACCATGGGGTCATGGGGTGGCCATACAAACCCAACCCCCATGTGGTTCTTCTAAGAAAAATTTTTTTGAACCAATTTCACAAAACCTTGAATTAATGTGTGTTTACCAAAGCAACAAAAAAGTTAAAAACGAATGGAATCGTACTGTGGGGTCATGCTCCCGGAAGCCCAATAAAATTTTCAGAGTAAATATTTTTATTTGCCCACTTATTTCAACCAAGCACAAAACTTTTGTCAAGACGGAAGAAAAAGAATGAGGAGGGGGATTAAATACAAGTCATAGGTACGCCTGAAAAAACTTTTAGCCAAAGGACAGCGAAGGGTATCCAAATTTCGGCCGCGCCCGAAATTAGCCTCGGCCCCCGGGGGTTGGCGAGCGTAGCGAGCAGAGGGCGAAGCCCCCTAGTTTCTATTATGTATTGAAATAATCCAGACTTTAGAATATCATAAAAATTATGCCTGCAATCTCTTAGGCCAAAAATCGATTCGATATAGCAAAACATCAAAATCGCTTAAATCCGCATATGGATGGCGAACAATAAATAATAAACGATGAATGTTGTACTTGAGATAATTCATATTAAATCTCCAACTCTGAAATAAGCTTAAAATACATTTATTAGAGATAAATTTTGAACACCAACAAAAAACAGGCTCCTCATATTTGATACTCAAAGCATTTAGTCTTGATCCTTTGAAATGGATTCGTAGAATCATAATATCGTTCTGTTCTATAAATAAAGTAGATCCTAGAGAAAGAACCACAGTTCAACGACACTGAATCAATGTCAGCGTAAGAAACCTACTTCTTATTGTGTGTAGAGAAAAATGTTTGTCTATTCATCCACCGCGACCGCGATATATTGTTGTTAAAACAAAAACAAAAAAAAAACAAATTTATACTAGTAACTCTAAAGGCAACGACATCGCACTTCCGCGAAATGCCGTCAGTCGTCCTCGTCGCAGACAACGACGACACGCGACGCCTATGTTCGCAAAGAGGAAAAAATAAACTTGATGGAATTTCTTAGAAAAAGTGTGCCACTGTCTGTACTTCTTCACTTACCTTTCTACTTTCGGCCGGCATACTTGACGTTCGCATCCTTTGCTTTTGCTTGGCAGCGGCAAATGCTCCGCTGCCGCCACCCACACTATCGAATCCTTCGCCTTGTGCCATCGAAGTTGTAGGCGTCGTAATATCTCCTCGTCCCGGTGTCGGGGTGGTAGCAACCAATCCTGGTGATATGGCTCCGCCGCCGCCACCACCACCTGATCCCGAGAATCCTAGCAGCATGGATGAGGAATTTGTAGGTGTTGTGTATTGAGGTGAAACGGCTCCTGACATGGCCTGTTTCAGTGTAAGGACGCCACCACTTTCGGCAAGAAGAGGTTTCGTTTTGAAAGAACCGCTTGTTACCGGGGATTTAGCCAGAAATAAACGTTCCCTGTGGAAAGAAAAATATTTTTTTCATGTAACATAATTGTGTATCGTCAAAAAAGTTGTAAATTTTTTAGAGGAAGTCAAAATGATATACATATGTATATGATCCTTATGGACTGCGATGGCACTCGTTTTGAACAAGACGCTCGCAAATGTTTGTCGGAAGGTGTTTATAAATTGTAAAAGGATATGGTTGACCGATTTTTTTTACAACCCATCATAAAGAAGACTAAGTAGATGTCCCATTTAAATACACATACCTACATTATGAATATTATTCTTTGTGAAAGGATGAATAAAAACCTGGAATTGCAACCTTTTGTAATAAAAGGATAATACATTTCTGGAAAATTTGTGAGTATTTTATTTCATACGATAACTTCGTTTCATAAAAAAAATTGAAAAAAAAAATGGAAATTACGGGGCAACATTTTTTTATACGTCCATAATCCTTCAGATCACCCAAACCTCAATTATTTCAATTCATCCTAATTTGCGTAATGTATCTTTTGATGAACCCAACCGTAATATTGGGTTTTCAATTCATACATTATATTGAAACCGCAATTTAAACGAGACAAATTTATTCTATTCTCTACGAAAAAAAAAAGTTCTGATAAAATGACTCAATTTTTTTCGCAACTGCCAACCCACTCCTTATTTTCCCAAAGATGAAATATTGTTTGTTTGGAAGGTATCTCTCGCTACGTTATACATTTTACCACTAATCTCCGGTTGGATTATGTTAATTGCGAAAATAAATGAAAGTGATTTTCTCTGCTTATCCTTGGCTCGCTTTTCATTTGGATAGAGACTTGAGCCTTCAGGGAAATCTTTGTAATTATTATCTGACGGGGATGAACTTATATCAAATACACTCCATTTGCACAGTCGTTTTGTTAAATAGGAGAGAGATTACTTTTGTCTATAGTACACAAGAAAAACATATATGTAGGTACGTTTAATAAAAATGCTCTAGGGAGCTCGGTTCAGTTCAAGTTCATTTTCATGTATGAAAATGTCAATTTTGATTGTAATCGCGAATTCGTACGAGTGGTTCAAAGCCCCTTTTTACAGAGGTCCCGTCAATAGTGAATAGCCAATGACTATATAAATCAAATTTAGGGTTCCCGGGTCCCGGGGTGACATTAAAGTTATTATGGGGGGATCTTAACGCCAAAGTCGGCGCGGATAAATTAGGCCTAGAATAAGGTGACCAGACTCCCGAAGGTCCAATGCTGTACACATTGCGGAATTCGGCTTTCAGTCAAACCCTCATACTATTTCTCCCCCCCCCCTTTACGCCGATTTGGAGAAAGCATAATATGCCACGAGGTGCTCTGTGGCCGTGATCGTGCTGTTCCAGGAGTTAGGGCAAAACAAGAGGCTACCACTATGATGCATGCCATAAAACGACCACATATAATTCCTTCCTTTCATAAGTGATATCTTCATATCATCTCAGAATTGATGAAGTAGCCGATATTCTGAGAAATACGTGGCGAAGCTTGGAAAAGCAAGCAAGTTCTTTTGATACTTATCAGGATCTATAAAAGCGTCCTAAAGTTCACAATGTCCTAGTTGATAAAACATCATCAGAATGTGAAGTACAAATGTATTTTTTAACATGCAAAGCTATAAGAAACCAGACCGAGGCTAATTTCGGGCGCGGCCGAAATTTGAATACCCGTCACATTTGAATGAAACTTAAGTTTCTGTTGTGTTAATAATTTCTACCGCAACCCTGTGACGTGTTTTGATTTCATCTGTTCCTGGAAGCGTTAACCCTTAAATGCATGGGGTCTGAACCCATTATTGTAACTGACCTCCCCTTATGTAAAATCGGCCACTAAAGACGGAATCAGCCTTTATATTCCCACAAAATGGCCCGTTTTTTTCATAAAAGCGAAAATAGTAGAATTAAAATTGTGTACCAAATATGGTACGCCATGCATTCAGGCCATATGTTGTAAATGAAGGACATTTTTACAATTTTATTTATTCGGCCTCTTACTTTAATAGGGACAAAAAGATAACGAATATTGAGAGTTTTGATCGAAATTATAGTGGAAACTCGATATGATGAACTCCTCTCCTCATTAGAGGAAAGGTGGTCATTTCTATAGAAAATCGTGAATATTTAGTTTTTTAAAAGGGAGTTCGGGTAGGTGCGTGATTAGTTTCCTATTGTTTTTGAAATGTGTATCGATGCCTATTTGTGGAATATATATATATCCTGGAAGTTGATGGAAAGTGGAGTAGGCCTTACTACCCGTACAAATCGAAATTTAGACATATCTTTTGATGGTATGTCCCAAAAAACTTCAAATGTGTGTCAAGAGGTAGCTGTTAGATGTCCTTATAAAATATTAAAAGTGCGCCAGATCCGACTCATATACTCCTTTCTTTTCTCCCCTGCAAAAAAAAAACTGGAATTGATTACTTTGGGCTTTGCGTGCCGTCTAGCTCTGTACATGGGTATTAGGTTATGCACTCATCATGCTATTTGCGCATTTAGAACTCGGTCTCGTTATAAAATAAATCTTTTATACAATAGTTCGTTATAAACATGTTCCACTGTTAAACGTATATCTCGAGACTTCTTTTGACTTATCATAGCTCATGGGATTCCTTACTTGAAGAGTATATGGATTGGATTGACTTTTCTAGGATATGAATATGGAAATAAACTGCATGCCTGTTTTAACCCAAATTTATACAGGGCCCAGGACATGTCCACAAGAATTACATCCATGCAATTTTTGTTTATCGAATGTGGTACTCCATATGAAATGGTTGACCCTAGAAGCACATTTTCTGAGGATTCTGAACGTGGGCTTCCAAGACAATACTCGACATAATCAAATGGTTTGAGAAATTGTATATCAAAGCCCAGCTGCTTGAGGCTTGGTGAAAGTCCAAATATCTTACTAAGATGTCAAGTATGGAAGCTCGGTTTTTTAGGGCAAAACAGAAGATGTGAACAATTTTTTCAGTATAATTGCCAGTAAAAAGACTGGGATTATAAGAAGCAGCTACAGAGACGCTACGCCCTGACCGGTGTGCTATAGAAAACAAAATGACAAAAACGATCATTCTAAATCAACTATGGCAGCTCCGTTTCCTTGGATCCTGAACAGGACTGATTAAGCTAGCTTTCATAAGAAATGGCAGCAAATGTCCTGGAAAAATAGATCGGTGACATCATTTGTATGAAAATTTATGTTATTTGGACCTTGTTCTGGGCAAAATAAAACGCACCATCATTTTGAAAGAGCTGATAGTTAAAATTTTATGAACATATCCTACTCTACCCAAAACTAAAGGAGAATAATTTCATCAACTAGAAAAGATCGGAATGTATGTGTAGATATTTCTGAATATGCCCCAATACAAGGTGTCCCATATATGGTAGGTACGTTGCAAAATTGGTGCAAACAATACCTTTGGTGTCTTTTTTTGTCAAAATCTCAAAACAATCTCAAGAACACATTCCAATTTACTCACCAGTATTTTTCCTTTTCCAAATAACGGTAAATTTCGCCAATTTTTTTAACTCTCAAGAATAGCTTTTAAAATTCCACAAAAATAACGTAGGTCCACTTTGACGACGCACAGACAATTCAAGGAAAGCTTCGGGGAGCCAAAATTGAATTTATGTAAAGGCTTGATTTGTCTACTTTAAAAAAAAAGTAAAAAAATATCAAAAAACAATAAAAGCTAGACTTTTACAGAAATCTAGCCATGTACCACATATGGTACGCTACGCATTTAAGGGTTAAGGCTAATCCAGAAACACACCTGGATGAATTTCAGTTAAGATTCAAAAAGAAAATTTTTTTTACAAGAACCTAATATTTTGTGGTTGGTTTGTATGACAGCCCTGTGACGTAATGTTCAAATTCCATCAATTCCTAGATATGTTTTGAGGCGTTAATAGAAACACTTTTGGGTGAATTTCGGTTAAGATTAGTAAATACAGCAAAAAAGTTTTTCTTAGAAGAACCTAATTTCCAGGAGTTGGTTTGTATGACAGCCCTATGACGCAGTGTTCTGATTTCATGCGTTCCTAGATATGTTTTGAGGCTTCACTAGGAACACATTTGGGTAAAGTTTGGTTAAGGTCGGATTAAAAAGGAAAATGTTTCCCTTGGAAGAACTTAATTTTCAGCGGTTGGTTTGTATGGCAGCCCTATGACGTAATGTTCCAATTCCATCCGTTCCTAGAAATGCTTTGGGGCTTTACTAGAAACACATTTGGGTGAAGTTTGGTTAAGATGGGTACATAAAGAAAAAAGTTTTTCTTAGGAGAACTTAATTTTCAGAGGTTGGTTTCTATGGAAGCCCCACTACCCCATGGTCCGATTCCATTTGTTCCGACATATATACAGCGTACACTTAAAAGAAACTTGTGTACAAAATTTCAGCCCGATAGCTTCAAAACTGAGGGACTAGTTTGTATTGAAACAGACGGACAGACAGACAGACAGACAGACAGACAGACGGACAGACGGACATCGCTCAATCGATTTCTCTCAGCACACTGATCAATAATATATATACTTTATATAGTCGGAGGTGCTTCCTTCTGTGCGTTGCAAACTTCATGACAAAGTTAATATACCCTTTCACATAGTGACGGGTATAACTAGGGCGTAGCATAGCCCAGATCTCGGAGACAGGTGGTGGTAAAGCAGCCCTCTTCGTACCTACTTATTTAAGAGCTTCGTTTTGTTTATTGCAATAGATAAACTGATACCTCGTTGGAGTCCGAGGAGAACCTCCAGGGGAAGGGTGACTTATCCTGGTTGCAAAGTTTTTGGAGGAAAGTATGCATTCCTTCGTGGTTATACCAGTGATGCCATGCCAGCTGTTGACTTTATTTTTTTTGGATTTTATGGACATATTGTGGGAAAAAACTTTAGAAACCTTTGTAGAGTCGTTTAGTATGCATTTCCGTATAGAGGTTCATAGAAGAATCGGATGGAGTACAGTGTTTTGTGAAAAATTAACAATTTTTATTCCACGGCTGTAACTTCTAAAGCTTGGCAACTAAGCAGGCTTGAAATGTTTATGGTCTGTCCGATTCTATATACAAATCTGACAAATTTAAAAATTTTTCACTTCGAGCTATGGACAGTTTCCGATAAGAAAACACAAAAGTACGATTTGGGCAGCTGTAACTCCCGAACGCGGATAAGTATGACCTTGAAGTTTGAAGGAAATGTGGGCGCCAAATGGCTCTACGAACTACAATTGTGCCAACTTAGATAGATCGGTCAAAGTTTGCCCGAATTATCGAAAATGAACGATTGCCAAACATAAGTGTGATTATCTAGCTAAATATCGATCGTACAGGAGTCAAACTGAACACCTTAAATTGCATCTTTCGACGGTTGTAACTTCTAAACCTTGACAGCTAGAGCCTTGAAATTTTCACCAGATATGGGCATTGGGGTGCTCCACAGGTCTACCAAATATAAAATTTATTCCACACATTTTAATGAAAGTGCGAACATCTGGGTTAAAACAGATAATACTGATAAGAGGCCTTACCGAGGAGTCTAGTAGTAATTCAGGTTTCTCGTGTGGCATTGTGGATGCTTTACATTTTGCTGTACGTTTACTAATGCTGTACGACAGGTGAAAATGCTGGACTGTACAGCAAAATGCTGTACGTCTGGTCAGCTTAGCCTAGAACATGTTATGGGCAATCGTGGACTCGGCAGCAGAAATAATAATGGCGAAATGTTTGTGGAGTTTTACAACTCTCAGTAACTTGTTGTCATTGGCGGCACCTTGTTTAAGCATAAGCCCAGCCACTCAACAACTTGGGTTTCTCTGTATGGCGAAACAGAAAACCAGATTGACCATATTGCTGTTTCAAAGACTTCAAAGTGGATAAACTGTCTCTTAGACGCCATGTCAAAAATTCGTGCTGATATTTGCATATCGATCAAACGAACCCATACACCGCCGTAAGAGAGTTAAGGAACAAAAATCAACTCTGCTGCTGATGATTCAACCAAAAATCAACTCGGAGATGAATACCGCTAATTTCAAAAAAGGCGTGCAGAGAAATCTGAGGTGTAACAAAATTACTTGCATCAACGCTTAAGCGAAGATTAAAGAGGGTATCTGCTTGTTACCGAAGATCAGCAGCTACATAGATGGAAACAACACTTTTTAGAGTCCTAAACAACAGTTTTTGTCCTTCACAAGTACATTTTCTTCGGCACGACATTAGGTCTCTTAAGTAGCCGATATTAATTCCATACGGAATTGAAGCGGGCCATCGAATCTATGGATGGGGATAGATGGAACTCCAGCTCAATTATTCAAAGCGGATTCTGATGCTACATCGGATATGCTACTTCCCCTCATCAGAGAGTATTGGGAGACCAAAACTCTTGCAGGCGCATGGAAAAAGCGTGTGATTAACTTTTGTAACTTTTGTGTAACTTTTGTGGCGCCAAAGCAGGTCATATTCGTGTCATGCGTCAATGAAAACTTTGGCCTTTCATATATGGCACTGCAGAAGCTACCAATTTGTTATAGACGACTTTTCGGTTCATTTGGCCGTTATAACAATATTCACGAATAGGATACACGAATCCGTGAGTCATTTCCCTTAGACAGGTTATAAATTTGATATAAACAACTTAGAAGAGTGCGATTCGATGGGGCCTTTTTCTTTGTTTGCCGGTATTCGCCCCTCTGCAGCACCGCTAACGGTATTCGTACAGAAGAGGGCTTTCGAGGTGTTGTTTAGAACCTCGATCGTTGAAATTTTACTCAATGGAAAACATCGCTAACCGATTAGAATTCGTGCTAAAAAATTAAACAATAATCTATGAGGATTTCAGCAAATACCTCATCGGTCCTGGCGATTTATTGTCAACATTGAGTTTTCGTCTATGCAAAGTGTCTTGTAAAGCTCATAATATTCTCTTCAAAATGTAATTCGAGACAAAGTAGGCCAAAACTTAATTTACCGATGAAGGAATATACCTATATGTAATTTCGGAAAATGTGGAAACTATGGAGGTCCCAACATCCTTACCAGACAAATATAATATATATAGTGAACTCGGTTAACAATCATGCCAGCAAAGGGCGACAAACATTTTTTTTTAAATCGAAAAAAATTAGTGCCTACTTTCATATGTCAGAAGGGGGGCATTCAAGAAGCTGGCTGAAGGGCCCCAAGTCAAGTTGTTCCGCCACTGGTTGACTTACTTTTATATTGGATCGTTAAGTGTACTGAAGAGGGTTTTCTATCGAATAACATTTCTGACTACTGACCTCTACAGCTTTGCTGCTTACGCTATTTCTAGTAAAAAATGTAGATGATGAATTTCGCATAAATTACGCTGAGTTTCGTCCATGCAGCTTCGAGTTTCATTTTTAATATGATTTATTAATCAAACTCTTCCACATAAAAAAAAAACCTATAAAAAGAAATCGACTCGTGTCGAACCACGCGATCTAGGGCAAATTCTCATAACCGAAAAGAAATGTCTCATACAAGAATTTAATTGAAATCATTGTACATATTCCCCTCATATCATCTAATGAAGGGTAGAAAGACGTACATTGGGAAGTCGCAATATCAGCCGAATCCAAGCAAAGTAGTCATGGAAAATTATGACACAAAAGAGGCATTTTGTCCGAAGAGTTGTTAGTGCCTTTCGACTTACATGGACAATGATCCTGTTCAAGAAAAATGCAAACAGATAAAAATTTCCCCTTTCTGTAACAGCTGATTGTATTATCAGTCCCCAACGCGATATTCTGAATACGAAATTCAAAAAGTCTCAAGAAGTATTAAGATAATTAGCTTTAATAAAGATTAGAAGCAAAACAACTGAAAAACAAAATGACATACGGGAAATTTCAGGGAAATTGTTCGCGGAGCCATCTGGGGAACGGTATTGGCAGATGATCCATGTCATAGTCTGATTTCTAGGAAATATGGAAATGATCCAGTAAGTCGAAAGGCACTATTACCATATATTACCATTACCATAACCCTATTGGGTGACTGTATGACTATATTATATTGAAAACCACTCGTTTTTAGAATTTGGTTATTATTAAGTTTTTTAAGGCCAGCGCGGGGCCCCTCAAGGTGCGGGGCCCGTGGCATTTGCCACCATCTGCCACGAGGTTAACGATGCGTCCTACATATTTTTTTTTCGGTTATGATTTATATGATGTCCTCAACGCTTGTGATTGGATTGGTTCACAGTATTTTTTCTTCAGGATGATTTGATTTTCGTTCAGTGGTAATTATTGTTGTACAGAAAGAAGGGCATCATAAGGATTAAAAGTCAACAGGGATGTTTGAGTCATAGAGGGATTTTTCATTTAATCCAGCTTCCATAGAAATGGAAAGAGGAAACTCAAAATTCAAAATTCAAAATTCAAAATTCAAAATTCAAAATTCAAAATTCAAAATTCAAAATTCAAAATTCAAAATTCAAAATTCAAAATTCAAAATTCAAAATTCAAAATTCAAAATTCAAAATTCAAAATTCAAAATTCAAAATTCAAAATTCAAAATTCAAAATTCAAAATTCAAAATTCAAAATTCAAAATTCAAAATTCAAAATTCAAAATTCAAAATTCAAAATTCAAAATTCAAAATTCAAAATTCAAAATTCAAAATTCAAAATTCAAAATTCAAAATTCAAAATTCAAAATTCAAAATTCAAAATTCAAAATTCAAAATTCAAAATTCAAAATTCAAAATTCAAAATTCAAAATTCAAAATTCAAAATTCAAAATTCAAAATTCAAAATTCAAAATTCAAAATTCAAAATTCAAAATTCAAAATTCAAAATTCAAAATTCAAAATTCAAAATTCAAAATTCAAAATTCAAAATTCAAAATTCAAAATTCAAAATTCAAAATTCAAAATTCAAAATTCAAAATTCAAAATTCAAAATTCAAAATTCAAAATTCAAAATTCAAAATTCAAAATTCAAAATTCAAAATTCAAAATTCAAAATTCAAAATTCAAAATTCAAAATTCAAAATTCAAAATTCAAAATTCAAAATTCAAAATTCAAAATTCAAAATTCAAAATTCAAAATTCAAAATTCAAAATTCAAAATTCAAAATTCAAAATTCAAAATTCAAAATTCAAAATTCAAAATTCAAAATTCAAAATTCAAAATTCAAAATTCAAAATTCAAAATTCAAAATTCAAAATTCAAAATTCAAAATTCAAAATTCAAAATTCAAAATTCAAAATTCAAAATTCAAAATTCAAAATTCAAAATTCAAAATTCAAAATTCAAAATTCAAAATTCAAAATTCAAAATTCAAAATTCAAAATTCAAAATTCAAAATTCAAAATTCAAAATTCAAAATTCAAAATTCAAAATTCAAAATTCAAAATTCAAAATTCAAAATTCAAAATTCAAAATTCAAAATTCAAAATTCAAAATTCAAAATTCAAAATTCAAAATTCAAAATTCAAAATTCAAAATTCAAAATTCAAAATTCAAAATTCAAAATTCAAAATTCAAAATTCAAAATTCAAAATTCAAAATTCAAAATTCAAAATTCAAAATTCAAAATTCAAAATTCAAAATTCAAAATTCAAAATTCAAAATTCAAAATTCAAAATTCAAAATTCAAAATTCAAAATTCAAAATTCAAAATTCAAAATTCAAAATTCAAAATTCAAAATTCAAAATTCAAAATTCAAAATTCAAAATTCAAAATTCAAAATTCAAAATTCAAAATTCAAAATTCAAAATTCAAAATTCAAAATTCAAAATTCAAAATTCAAAATTCAAAATTCAAAATTCAAAATTCAAAATTCAAAATTCAAAATTCAAAATTCAAAATTCAAAATTCAAAATTCAAAATTCAAAATTCAAAATTCAAAATTCAAAATTCAAAATTCAAAATTCAAAATTCAAAATTCAAAATTCAAAATTCAAAATTCAAAATTCAAAATTCAAAATTCAAAATTCAAAATTCAAAATATTGAATATTGAAGCGATTGAAACCGGATATTTTTAGAAAATTGAAAATGTGAAGGGTATCAAACTTTGCGAGCCAGTATTTGTTTCTTAAAGACAATGCAACAATAAATAAGAGTCTAAAATATACAGAAACTTAGTTTCATCCTTTTTTCTGCACTTAATCTGTCAGATGCATTGCGCCCGATCGTGTTAGGGTTAGTATTGCGCCCGCCGGATGGTTAAAATCGAACAACAAGTCGGTGTTTTAGAGGGGATTCACACTATGGACAGGATTTACTAAAACCACTAAATTAATCGAGTATGGAAACCCGCCTACTAGATTAAGTCGTATGTCATTAAATTGAAAATATAACGTAGAATGTACTTGCATTATTCAAATGGCAGTACAATATGGTACAACTGTCAACTAAATCTAGGATTTAGTAAATCTTGTCGATAGTCTGAATCGCCCCTTACAGCCAGTTCACACTGCGGCCGTTCAGACTGCTGCGACGTCGGGTTGTACGATGAGGAACTTTTCCATGTCGAATAAGTGTACTTTTTCAGCAGCTGTAATGTGCATTGCCGCCGATGAAATCGTCTACATGGGCGAATATGATTTTTCTTTGGATCGGCTTCGAAGTGGCATGCTGTATTGTATGTCTGATCATATAAAAGGAGAGTTTGGTTTCGTGGTGTTTGACGCAGTTTTATGCTGATAGGAAGATTGAGATATCGATATGAGAGGCATGATTTCGACAGCGCAAGTATTTGCAATAAATTATTGAAGTTAGAGGTAGACACGTCAGTTGTAGAAACATACGGTGAAGAGAAAACCGGAGTACCATTTTGGGGCGGGCAACCACGAACATTTTTTCTTGTTTTTAACCTAAGATTTGGAATCAGCGACCCAAATGTACCTTAGTGTTTCTGCCACGCCAATTGGACGAGTATTTCCCCGAGAAAACAGGGGTTCGATTCTGGGGCGGAAAACCCCAAACATTTTTTTTTGTTTTTTACATCAACTTCGGAATCAGGGACCCAAATTTACCTTAGTGTTTCTACCACGCCGATTGGACGAGTATTTCCCCGAGAAAACAGCGGTACAATCCTGGGGCGGGCAACCCCAAAAAAAATTATTCTTGTTTTTTATCATAAATTTGAAATCAGCGACCTGAATTTTCTTTTAACTTGGTACCAAAACACCGACTTGTCGGTTCTTTTTAACTTGGTACCAAAAAACCGACTCGTCGGTCGGTTTTAACCCGGTACCAAAAAAACTGAAAAAAACCGGCTCATGGTTGAAGTGAATCAGTACCAAAAAACCGACTCGTGCATCGGTCGGTTTTCTAACTCGGTACCAAAAAACCGAAATTGTGAAACAATTTTTAATCGTTTTCAAAACGCTATTTTTCATAATGCTATGTTTTAATTCGAGTTTTACCGAAATTTCTAATATTCAAAATTAGTTTAGGCAAAATTCCTGTTTTGTACCTCTATGCTAAATCCCTGATCTTGTTTAAATTGAAGTTGCTTTTACTAGAATAAATTACAAAAATTTAATTAATATTTTTTTTACTAGCGCTAATTTTTCCTTAAGTTTTAAAAACGCATCTTCAAATTGCATTTGTAAATTTCAAAAATTAACCGCCCTTCAAAATCTGCCGCCCCGGGCAGTTGCCCAGGTTGTCCATATGGGAAATCCGGCCCTGACAATATGGTACAACTAGTAGGTTAATGTACGATTTAGTAAATCTTGTCGATAGTCTAAAATCGCAGAAATGTCAAGCTGTTCCGCCACTGTCCGCAATTTTATCGTTCTGTAACGGTAACATATCAGGTGGCAGTTGGTGGAAGCAGTTGGAGGAGCACTTAGTGGGCTTTTCGAATTTTCGTGGTGTCATTCAATATGCTCTCCTAAATCCGACGAGCAATAATGCGTGTATTGTAAAATGTAAACCTACTATGAACATTTTAGATCATCTCTTAAGCTATCTACAGACTTCAGAAGATTATTATTCATCTTGATCTTGAAATTTTAGAAAATCTAGGCCGTAATCTTCAAGATTTTCCATACATTTTCATAGGTTTTGTACTGAGATTACCAAAATCTCGAAGAAAATCAAAATCGTGGTGAAGTGTGGTGAGTTTCGTCTTTGACAAAAATGTCAATACTACAGTAGAGGCCGTCGTACCCATTTTCCTCTCTGTCCACGGTTTTGTACACATAAGTGTGATTTTTTCACTTTTTGTCAAACATAAATCATTGACATAGGTTTTCATAAAATAGATTCCACTTATTGTGTAACAAATTAATATAAAAAGCAGTTTCAGTCGTGCATGAAATTGTCGGAGCTACAATTCAGACGGACTGTGGGTACTGTCACGTCGTGGAACAAGATTACGAGCATAGTGTGAACAGCATGCGAGATTTCATAATCTACCTAGATTTTACGGCCATGAGTGAATAGCCTTAGCATATTGTCGTCAAAGATATAATATGGACAGCTGGAAGTTACGAATATTCACAAAAAGTCTCCAACCATTTACTTTTCGTTGTTGTTATCTAAATATACTTTAGTCATGGCCTTAATTGGAGCGAGAGAAATTCTATTCTGGAAACAGAAGTCTATTAACTGAAACCACCACCACTCTCTTAAGGATATCAAGAAATTAGTCAACCATTCCCATTCACACCCACTTAGCTTTTCCACAAAATAGCACAAGAGAATTTCATCCCCATCTGTCATCCATCATCAAAAAGGATTAAACCGAAGCCCTCTTTCAACATCTATACAATATACAAATATGCATCAATTCACCTGATAAAAGATACTTTTCTTCTTCTTTATGGTCTGAAATGTATAACAATTTCATTAAATTGATATTTATACTAAATCTTATATTAATTCGTCCGTAAAAGAGTGCCTTTGAAATTTTAGCCGCGCTACGTTCCCGGCTTATGTCCTTTTTCGATTAGCCACAGTAATTAAAGGCAAGGCCCCGTGAACGGGACTTCAAGATATTTTCAATTTATGCAAAATCGCACCAATTTATCGTCAGATTAACCCTATCCCAGCGACGCGTGATTCCTAAGACGTCTTTGTCGCATGCGGTTGCCTCGCGCAAAACCGCAAGGATGGGCGCGAGAAATATTAATTAACTTAGTAAATTTTGATTTTGTGTATAACGTAGATTCAGGGTGGACCAGGTGACGTGAGAGTGACGCAATTTCGCTATATTTCGCGTGCAACCCAAACTCATTTGTATGGTGAAATTTATGTGGATCCGAATAGATTAAGTGCCGGAGGATGTGAATTCGGTCTGTTTGGGAAAATTATGTATATTCATTTTTTCGATTCAGAATTTTATGAGTTAATCTTTTTTTCGTGAGGATTTTTTTTTTGGAGCGCTAAGTGCTCCAAACCTTATGCGAAGATTTATTAATACACACCAACTCATCACAGTAGCATGGTAGAAGAGTGTTTAAATGTAAATTGCTTCAGTGCAAAGAAGGGGTTGTGGTCGGCATCGCCGGTCGTGTGTACTTTACAAGCAAACATGATGATTAGAATGTTGCCACAAAGCCTTAAATGAGATGGCATGCATGCAGATGAGAGAGCGAGAGAGAACGCCTAGTACAGGAAGTCTGTTTGACGAACACTAGCACAAATGTTAGCAAAACTTGCAGAATCACCACCTTTGTGAATGTGCAATTCCGGGACAACTAAATTAAACCTTTGCCTACTCACGCAGTCTCTCTATTTAGCAGACGACACCTATTAAGGACAATAGACAGGATAATGGGTAATGCTTTTCAACATTTAATGGGCTATTATGGTTGTGGGACATTAAAGGCTTTGTTGAGAGAGTTTCTATTTGTGTGCATGTTAATTGTACTGTGGTGGAAAGGCAAATAATTGGAACTTTTCTTTTGCAAAGGATACCATTATCCTGGATGTCTTTTGAAATATTTCATGACAGTCCTAATGATGAATTGTCATCATTTCTTCATGCAAACAAAATGCTTATACTAATCCCTCCTATGTCCTTTTCGGCAATGAATCTCCGGGTTTTTCAAAATATGGAAATCCTCCCCGGAAAAGCCTTTGTTCTCAAATACTTCACCTAAAGAAAAAATCGAGAAAAATCTACAAACAAGTATCCGGGCGATTCTTTTGTCTAATGAGATACGAAGTAAAGTTTACAAATCAGGGCACTTGACATTCTTTTCATCTCCACCTTATTTCCTATTCCTGGCAGAGAAGACCATCACAGGGAGCTCTATTTTCCCTTAGTATAAAAGAAAAAAAAAATACTTACACTGACATGATAGAAAACAAGAAGAAGACAGGAGTTGTCAATACTTCAATATACTTACCGTGTACTACTATGCGGAATACTACCACCATGCGTCCACGTTGGAGGATCTTCGGCATTTCGAAATATTTTATTGTCGGTTGCCATTAGAGCGGCCGTTATTGACGAAGAACGTCTTCGATTCATCACAGGCGATTTTTGATTTCGGATATTCTGCTTTATGAGATGAGATGCGATGAGATGTCGTTTCCATTGTTGTTGGTGTTTTTTTATCGACATTGTTTTCGGTCGTCGGATAAGGAAGAAACAGCATAGATAAATGGATAGAGGTTAATTTTAAAGAAAAGAGAGTGACTGAGAGTGGATGACGTCAATGAGAATGGAGTGGCAAGCAGTGATATGAAACACGTTGTTAAGACGACTATTTATCTTCGAAGGACTCGGAGATTGGGATCGAGTTATCGGAACTACAGTATGGGATCAATTGATGTTTTTTATATGGGACGAGAGTATATGGTTATTCAGATGAAGAAAGAGAGAAAGAGCTCTTAAAGTCTGTGAAAAATAGTATTTAGTTTTGAAAAAAAAAAAAATAGAGGAACACTGGTTTTTGGTTTAAGCCTTCGTCATGAGGCTGCCAAGGTCGTAATGCCTACCCGCTTATGCCAATGTCTCAATAACAGTCGATGAAAAAAAAAACCCAACAGTTACAAGCTTATCGTGTAACTGTTGGGGTCTGAAGCCAACTAGGTACCAAGTAGTCTCCAGTAAATTTGTAGGTGCTGTTTCTGTTTACTCAGCAGGTAACGCTGAAGACAGCCGCGCCAACTAGAAAATACCTATTATCAACTGTGCAGCGATAATAAAAGATGCTGCAGAGCACAGGACCAACGCAAGGTGGATTAATGGCTGGACTTTCGCAACGACAAGAGTGATCTGGCCAAAACGAGACAATATCCGTTCTAACATGCTACTGGCTTTGGACAGAAAGCATATTTGCAACGTGGTATGGGTAAAAACGGGGCATTGTCCTATTGGAGAGCACGCAAGAAGACTCCAAATTCCTCACAACGACTTTTGCAGAAGTTGTGATGACAAAGAAGAGGAAGAGTGTGTGTACCACCTACTTTGTCACTGTACCGCCCTGTCAGAGAAACGGAGGCGTTTTCTGGGCGCAAGATATTTTTTATGATACCGATTTCCTTCGTGATACTGCTCAACAGATATATTGTTAGCACGGGCTGGTTCCCTGTCATAAGCGGTTAGTAGAGGCACGATTCTCTCGGTGGTACCACAATGGACCAAATTCTGGTCTAAGTGCGCTGGGTGTAGACCTGGCGGCCCCTGAACCTAACCTAACCTAACCTAACCTAACCTAACCTTCTGTTTACTCTGTTTTCAGTATTCGGAGTAAACAGCTGCAGCATCTAAAGATTTGCTAGAGACTACCTATGAGTATACGACGTGTCCCCTACATACATATTCAGGAAAACTTTGAGACTAGCTTTTTACTATCCGGTATGAACTCTTGAAGTTGCATTAGAGGCGCACTTTTGAAAGGGCAAATTTAGTGTGTATTTTGAAAAAGATTATAAATAAATAAATAAATAACAGGCGCGACAATCCAGCATTGGACTAAGGCCGCAGGATGTGTTAGTGACATCCTATTTCCAAGATCTTATCTGCTTTTTGTTGAGGTAATGAGATCAGCATCACGCTCAGCAGTGTTATTTATTCCCATAAATGGGTACTCGTTTACCATCTGAGTGAGATCGTAGTCCGTCACAAGCTCGTGAGTTCGAAAAACACCATGATCCACGGTGAGATTCGAACTCATAACCCTGTGCACCGAAGGTGCGCGCACTAACCGCTAGACCAGCCAGACTATAGCCCTCCAAATTTACAAGTTTCTTCTACAGCAATATATCGAACAGCTCAGAAAAATAAAACATTTTTTTTTATGTTGACCCCTCTAAGATTACTAGAGAAATAAATACAGGGAAATTTCGAGTGGGCTTTTCCGAGCCCAGACCAGACCTTAAAAGTGTTCTTTTCTTAGCGGCTGGCTACTTTCGATTACTAGCTCAATAAACATGACCCAAACAAAACAAGGCAAGCACCGAAGTCCTTTTTGCATTCTCCTCAGTTGACGCCTTAATGAAAACGCGAACGCTCTGGTAGTTAGATCTCACTTGAGTCATCAAAATTGCACTGTCCCGATAAAATGTAGGCCTACAACGGGTGTGAGTTGAATCACGTACCTTCCGACTAACGAAGCAACAGCAAGAACAGATGTCTGAGAGATGGAAGCGCTCGGCAAATCAAACCTAAAGGTACGTTTTCCTCGGCACGGCCCCAGCGGCTCTAGCGACTGCGGCTCGCCTGTTGGCCATTGCATATAAAAACTCGTTTTTAGTTAATAGTCGCTTGGCATAGCTCCACAATGAATGAACCGCGCGGCTCTTGTTGTATATAATGCCCGCATGAGTGGTGAACGTGGTGCACTCGCCAGTTTGTAGGCTTCGGGCGACGGCTGCTTGGGGTAGGGTAGTTCTTTCGCACAACGGTCGTATTCGTTCGGCCGCATGTATATAGAAAGCAGTCGCGCGGCTCTTGTTGTACATAATGCATGCACGAATGGTGAACGTGGTGCACTTGCTTGTTTGTGGGACTTCGGGCGACGGCTGCTTGGGGTAGGGAACTTGCTTTAGAGCCGCTGGAGTCGCTAGACTCGCTGCGGCCGCGTCGAGGACAACGTACCTTAAATGTGGCATTTGAATTATGCTAAGCCACATACTATTGAATTTCGAGAAAGATCGTGGAGTGGCTTAATAGCATTGTACCCTGACCGGGAGGTTAACTTAAGACCGAGATCTGATCGAAGATATTCCCCGCCGGAAAAACATTTTGAACGTTTTACATCCGCGCAGCAGTAGCGGCATTGCTCAAAATGTTGTGAAATACACGCCAGAACGATAGGTATCTGTCAAAGGGGATATAGCACCGGTTCAGAGCCACAGGAAGCTGGAGAACAACTCTGCGTAGGCTGCTAATGAGTCCAGTCCTGAAATCGAGCAGACCTCGAACTTGAACATGCACGACCGCCTCTCAGTATTACTTAGCTGGAGGTGGTTTGGACTAAGTAGATCTCGCACTGAATTGCTGACTTCCGTCTAGATTTTTCTCTTTTAAGTAATTTGCATATGCTGCAGACAAATTCACTCACTGCCTCTCAATTGTGCTGGCACTCGAGCATACAAATGTGTTCACATTCTGGGGGGGGGGGGGGCGAAAATGTTTGATGACAAGTTTGATGGCCTCCTTGTGATCTGCAGCCTGCAATCCGTCATCCACATAGATAGCCAACATAACTGTGTGTCCAGGCTCTGGCTTTACAAAAGTGCATGTGTCTCGTTGCGTTGCCAGCAAGCCTAACTCTCGAACGAATGCGGTGAACACCAGCCGGTAAAGACTCTTTTTCAGCCAGAAAATTCTCCCAGTGTTGTCTTCGGAGCCTATATGGGTTGAACTTTGTGTATTTCCTCGTTCATGTGTATTTCGATACTACCTCGGTTCTATCATTACGGTGATTTTCATTTTAAACGGTCTTCTTTGTCTTCGGATTTCCAGACGCAACAGCGTTTTACATTTCCGTTATATCCAACGAAAATGCACTCGGCTTCTTCGGAATAGGCACTTCTCGTTCTGTCACTCAATCTGCATCCATTGTTGACTGAGATTAACTTAAACCCCTATCAATGGCCCGAGTAGCGAAAAGAACAAAGTTGTAGCGAATTTTGGGCACCCTTTACCAATCAATTACTCCACGACCGTGTGTTTTCGTGTTTCCGCGTCATTCGCATTTCGGAGGATCTATAGCTGTTTAAACTCAACAAAAAGCTTCCGTCTGATCCTCATGGGGTCCAGCCAGCAAGCCAGGCGTAAAAGGATCGTGACTGTTTTCGAGTAGATTATTTCAGCGTTAAGAACCAAATGTCTACACTTTACACCTGCGATCAAAACTAAGTCAATCGCTGATATCCCTATTTTTTAACCACACGATATGGTGAGCTCTAGTTGTATAACAAGTAACCAAAACTATTTTTCCAATAACTTTCCTTTTCACTGTATTCGCACGGTCGTTGCAATGACATCGAATACTGAATTTACATGGGCTGCAACCTGTTAGGAGGTTGATTGGCGAATCGTCAAGTTCGAAGAACCCGCGAATAATCACATCTTTGGCACCGTATAAATCAGGTGCTAGGTCTGCAGATGAGATTGTTGAGGATGACTGCCTCTCACTCTGCTCTGACTTGACTGCTCTAATACGGGGTCTCATCCGTCTTTACTGATCGACTCGGTTGAATCCCCAACGGATCGTCTTTCGCATAGTAATGGCGATATCGTTCCTATTCAGTGGCGGAACAACTTCACTCGGGGCCCTCCCGCCAACTTCTTGAGTGGGCCCCCCTACACTGAGAAAAAAGTAGAGTCAAATCAAGCGAAAACACTCTTGAAGGTAGATCCACACTTTTTAGTCATCAGCCACACTCATTTTCCATACCATATGACAGCTTTTCAGTTAATTGCTTGACTGGCAATCTGTCGATTTGTATGGGAAATGACTGTGATTCTGACTGATGACTAAAAAGTGTGGATGAACCTTCAACTAACTAAATATTTTGAAACATGACTGTTGACGTTACTGTGCCGTACCTACTTAAAATAAACTTTCTAAGAGCTACTTTGACTCTTTGCATTCTTAAATTAAGAATAGCCTTCTAGGCCAAGCAATGAATGCATAAAAAGTGGGTGTAATCTCGGAAATATCTCGGAAGCGGTGAGCCCTTCTGAGAGTATTTGTATGGGCTTTAATACGCCCATTAAATTTCCAAAAACTTATTTGAACATATAAATGCCGAATTCTTAACGGTTCCCCCGATACAGGTTATTAAAATCCGAAAATTTTTTAAAAATCCGAATCCGATTTTTTTTTAAATTTTTTTGTTTTTTAAAAATTGAAGATTTGCCAGAACGAAGAATCCAAAAAATAAACGGGGACGCTTCGTGTGTGGACGGCCTATGTTTTTTACTTGCTAGGCAATTGAAAAAAGCGACACGTTATTAATTCAACTCAATTCCTTGTTTCAGCTTTAAACTTAAGTGTAATCTAATTTAAATCCTTAAGTTTTGAACGTTTGTATTTAATATTAAATTCAATACAGTAATCTTGGCAAGCTAACTACTGTATATATACCACAAGCAAGGTTTGAAATTTAGTCCGAAAATTTAGAAAAGGTACTATCACCAAAAATGTTTTAAGATAGTTAATTTGCAGAGGGACCTAGAGAATCGGTTTGCCCATATAGTACTTGGCAAGGGGTCGGATTACAAACCGCGGCTACGCGCTACAGTTGCAGCAAATAGCGCAGATATGACATTTGTGGATCCGCATTGTCTCATGAACTTTCAAAGTTTTTACAACAATATTAAATTTGTTTATGTAAGGGACCTGATGAAAGAGTGCGAAAAGTGCGCATATCTCTTCTTTTCTATAAAAAATATCTACGTCGGAGTGTGGTTTTTCGCAGCCGTGCTGTTTTTATGGTTTGAGAAATCTTTCATGTGGCTTTTGGGCCCCTAAATTTCGTGGGCCCCCCCACCACGCGGTCCCTGCGGGCCCTTATGCGCCGCCCCTGTTCCTATTCAGGAACCCTGGCTTACCGATGTTCTTCCGATCGGGGAGCTTGCCAGGAGACTTAAAATTCCTCACAACGATCACTACAGCTTCTGCAGTAGTAGAGGATGAACAGGATGGGGAGAACGTACGTCATCTTCCCTGTGATTGCTCGGCTTTAGCTGAGAAACGTTTAAGGTTTCTTAGTTCTATGTACTTTTACGATCTGGATGATTTCAGATATGTCAGCCCTATATATACAGCTTAAAAAATAAGTGTGTGCTGCGTTTTTACTTCCTGGCAGCACCATTACCTAACAAAAAAGGCAACTGCCCCAAAAAATCTGTTGTAGGTGGTTTTACATATGAAACAACATGCATTTGAATCTACACGACCAAAGCACACCTTGTGGGTGTTCTGTGACCAAGACTTTCACACCAATTCGACCCTATACGTAAGCAGACATTTTTCAGCCACTGTTGCACCTCTATTTGCCCTCACTCAATATGTAGCAACACCGTTATTTCGGGCAGTACTGATACTCTTAAGAAATATTCATCATTGTAGCTTCAATTCATTTCGGAAGGGGTTTGAACCCCCAAAACCCATACGTGAGACCCCACTGGGTGCTGACATCAACAGACAGTTCGACTCAAATATTGTGGTATACGATACCTACATGCATAAGAAAGAAGCGCATCAGAAATCGAGGACGATTCCTAGTTCGGAGCATCGGGACACGTTTTCAGGCCTCGGGCAATTTAAACTGTTGATCACAGGGTACTGCGACAAAACAACGGTTGGGTTTCTACAACTTAGCCGAAACAAAGTTCGATGAGCGTCTGCTTCGGTTTCAAAGCATCTCGCGATTCGCCTTGATTTCCATGCATAAGCCTATATTAAGTCAGTACTTCGAAACCCAAATTCTGGACCTCTGGCTGCGCCCAAAAATACGTCCCGCAAGGGGGTCAGTGTCCTTGTGGCACAGGCCTTTGGTGGGTTGCGACCCCACGTACCTGAGCAGTGCAGGGAGGCCCTGGTATGGTTGATACGCCATGGCGTGGATCTGTACAAAGACCGTCGGGCGATGACGTTCCCGAGCTCCCTAGTCATGTATGGGTGATACAGCATGGCTGACTTTTTCCCTATTCCTCCGAAAAGTCAGCCATACCAGCTTACACGACGCAGTGCTTCCTCGTAGGGGAGAAACATATTATAAGCGTCCGTGCACAGTCTCGGAGCTGGCGGCTTCGCATAACCCAAGCCACGAAGGGGCTAGTTAGGGAGCCTATACCTAGCTGGTTTGTGGATTGATGACCACACGGCCTGAGTCAAATTGCTGCTTAGTAATCGGACGGGGCCAGACCAATGTGAACGGTAGCGCAACGAGTCTGCTTTAAGCCGACGAGTAGTAAACAGGGATTAACGATCCTGCGGCTGGCAAGCCGAATTCGTTAGGTCTACCGAAAGGGGGCCAAAGGAGGATTACACCTGCTATTGAGAAATCTTTAGCGAATAGTGAACGTCGGGGATGGGCGTGCCCATGGACCATGGTCCTTACCCATCTAGGCGTTGGACTCGAGGGGGTTTGTGGTGTTAGACAAGCTGACCAGCTAGAGTCGCATCCCAAGGTGGGGTTCCAAAGGGAGACATCCCGGCGGAGAACACCCTTCTAGCTATCAGTCGGATAAATCTTGTCGTCCCGCAAGGGAGGTTATGGCCATCAGGCTCAGGAACTCTCAATGACAAATGCGAGGTAGACGCAGGATGGATGTGCCCAAAAATACCAATGGAACAAACAGGAACTTGTGTTCATCTGTCAATCGCTAGTATCTATTGACGATATAAACTTCTTTGTAAACGTCCCAAGTAGGATCCTTTACGCTCAAGAACAAACTTCCAATTTCCAAGACCTCCATATCACTCGACAGGGTCCGGTAAAGAGTTGGACAGGGGTATTGGGGCATTAGAAAAGGTCAAGAAAATGGCATTCAAAGGTTCCTGCCCGGTGAAGAGTAGTAAGAACACCCTTCCTCCATGATGGAATGAGGACCTATCCAATCTGAAGAAACTTACTCGCGACATTTTCAGTATCTGCAACAAACACAAGTTCTAGCAACCATATACGGAACTGTTTGAAAATCTACAAGAAAGTCATCAGGACTGCAAAAGCCCAATCCTAGGACGAGTTCTCCCAATCCTTGGATCACGTCAAGGACTCAGCAAGGATAAGTCAAATCCTATCAAAAGCGCTTTCATGTCCGTCATTAATACAGAAAGAAGATGGAACCTGGACGGAATCCACGGATAAGTCTCTTTCGTTTCTTCTGAGTAAGCACTTCGCAGGGTGCAAAAGCGTTTAGACGCCCAGACCCACATTGAATAATGCTATGACATTAGACTGGATGACTTTCTATAGACTCTGTCATTGCCGAGGAGCGATTGCGATGCAGAAAATGCAGGATCTTGTAGTTTCAATGCTTTTACAACTCTTCAGATTGGTTTCCGATCATCAATTACGTTCCCCACTCGTGGCGACGAGTTCGAGTCGTTTTCATACCGAAAGCAGGTAAACGCCATAGGGGTTTCAGACCCACTAGTTTATCCTACTTCGTGTTAAAAACGTTTTGAAACGTATCGTGGACCTCCATATCCATCAAAGGCTAGGCTAGAGAACTCAGTACTCTCTCGATCATATGAATCAACAGAAACGCCCCTCTATGAGATGGTGCGTAGCATCGAGTACAGCTTTCAATAAGAACAATACACGTTAGCCGCTTTCTTCGACATAGAGGGAGCTTTCAGCAATGTGCGTAAAGAATCCATTGGCTGAATTCAGATTGTAAGACGAAACCGGACGGGTAAACTTGCAAGACAAGAGAGCTTTTGTAGTGGCCAGTAGACAAGCATTGTGCATTTCACATTGTAAGAACGCGTCTTACGAAAGAAAAAAATCGTGACACGATTGTTTTTCTTTCGTAAGATCTTTCGTACGATCGATAAGACGATTGCATCTACCAATAGTTCAGGCGTTCTGCAAAGACAATTAGCGCGTGTTTTACTTGCATTTTAATCTTGTCGACTCGTCACTTCATTGTACACTAACTTTGGAGCGTGCATGGCAACATTTATACATACTTGCTGTGTGATTATTGTTCGCCGGTCCGTGTTTTGATCGGATAGTGTGAAATGATCATACGATGGTTCTTATCGTCCAAGTTTACCCGTCCGGTCGTTTTCTTACAATTTGAATGAAGCCATTCACAATGCCCTCATGGACTTAGGAGTGAAGACGGAGCTCGGTGAATTGATAGTGACTCTATTGAGGACTAGAGTAATCCATGCGAAGACGGGAAACAGTCATCTCACGAAATTCGCTTGCAGAGGTACACCTCAGGGTGGGGTGTCATCTCTCCGCTACTGTGGCTAATAGTAATCAACAAAATCTTAACTAAACATTATGAGGCGGGTATAAAAGTGGTGGCGTATGCGGATGACATAGCGATATTAGTACCAGGAATGTTTCTCTCTGTGATCAGTTGGATCATGGGGAGAGCCCTTGGACTGGTCAGCAAATGGGCCTTGGCGTAAGCCCATGCAAAGCAAAACTGATGCTGTTTACTACAAAAACTAAATGGACAACAACTCAAACTATCGCCCAGATCAAAGTATATGGGAGTCGTTCTAGACCCAAAGCTAAGCTGGAAGCTAAACATAGAGGAGCCTGCGTAGCTCTCTACGCCTAAAAGACAATCTTGAATAGAAGGTGGGGCATTAAGTCAAATGTGATACTCTGGCTCTACGCCGCGATTATACGCCCCATCATAACATACAATGCAACGAAATTAGGCAGGATCCAAAGATCGACATGTCTTGGCATTACAGGGGGTATGCGAACATGCCCGAGGGATGCGTTGAATGTAATCCTACATCTTCTGCCGATCAACCTTTTTATAACTAGCGGTATGTAGTGCAATCAGGTTCAAAGAGTCGGGTCGCTGCGGACTGCCAAGCCATATGGCCACTCTGATATTCGCAGCCAATTGCCACAGGATACGATCAAAGCTACAGCGGACTATGTCGTGACTACACCAAGTTTCGGGAATAACTTTGATGACAGATTTCCGACCAGATGCGAATGGATGGAGAGTTAGTTAACAGGGGAGTACGATGACGATCTCTCCCTTTTCAGAGATGCGTCCAAAATGGACTGTGGTATGGGTGCTGGAGTCATCAGGTGGCACACTCTGAATCTTAACGTCTCCCTGATCATGCCAGCATTTTCCAGGCAGAGTTGTTGGCAAGGCAATCATGAAAGTATGTCACGGACTCAGGAAACATACATGACAACAAAAACGTAGCCATCTGTTCAGATAGTCAGGCTGCTATCATGGCACTGAAATCAGTAGGGATATCCTCGAAGCTTCTGAAAACCTGTAGAGAAACACTGAACAACCTTGGAGAGGAAGGCACGCAGTCACCCTACTTTGGGTGCCGGAACACAGGGAAATGAGGTTGCAGATGAGTTGGCCAAACTGGGGGCAATTGTGGACAGCTAACATGCGGAGCGCGTGGACAGGGGGGGTAGCTGTCAGAAGAAAAATCTCCTCTCAATATATTATCCCGCGAGTTCTAATCGTAATTGGCTTGTGTAATATCAAGGAAGCTATGGCCATCTTATGACCGGAAAAGAGCGTCTGGAGATTCGGTCCAGACCGCGTAAAGATTTTGCTAGACTTACAGCGGTAATTATGAGGCCAATAGAGGACCATGCAGCCAGGCTGCGTATTCCCTACAAATTGGACAGTCGCGGTTCCCATAATGCAAATGAAAGAGAAACTCTGTTTCCAGAGGCGCTCTCCGCTCTCTTAATGGCTCTAGGTGCGTCTCTCTCTCTCTCTCTGGTTCCTGTTAACCCCTTGTGGGGCATAGGGCATCAACTACGCCTACTTTCCACCTCGTTCTGTTCTGTGCCATCGTCTTTAGGTATGACCAAAGTTTGTTTAATGAAGCAGCCTCGCTATTAACCAATCTTCTCCACGTGTATCTTGGTCGTCCAACACGGCGTCTAGCATTGGCTCCCTGAGGGTTCCAATCTAGGGCCTGCTTTGCAATATTTGTTGGCCCTTTTCGGAGAGTATGACCTATCCATTGCCACTTTCGCCTTTTGACAGAAGTGCCTATCCAATCAGGAGATCATCATTGGAAATAATCTCCGGCCAGCGGATTTGAAGGATGCGCCGTAGGCACTGGTTTACGAAAGTTTGCAGCTTAGTTGTTATCTCGTTGGTCACCTTCCAAGTTGAACAGCCATAAAGAAGCACAGATATTACAATAGAATTGAAGATTCGGATTTTGGTGCGCCTGGAAATGTTGTTATTTTGCCAGAGAGGAGTCAAAGTGAAGAAGGCTGCCCTAGCCTTATTGATACGCGATTGTACATCAGCGTCCGCGCCGCCATCTGCTGTGACTATGCTTCCGAGGTAGCAGAATTCGTCAACTTTTTCGACTGCCTGGGCCGAAACACAAATTCCGCTTTGTCCCCCAGGATGGGAGCTCAAGTACTTGGTCTTGGCAGCGTTTATCTTGAGCCCGGCATTACGACTTTCGCAATGCAGAGCATCGACCATTTGAGCTACATCCTCCTTTTTATTTGAAAGCAGACCAATATCGTCAGCATAGTCCAGGTGTTGCAGGTAATCAAACATTTTCCATCTGATACCTTTCCTCTGGTTTTGAAGCGCGCTCACTAGTACATCGTTAATGGCTGTGAGGAAAAGAATAGGTGATAAAATGCAACCTTGTCTCACTCCACTGTGCACCTCAAAAGGATCTGAAAGCTTACCCTTGTGCAAAACGTGACAATGGGCTCCCTGATAAGATTCCTTGATGATGGAAATTATTTTATCTGGTATGCCCCTCCTACGAAGAGCTCTCCAAATATACTCCCGATCAACACTATCGAACGCCTTCTCGAAATCAATGAACATGAGGTGTAATGGGGATCTCCATTCGGCGGATTGCTCAATAATAATTCGGAGGGTGTTTACATGGTCACTACATGAAAAACCCTCACGAAAGCCAGCCTGTTCATTGCTTAAAGTGCGATCAACTTCATCCTTGATCCGGTTCAAAATAATTTTAGCCATCAGCTTGGATACAGCTGGAAGTAGGCAAATACCGCGCCAATTATTACAATCCTTAAGGTTACCCTTCTTGGGAATTTTAATAATTACGCCCTTTTTCCATTCTACTGGAAGAGTTTCGGTTTCCCAACACTCTCTGATGAGGGGAAGCAGAATATCCGCTGTAGCATTCGAATCCGCTTTAAATAGTTCGATCGGAATTCCATCTATCCTCGGGGCCTTACCGGCGTCCATAGATTCGATAACCCGCTTTAATTCCATCTTAGATGGTGGTCTGGAATTAATACAGTAGAGCGTCGATTATCCGAACTAATGTCGACAAGGGGTGGTTCGGATAACCGAAAGTTCGGTTAATCGAGTTTCCATAGAAAACTTGGAGGATTGTCTAAAAGTTAGTATAAGCGAGAACCTGGAAATGTGCCAAACGAACACTGAACAAAAATAAGAAATTCTAAGCAATTGAGTGCTGATGATGAGAGTTTGCTTTCTTCAGACACTTGATTTTTTCATTTGATTCGATATATTTCATATGAAAAAATCTGAGTCCGCGGTTCGGTTAATCGAGGGTTCGGATAATCGGCGTTCGGATAATCGACGCTCTACTGTACTGGTTACTGGAGGGACGTCTTCTTCTGCCGATGAAGATGCACTTGCACTTAGATGCGTCTCCACACTCAAAATTATATTTCCTGGAACCTCCATCCTTTAAGTAGCTTAAAGGAACTATGTGGTCTCAAAACGGCGCTTATCGTGCTAATTGGGCTTTGGACATGCCTCGCCCTTAGCCACCACTTTTACCAACCATTTATGTGGAGCTTAAAGTCAGAAGTCCAGAAACTTCAGTTGGAAAGGGTTCAGGGTTGGGTGCCAACACCACAGCCTGAGCACAGATAGAAAGGATTATTCACTTTGTTTAAGAATGTTATCGATTAAAAACAACAAATTAAAACATGCAAAAGAAGTTCAAATTGAATAATTTGAAAATGGGCTTAATTTACTGTTGACTACTACGAACTTACTTCAGATGTTAAGCTTTAATTCTGTGACTATTCTAGTACAGAAGTCCTAGCTGGCAACTAAGGCAAACTGAATTTGGATTGTGATTTATATTTGTCTGCATGCATTTTCTACCGGCTCCAACCGTCTATACTACACAGTTCCACTTTATCCAGGTCAAGCACCCACCTCCATGACTCACACCACTCCAAAGTTCCTTATCACCGTTTAACAATCTCTTTTTTTCACAAACCGATACCGAACGCACAAGTACTACCTATATACCCAAAACTCAACATCCTTTTTCCGATAACTCGACCATACTACTCTCGTTACCTATACACCATGCAAAAGCCAATCGTGAACTGTATCTACGGATGCAGAGAAGTAGACGCAGTCGATGTTTCAGAGCTGATGATGAACGAAAGCGGAAGCGGAAATCTAGCATGAAAGAAACGTCTAAAGAGAATAGAGCAGCTGAGAATGACATAGGGAGAGAATATTATACATGAGTGTAGAAGCACACAAACGACATACATATATGTAGAGGTGAAGAAACAACAGGATAACTTCTTTAAGAACGTGCAACACTTACAGACGCCCGCGAACAACAGTTCAATTTAGCACTGAAACATTTCGCCATTGTGACTGGCGTGGACGACATTGATGACGAGGATTCGCTCATGTCGTGGACGAGGCACAGTGCAGCACAATTGGCTTGCGAGTCCTCGGTGGTGGTGGTGTCAACAACAACGCTTTCGCTAGCACTGATCGCCCGGGATGAGGACGTGGACGAGGACGCACAAGATGTGGAAGAGGTGGTAGAAGAGGGTGTGCTTGCCTCACTTACAATTGTTGTCGACGACACAGATGATGATGTGGCAGCAACGCCGGTGCCACCTACGACCGAATTGCCGCCACTGGCGTTGCCTACAGTGGCACTTGGATTCTCTCTTAACCCACATTGTGACTGCAGGATACGTCCGGATGGTAAAAGGCTCTCCTTCGAGTGGTACAGCTTGTTTGGCGGCTGCTGCAGTAACTTTGGTTGATGTTGCTGATGTTGCTGCTTCGTTGTCGTTCGTCCTCCGATAGTATTGTACGGTATGGTGGCGGCCGACGAAGACGTGCTTATCGTATCGCTTTCTTCGCAACTTTCTGAAACGGGAAATACATAGGGCAATCAATAGCTGAACAAGTCATTTTGTAGGGTAAGAAGCGTGGGAATAATGTGAATGGATAAGTATGGTTAAACTTTTTCAATTTGCAATACTAAATGGTTCGTTTTTTCGACTCGCTGCGCAAGGGAATGGGCTTTGCAACTTAGAGCATCTATAAAATGCTTTGAATGAAAATACATTTGAATTGCAGAGAACGGACTTGAATTAAATAACAACGAGCCAGTAGCTGAGTAAGGATATCTACTTAGGAGCCAGCTTTCATAAATAGTCCACTTGGACAGTTGTCCATTGTTAATTCACAATGCTGCTTTGGATAATCGTGTTATTGAGCTATTTTAAGACCATTCCAATTGTCTAAATATGCTAACAAGACGCTTTGTATCTTCCATACGGAATAAAAAAAAAAAGATTCTTTCTTACAAAAGAATTCTCAAGTATACTCAACCAAAAAACACATTGTAATTGGAGCCGCTCTTGAATCGCTGTACCCAAAAAACTTGTGGATGCGTCACGCACTTCTTGAACATCAGCGACAAAAGAATCGAACACTTTAGCATGTTAATTCCTTTTCTCGTTGTGTTACTCTCTTGAAAATTTATTTTTCTTTTCTTTTCGGTATCCATGCTCTTCTATGCACGAAAAGTTTACGAAGTGATTCCATGCATGTTCATACATATTCAACAACGTAAAATTCGTCATCAGCATCATCATCATCGAAGGGAAAAAAGGATCCGAAACTTGCTTATTTAGCGAAGAGCGAGCACTTCAGCGCGGTGGGCCAAATTTTCAAACCAAACTTCTTGTCCAAGTCACTCGACGTTGCAAGAACATTATCCGCTCGCCCTGACTTCCTGCTATCATCTCCAAGTTGGAGCTCCTTTTTGTCGTCGTGGCGTGTGAAAGTGTTGACACAGCACTCTGATGACACAAATTAATCCTTGGTACAATGCATGTTAAGTTATTCAAGTGGCACACTTGATACTTAGGATTGTCACGCCCGCCGCCTGCTGTTCACATGGGTCGTCAATTCTTTTGTACATAAAATGTAACGACTAATGACGTTCCGGGACGACATTGACTGCCCAGAGTAAGTGGTTTTCTATTTGGGACCCAAGTGATGTAAATTGATTTATATTTGAGAAGATTTGTCTAGGACTTATGTATGCACAGACTTGTAAGTTAGGATAATTGTAAGGACTATGGAGAGTGGTAAGTGTTTGTTCTGAGTAAATAAAATAACAAGAAACAGGAGTAGTTTATACCGTAAGTATCGCTTCGCAAGCCCCCGACAGAAACGATCTCGTAGCAATTATAGGGTACGAGGCCATTCTTATTGGTAACCCTCATAACCAGTGCTGCCAATTTAGCCGGAAACCTTGCTGTTTAGCCGGAAGAAATTTATAATTCCGGCCGGCCGGGTTTTTAGCCGGAATTGATTTTCTTCGGCCGTTTTTCCGAATAAAATTATTTTATGAATTTTTGTTTACTTTGAAACTGGAATCAATTTTTCAATATTCACAAACAAAATAATTAATCGCCGTGAAATTATTTCTACATACACTTATTATCGTTAGGGTAAGTACCTACTATGTCCACCTAGAGGAAAACTTGAATTTACGTCTCCTGGGAAAAATTTGCAGCGGAGACTTGCCTTTTTTCAATAAATTTAGGGTAATGGGTTTCACGTAAACTGACGATATTAGTACCTAGTCTAAGCATGTAATTTACTAACCACCAATATGCTGAATAATTTGCAAAATGGAAGACAGTTTCTTAGATAAAATTCTCTGCTGAGCAATTCTTGGAACATGGGGGTACCTGAACATTTTTCCATTTTTCAAAGTGTCGATTCTTTACCACAGATAACGTCATCATGCCAGATTAAGTACAAGGGTGATAACCTTTTAGCGCGATTCATAGATAGTGATAATATCTCTGGAACTTTGTAGTGTTCAACCAGTGGCGGCTCGTGGTGGAAAATACCGGGGGTTCACAAGGAAATATACAAATGCATTGACTTCCGGAAGAATATGATGTAACAAATTTTTCATAGTTTGTATTAAAAAAAAAGTCTACAAAAAGGCCAAAAATTCTACAGAAATTATTGTTTTTATAAGTACATATACGTATTACTCGTATAATTCCGCAGACTTTCCTCAACTGGAATGTTTGTTTTCACTCCCGCACAACAAACAGGGAAAACAAAAGAGTTTTCTAAGCCGCATACACATGGCGAATCCATTGATCTTATTAAATTTTCATTCTGTCAAAAACCAAATCGGCCTATCCATTTAAATCCATGAATTCCACATATTCTCATAAATCTACTTTTTTTTCGCGAAAATTGCCGCTTTAAATTCACACCAGAATTGTAATTTTCCGCCACTTGCACTCTGCCCTACAGAAATTACTGGAGGGTCTTCCCGACTTTTTATTTTAATCTTATTTTCTTCTAGAAGATTTTTTAAATTTGCTGTAAAGAAATTGACCGGTGCAATTTTATTCATCGCGATTTGAACAGAACAGACGTATGCACAACCTTTCTTCTTTAAGAATTTAGCTCATACGATTTACAAGACGCTGTGCACAACAACTTTGTGCACAAGCTCTAGTGTAAATTTTGCACTACCTCCTTGCCCCGGAAACCCCGAAGATATCCAAAACTAGAGCGTGTGCTCCTCTTCCCAGATTGTGCACGCATCGTGATTGCAGGTTGTTGGTCGCAGTGTCGTGACCATGTCGTATGTGCAGTGAGCAGTCGGCAGTATATGTATGCATCTACATTTATGTCTATGGACATATAGATTCAGTAGATGGAATGTAGGTTTATCTATAAATCGAATAAGGACACGATGCGGGCTAGATGTGCGATTTGAGATAATAGATTTGCAGAAGTGAATTACGTACTCTTACGATTTTTTTCTCAGGGGGTGCACGTGCACTTGTGCACATATGGGCGAGCCGCCACTGTGTTCAACACTAACATTGTGCAAGTAGCTTGCCCAGTAGACTACAAAAATTAAATTTATGTGTATACAGGGTTATTGGTTAAGTCGACCTATTCCCTGCAACACGTTATAATTGGGTAAAAATGCAACAAAATGAGGCCATAAATGTTAGGCCGATTTTCAACGGTCACTGAGATATTTGAATTTTTAGTTTTTTTTAAATAACCTCGAATTTTACCATTTAAAGTAAGAATTAAAAAAAACTACTAAGGTAATGGGTTAAAACTTATTTTTGGATTTTAGTCAATACTATAGCAGACATTTCTTAATCATTTAAAATTTCAAAAACCCATCACAATCCGAAATTTTTAATTTTTAATAAAAAAAAATTATCTTAAATTTTTTTAAAGTTGATTTTTAATATAGTAGTACTAAAAAAAATTATATGACACGGACTCTGCAGACCACTGGAAAAACATACTCGTGTTGTCAGCTTTCCAAAAAGGTGTCAATGTCAATATAAATATTTGAAATAATTGAAAGAGTTAGCTGCAACTTGTTCGGGGACCATAATTTCGTTTGATAAAAAACGACAAATCCATAAAACAATAAAAACAAGTCTGTCAAGTTAGCACTACCACTTTAAAATTTCGACAAACGCTATAGTGCATTAAATGTCGCGATTTTGTCGTAATTCAAAGGAAAAAGAAAAAAAATTCTCGCGCCCCTCCTTCCCCTTAAAAACTACCCTTAAGTGCATTTGAGCCTCAGTTAACTAAATTCGAGTTCCAAGAATCTCCCCAATGCTAAGGCCCGTATTTATGAACATTCCTTAACTCAAGGAGACTTTTTTTCTATGAAAAAGTATGGAAAATGACATTTGATTTATTGAATTTCGGCATCCTTGACCCAAGGTCTCCTTGACCTGTGGACTTTCGCATAGCGGCGGTGACATCAGGAACAAAGCACAACCCTGGTCAAAGGAGACAAAAAAGTCTCCTTGAGTTAAGGAATGTTCATAAATACGGGCCTAAAGGTGTCCAGTAAGATATCACAGGGGCTGTTTAAGAGATTTCCACCCTGAAAAAATTTGTCGCGCCCCTCCTTCCCTTAAAAACTACCCCCGTCAAGTTAGCACTACCACCCCGGTAGCGGCCACTTCAAGCATTTCCGTAAAACAAAAAGTATCCAATTACGGGGGTAGTTTTTAAGGGAAGGAGGGGCGCGACAATTTTTTTCAGGGTGGAAATCTCTTAAGCAGCTCCTGTGATATCTTACTGGACACCTTTAGCATTGGGGAGATTCTTGGACCTCGAATTTAGTTAACTGAGGCTCAAATGCACTTAAGGGTAGTTTTTAAGGGGAAGGAGGGGCGCGAGAATTTTTTTTCTTTTTCCTTTGAATTACGACAAAACCGCGACATTTAATGCACTATAGCGTTTGTCGAAATTTTAAAGTGGTAGTGCTAACTTGACAGACTTGTTTTTATTGTTTTATGGATTTGTCGTTTTTTATCAAACGAAATTATGGTCCCCGAACAAGTTGCAGCTAACTCTTTCAATTATTTCAAATATTTATATTGACATTGACACCTTTTTGGAAAGCTGACAACACGAGTATGTTTTTCCAGTGGTCTGCAGAGTCCATGTCATATAATTTTTTTTAGTAATACTATATTAAAAATCAACTTCAAAAAAAATTAAGATAATTTTTTTTATTAAAAATTAAAAATTCCGAAATTGTGATGGGTTTTTGAAATTTTAAATGATTAAGAAATGTCTGCTATAGTGCTGACTAAAATCCAAAAATAAGTTTTAACCCATTACCTTAGTAGTTTTTTTTAATTTTACTTTAAATGGTAAAATTCGAGGTTATTTAAAAAAACCTAAAAAATCAAATATCTCAGTGACCGTTGAAAATCGGCCTAACATTTATGGCCTCATTTTGTTGCATTTTTCCCCTATTATAACGTGTTGCAGGGAATAGGTCGACTTAACCAATAACCCTGTTTATTTCGGGAGCAACTTACCAGCACAAAAGCTAAGTGCTGAAGAGGGGGGTAAGTTGCCCCCCCAAATATATTCTCACTTAAATCTAATTTTTGTAGTCTACTGGGCAAGCTACTTGTACAACGTCTGACGTCTGACATTATAATTTGTTTCTGGGTTTGTAACAACAAATTTATCAAAAACCTATACCATTTCCCGTCAAGCTCAAATTTTGGAACATCAATTTCGTATCTTTGGAGCATCAAATTCGTAATTGCGGAACATCAACAATGGAACATGAATTTCTTAACTATGGAAAATAAAATGAAATTTGGAGAGCTCAAATTCGAAAATGAATAACAAGCTTGACACACATATTTTCGAATGACGCAAATTTATCATCATTAGCACGAGTTAAGAAAAGTGTGTCCTCAAATTATTTAATTGAACATTCATCAACATATCGCAATTGTGAGGGACATTTTCACCATTTACACAAACGTCAAAAGTAAATGACGAAAGCATATGTGTCACTCCAATTTCGAACTTTCATAATCATGATGGATTATCATCATGATGATTTGAATATGTGTCTCTGGCCTAAAATGGTTAACTTTTAATCAAAATATCCATACATAAATGCGGATGCCCTTGCCCATAGTTACGTGGACGTTCCTTTTACGAATTTTATGTTCCACAATTTCGAACCTAATGTGGTTATGGACTTGACCGAGAAATTGTACCTGTATACAACAGTTTTGACTAGTTGAGCCATCTAACTCCGAACAAAGTAAATTTTGACTCTAATGCCAGCGATTGGAGCATATATGTAATAAAACTAAGGAATCTGCCTAAGGCATAGTTTACGGGTAGTTCTCCAGAAAAGAAATAAAATTATTAAAATCAGTTTTTTACTATATTTTTTCGTAATGTGACTGTTTTGTATGATTTAGCCGGTTTTTTGGCCGTTTTCCTCGCTGAAATTTATTTAGCCGGAATTTTAGCCATTTTTGAAAAAAATATAGCCGGTTTTCCGGATAAATTTAGCCGATTTCTAAATTTCCAGTTGGCAACACTGATTAGGATATAGGGACATTATAACTTTGGGACAACGGACATTAGGACGGATTGGCATTGGGCCACTGAGACACCGGGACGTTGTGACATTGGGGCACTGGGATTAAAGGACATGTGGACATTAGGGTCTTGGGTCATTAGGACATTGGGATATTAGGACAGTAACACATTAGGACATTAGGTACACTGGGGAAACTGGGACGTGGGAACATTGGGCCACTTGGACATTGGGATATTGGGACATTGGGACATCGGGATATTAGAGCATTGGTACATTGGGATGTTGGCACATTGGGATATTGGAACATTGGGATACTGGGACATTAGGGCACTGAGATACAGAGACATGGGGGCACTGGGATATAAGGAAATTGGGACATGATGACCTTGGGATAATATGACAATCGGACATTGGGACACTGGCACATAGGGACATTGGGCCACCTGGAAATCGGGATATTGAGACATCAGGATATTAGGTTATTGGGACATTGGAACAGTAGGATATTGGGACATGGGAGCATTTGGATATTGGGACATTAGGATACTAGGACATTGGGACATTATAACCTTGGGACAATAGGACAATCGGACATTAGGACACTGGTACATAGGGACATTGAGATATCGGGCCACTGAGATATTGGGATATTGCGACATCGGGATATTGGGTCATTTGGACATTGCGGCACTCTGATCTTAGGACATTGGAACATTGGGATATTGGAATATTGGGACATAGGGAAATTGGGACATTAGAGTATTGGGACATTAGGACATTGTGACGCTGGAACATTTGGATACTGGGACATTAGGTACTCTGGGGAAATTGGGACTTGGGGTCATTGGGACAGTGGTACATTCGGATATTAGGCTATTGGGACCTTGGGACACTTGGTATACTGCGACATTGGGACACTGACCACTGGGATATTGGGACATCGGGATATTGGGACATTGGGATGTTAGGATATTGGGACATTTGTACATTGGGACACTGGTACATTAGGACATTGGGCCATTGGGATATTATCACATTAGGATACTGGGACATTTGGGACATTGGGGAACTGGGACATTAGGACAATTGGACATTAGGATATTAGGACATTAAGTGGGACACAGGGAGATTGGGACATTGGGATATTGCGATACTGGGACATCAGGATCCCAAAACAAAAATATTAGTTGGCTATTTAAGTATGCAAAAATATATGATATCTTACCAAAAACAACAAAGTTGTAAAAGTTACTCCGCCAAAGAAAAATTCATCTGCCGCAAAAAGAATACATATAACTGCAAATCTTACCGAATTAGTAAGGAGCCTGTTGTGAATGGTTTCCGTTGATTGTGGCCCGATGAATAGGTTATGATCCTAATATCCCAGTGCCCTAATGTCCCAGTCTCCCAGTGCCTTAATGTCCCAATGTTCCAAGGTCCCATTGTCCCAATATCCAGATGTCCCAATTACCTAATATCCCACTGCCCCAAGATCCTAGTCTCCCAGTGTCCCAATATCCTAATGTCCCAATGTCGCAGTGTGTTTTAAAAAATTGTCAATGCGATGAGCCGAAAGACGCAATTGTTGGAAATCTTTTGTTAACTTTACCAATTACCGTTACAGCTCGGAGTTTCAGTTATTACCATCTTTTCTTTATTGTGTCGCGTTCGTTTGTTTTGAATGCATGAAGCACAGTTGGATATGAATGATTTTACCATTTTGTTCATGTTTTTCCATATATATCTCTGTTTCAGTTTAAGAACAGTTTTACAAACTCCGAAGTGTCCTCCATAGAGTGTGTTGTGAAATTCTTCAATCAGTTTGTATTGCTCTGATGTGTCAGTTATTTTCACGGGAGGTTTATAAATAATTATTTTCAGTAATGAACGTTTAAATTCTTCAATTTTTTCCAATGCATTGGGTTTTTTATGTTGGCCTAAGTATTCTGTATATTTGTCGACTTCTATTTTCTGCAGATTATTGAATTTTTGCTCAAGAGTTTGAATATATCGCTTCTCTCATTCAGAGCTAGTTCTGTAATGTTAAGTTTTCGCATTTCAGATATAAGCTTCTCCATTATACAATCTGGATTGTATGGTTTATCGCTGTATCGTACGATAACTTCGTTTTTACAGACTACAATTCGCAATTTCGATGATAGTTTCTCCGACTGATAACTTGAGTTATGTGGATTATCGCTACACTTTGCGTTTTCATTTATATTATGGCCATTACGCTCAAAAATAATTGTTAGCATTTTCATGTCCCTAATATCGGAAAGAGAAGTACATTCCCAAGAGTGAAGTTCATGACGCTTCGTTTGGGTAGTGCTACAATCCGGAATTGTTTCTTTCGATTTTAGTTTATTAGACATACTTCGAGCGATAGCTAAAATTTCTAATGTTTTTGGAGTCGTGTTATCAATTTGTGTAGGGATCATTTGTTTTAATACGTCAGAATCTATTTTGATCCGAGATAGTGCGTCAGCGTTCGTATTAATTTTTTCCTGTTTATAGACTATTTCAAAATCATAATCCGAAAGATCTAATCTGATCCTTGTTAATTTTGAAGAAGGATTTTTATGAGAAAATAATGATACTAATGGTCGATGATCAGTTACAACAATAAATTTGCTACCGTATAGATAAGGTCTTGTTATTTGAATTTTGATTATTCGATTAAAAATGTAATACTTGGCTGCTCTGATCTGATTTCTCTAGTTCCATGGCAATACTTGTAGCTTCAGAAAGAGTTTTTGGTTTTGATGCTATCACTGTGTGCCGTAACTGTTCACACAATCCGTTCCTAAAAATATTAAGAGCGTAAGTGTCGTTCATCTTGGTTATTACTAATTTTTCAGGATCAGTGGCTGAAATCCCTAAACTTTTTATCTGTATCTAGGGACGCGGGAGCGTCCCGCACGCCAAAGAAAAACGAAGAAATTTGAACAAATAAAAAGTGAGAAGCGACTAAGACTATGTTTACACGACGGAACAAGTACGGGTTTTCGGACCTCTGTAGCTCGGACCCTGGTTGGTCCTGAGTCTTCAATATTGAGCGCCATGGATTGAGGCTAATACACCTTATTTTTGACGTGTAAATTAAATAAGCTGTAAATTAATTTAAATAAAAAAAGAATTAAAATTTATTCATAAGTATGTCAACTGCTCCTCCTAGCTTTCAAAAGTGCATCTTTCACAAAACTTAAAACTAATGGAAGTGACCCAGGTTGCCCTTAGGCATATGGGAAATCTGGCCCTGATATTAATCAATGCTAAAGTAGAGCAATAGAATATTTTAAAATACCCAACGATTCTCAAAGTCATAACTGAAAACGAACTCCTTCAAGTCGCATTTAAATTCTATGATTGGCAAATTTTCAGAACTGTTGCGTTATTGGTGTCTGTCAAAACTTATTTTTGAAATTCTTTTGCCGACTTTCGAAAATTGAAAATCTGGTACTCATTGAAAAACCCAATAAAGCGGCTATTATCTAGAATGGACTGTTATTATGAGTTTCATATGCTTAAGGGATGGACGGTAGTCGGATTTGCAGACGACATCACAAGCTTCTTCATCGTGAAACCCCCCACGACCTAAACAACAAGCTAGCGAGACGATAGTAATCATCGAACTGCGGTAGGAAAACATATTGAAAATTGACCAAGTATCGTGAGTCAATCTGTGTGAATGTGGTCATAATATACTGAAACGACCCCTAAACCATTCGAGAGACAAATTGAAAAGCAGTAAGCTTAATACTCAATCAATACTAATAACTCCAACTGACTCACCAAAACCTTACTATGAAAATATTTTCCAAATCATCATTATTCCATTACCATATCAAAAAACCATGACTGACCATTCCAATCTCAAAATTACCATACTATCCATCAAATTTCCTTGAAAACATTTTTTTTTTTTGCGAAAATTCCGACAACTAATCAATCCAATACATCCATTATTCAGGTTATTTCCTTTTTACATTTCATCGTACCGAATAATACTCTGCTCTTCTAGAATCAATTTGCACGATGCCGATACGCGTCGATTTCATTTAAAGTCCTACGAAGGATTCCGGGAAAAATCCAATCACGTAGACTCATCATTTACATTTAATGGCATCCGTTTAGGGCGGGTGGATTTTCATATCAGAACCGAGGTGCTGAGAGGATACTACTACTCCTTGAATGAATATCGTTTCAAGGAATTTCAAGAGGGTGATAGTGATAATTGATTAATAAATGTTCGTAAAGAAATAGGAGTAGAGACAACACGACTGATATTGTTTTACTACCCACTTCTAGGATTTAGCCAAAATTATTTTTTTTTCGGTATTGTGAACTGTGAAAATAGTATAGTGATTTTAGCTGAAAGAACGATGAAACCCAAACCATAAAGTAAGAAATTGGAATAGAGATGGAACTCCATATAACATTAAAACCTACTGAACAACATTTTACCTTTGAGTGTGTGCTGTATGTAACGTGTACGGCGTGTACGTAACAAGAAGATATCTGCCTGTATGTACACGTTACATACAGCACACACTCAAAGGTAAAATGTTGTTCAGTAGGTTTTAATGTTATATGGAGTTCCATCTCTATTCCTATTTCTTACTTTATGCCCAAACATCCAAAAAAAGAGCTGACTTTTGATGCCAAATTGTTCTATCGCCTGACCGCATTACGCAGTAAAAAGTTAGACTTTTTGCGCGTCACATTTGGGGGGGAGGGGGTGACAAAGGGGTGAAATTATGATTTTTCGCCACTATATTGATAACTGTAATATTTACAGCAAAATGTTCTGAGGACGATTTAAACTACACAAAATTTACTTTCTAATGATATATTATATTATATACCTTCTCTTGGCAGATTACATACTGGACCTAAAAACATTCGGTGTAATTTCGATTTTTTGATAGTTACATTTGGCGCTCTAGCTCCTGAAGTAATTTAATTGAAGCCATGGTAATTGGAATAACTATTCCTGTCCGACACGAGACTCAGGCTGCCCCGACAAAGCATTCCCCTATATCCCCTATTAACATTTTTCAAAAAGACATGCCTGTAACTTATCGCCGAATCACAGCAGGGGGGAAAAATTTTGGTAAACGTTAAGGCTAAGTCCCATTAGACCCTCCACCAAATATTACTTCGATCTAATTTAAACAAAGGGTACCTTCCATACAAATTATTCAAATTCAATGCCACTAGTTTATTAAGAAATAAGGGAACAAGTCAACCAAAATTAAAGTTTTGCTCGTAGGCAATTTTCCGGTCATTTTGTATCGATCGGATTAAAACAAAGGGTACCTTTGTTTTAATCCGATCGAAGTAATATTTGGTGGAGGGTCTAATGGGACTTAGCCTTAACGTTTACCAAAATTTTTCCCGCCTGCTGTGATTCAGCGATAAGTTACAGGCATTTCTTTTTTTTTAAATGTTAATAGGGGATTTAGGGGAATGCTTTGTTGGGGCAGCCTGAGTCTCCGTGTGGGACAGCTATATATTGTTAGGAATAGTTATTCCAATTACCATGGCTCCAATTAAATTACTTCAGGAGCTAGAGCGCCAAATGTAACTATCAAAAAATCGAAATTACACCGAATGTTTTTAGGTCCAGTATGTAATTTGCCAAGAGAAGGTATATAATATAATATATCATTAGAAAGGAAATTTTGTGTTGTTTAAATCGTCCTCAGAACATTTTGCTGTAAATATTACAGTTAACAAGATATTGGCGAAAATCATAATTTCACCCCTTTGTATTTCAAGCACCTGGGATAAAAAAATGTATGCATGTGTGCCACAAGTGGCCCCGACTACTTTCAAGAAAAATGTTTAATTATTTATACTCGCAAAGGATAATACGCGCCGTTTATTCGGAAAACCTACCTACAAAATCCCGCAAATCATCATGTCGATTGATGTGTGTTCATTCATTACGACACGTATCCTTCATTCACTTGACAAGTAAACCAAAATCTCCCACAACATCTGCCGACATAATCAATCCTCCCACACTTGCATTAAATTGAATGATTTCATGTGTCCTTGGTCCTTGAACAAATGAGCTAAATGTGTTCACTTTGTCCGTATCAATGTTGTACAAGTGCTACCAATGTAATTGGGTTAAGCGGCTCAACAGTCATCTTAATGCTCTCTATATCCTTAAATTCAAACTAAAGTGCACCCAGTCTCGGGTCTCCTTAAAATGTCATCTATAACTGACTGTGTGTGCGCCGAGCTTCATTAACGCTTTCTCTATGTTTAATTTGATTTACGGGCTTGATCGCAGAGTACATTTTCCTTCGTGAAGTTTTGCACGAAGGGTCCAGGATCCCAACTATACGACATGGTGACTAACTTGACTAGAAGAGTACATATACGACCCACATCCAAAATATTTGAAACTTCTGACAAGTTTTCGGTAAAATACTGAAGAGGTGTGGTAGGTAGGTTATGTGCTATGAGAGGATCTAGTAAATTATGTCAAGTCCTAGAAAGTTTCTTTGGAAAAGAATATCATTCAACTAAGTACATGTTGGCAGAATGCTCAATGCATCTGCGGGGAAGGGAAGCAAGGAAGAATCAAGTTGTTTGTAATCCTAGGTACATAGGAATAGGACTACGAGGAGCATTTGAATGACTGGTTGCCTGGGTGTTGGTTAATGAGCTTATCAAGTTGTATAATGTTTGCAAGTTTTAATTGAAAGAAAATCAATAGCAATAAGCAATTGGTGTTACAGGTGCATATTATGCGTTTGAATCGTTGGAAGATGTTTGTATACTCGTAAATGGTTGAATAGTTTTCAACTGTTATCATTTGTGCTTTGAAGTTTGCCTTTCAGTTTGTTTGAAAGTTAAGAAAAAACGAAACCGAGGCTAATTTCGGGAGCGGACGAAATTGGGATACCCTTCACTCTGCTCGGACTAAAAGTTTTTTCAGACGTACCTATGACTTATGTGTTTAATCCTTCCCCCCACCCCATGGTCTTCCGTTTTCATAAAGTTTCGTGGCGTCGATAAAACAAGATTTGTGTGAGATTTGGTTGGAATCAGTGGGCAAATAAAAAAGAAATTGTGTTAGAAAACTCTATTGGGAAAGGCGGGGAGCATGGTCCCATAGTGCGATTACATTTCTTTCTTTTTTTTTTTTGATAGAGACACAACATTTTGTGAAATTGGTGAACAAAATATTTTCTTAGATAACCAAAATGGGTTAGATTTGTATGGCAGCCCCATGACCCCATGGTCTGATTTCATTCATTTTTGCAAATGTTTTCGGACATCAATAGAAATACATTTTCAAGAGGTTTGGTTGAAATTATGGTGGACAAATAAAACAGTTTTTCTTAGAAGAACGTGATTTGGAGGATTCGGTTTGTATGGCAGCCCCATGACCCCATCGTTCGATTCCATCCAATTTTACATATCTTTATTGACCTCAATACATTAAGTTTGGTTAAAATTGGTACAAAAAAGTTTGTCTTAGACGAAATTTGGGGGCAAGGTTTGTATGGCAGCCCCATGACCCAGTAATCCAATTTCGGTGATTCAAGCATACAAACAGTCTGCAATAATAATAAGAACGTGTGTTTCAGCTTGATAGCTTTAATACTCGCCGAGTTAAATGCGTTGCAACAGACAGACAAGAATACCATCTACGGGGTTTACTGTCTAAGGGTCACCTAGCCTTACGGCTTTATACCCCGGTCCTTGCGAAAGCGGTTTGGACCTCCAGTTATTTACTGGCACGGATCTTGTTGCCAGATGGGGATTTCTCCATCCGGTGAATGCACTCACCATCAGGAACCCAACCCCGGGGCTGCATCACCAGCTCGATGTCTTGCTTAACAACCGACAGCCCCCTCGAGACCAACTCCAAGATGGGAAGGGACCATGGTCCCCTGGGCTCACCCATCCCCGAGGTACACTATTCGCTAAAGACTTCTCTTTAGCAGGTGTGATCAACCTTCGGCCCCCTAATGGTTAGGCCTAACGTTAAATTCAGATGTGCACATCCCAGGTTCGTTGGACCTGTGACTACTCGTCTGCTTAAAGCAGACTCGTAGCGCTACCGTTCACATGGGGGTGGCTCCCGTCCGTTTACTAAGCAGCAATTTGACTCAGGACGTGTGGCCATCAATCCACAAACTAGTTAGATATAGGCGCGTAGGCATTTTCGCCAAGGCCATTCTCCCTAACTAGTCCCTTCGTGGCTTGGGTTATGCGAAGCCGCCAACTCCAAAGCTCTACACGACCGCTTATAATGGACTCCTCCCCTACGAGGAGACACTGCGTATCGTGTTCGACTTGTATGACTGCCTTTCCGAACGAATAGGGAAAAAGGTCAGCCATGTCGTGAGCTACCCATACATGACTCGGGAGCACGGGAGCGTCATCGCCCGAATGGTCTTTGCACAGATCCACGCCATGGCGTATCAACTATACAAGGGGCCTCCCTGCGCTGCTCGGGTACGTGGTGTCGCAACCCACCAAAGATCTCTGTCCAACTACAAACAGCCTTCCAAGCTGAGTGTCACATGGACACAAACCCCCCTGCGGGGGCAACAAACAGACAGACGAACATCGCCCAATCGACTCCCCAAGTCATACTGATCATTTATATGATCACTCTATGAGCGAAGGGTGAACGGGGAGAGACGCATGGTTCCATGTGACTTATAGACAGTGAACTTGTTAAGCATAAAGGCCCAATCGCAATATTCTGTTCCGTTCCGTTACCATCCAATCCGTTCCGTTTTGTCAAAATATTAGTGCAAAGCACATTGCTCCCTTCCGTTCTGGCAGTTGTCATACGTGGCGAATACGTATAGCAGCTTTCTAATTTTAAAATGTCGGAGTTTCTTGAAATGTTTTAATTGGTTTTTTCATCTATACTTACTGTACTTAATGTACGGCTTCGATGAACTGCTCGTCATCCATATCCATATCCGTTTGTTATGCTTCTGAACTGTCAGTTTCCATAAAGGGAGGTTATGTGATCCGTAATAGTTGAATTTTGGTCAACTCTTCCGATCCATTCCGTTCCGTTATGACCTTTGTGTGTGCTTACATGCCCAGTCCGTAAGGTCTAGTTTGACAGCTGAACGGAACGAACGGAACGGAACGGAATGGCTGAATTCAAATTGTACGAAAACGACCGGACGGGTAAACTTGCAAGACAAGATCCATCGTTCGTACAATCTGAATTGCACAATGCTTGTCTGCTGGCCACTACAAAAGCTCTCGCCGGGTGTTTGTTTGTGCTAATAAACGGACGGCGAGAGCTTTTGTAGTGGCCAGCAGACAAGCAATGTGCAATTCAGATTGTACGAACGATGGTTCTTGTCTTGCAAGTTTACCCGTCCGGTCGTTTTCGTACAATTTGAATTCAGCCAATGGAACCATCACGATTGGGCCTTAAAATGTTTATGTCTGTCAAGTTAGCACTACCACTTTCAAATTTCGATGATCGCTATAGTGCATTAGATAGATAGATAGATATAACTTTATTAAATTCATTTGCTTTGTGCTTACAAACTTATATTTTAGAGGTACAGACTAATTAAATGTCTTTTCATCTATATTGAATTGCTTAGCATAGGCTGATTGATTTTTAAAAACTGCTTATATATTTAGAGAGATACAAGGAAACGTTACAAAAAACCTTGTTTTCGTATTACTTATAACTATAACTAATCTAACTAGCCTAAATAAACCTAACTTAGCCTAAAACTCAGGATAAAAGCATTTGCATCAAGCAGTATTAGTAATTGCGGCATTAGCAAAAAGAGGATGATTTGCTATCTTGTATTGGAAGTTAAATGTAACTTTATCTATTACGTCCTGAATATAGTCAACTCCGGCAATCTTATGCAAATATCTTGTAGAAAAATACCTTGATTTGTTTAGTATGATCTTAAGACACTTATTTTGTTGAGTTTGTAATCGGTTTCCGTGGCATTTAGCGCATCCACCCCAGACAGCAGCACCGTACGTTATTATTGGTTGCATTGCTACTTTGTAAAGAAGCAGCTTATTGTAGATGTTCATTTTCGAGTTTCTGTTGATCATGGAGTATAATGACCGAAGACAATTTGTCGTTTTTTCGCATATGTCTTCGATGTGACTAATATAAGTTAGCGATTTATCTAACCTTATGCCTAAGTACACAATGTCTATACTCCAGGGGACATTCTGTCCTAGGAAGTCGATGTTTCTGTTTGGGAGATAGCTACTTTTTCGTTTTCTAGTGAAGAAAATCGACTGAGTTTTCTCCGAATTTATTTTTATTTTCCACCGAAAGTAATATTGGTAAAGCGATTCTAGTTTAGTTTCTAGAGTACTTAATATCACTTCCGGATCGCTTGACTTCGTGTACATACATAAATCGTCTGCAAATAGTGCAAGTTCGCATCGGTCATCATGAGGGATATCTGATGTATAGATATTGAAGAGAGTGGGGCTTAGACAAGAGCCTTGAGGTCCGCCTGCAGGAACATGCTTATTAACTGAGTAACTATTATTTACTCTGACACAGAAGGATCGATTCGCTAAAAAGGATTGGATCAATTTAGTTAAGTAAACTGGAAAAGAGAACTTAATTAGTTTATAAATCAAGCTATCATGCCACGTCGTATCGAAGGCTTTCTCTATGTCGATTGTGACCATACCAACAGAAGCTTGGTTTTTGAGGGAGTGGTTAACGAATTCTGTAACTCTGTGTAGTTGGTGACTGGTAGATAATCCCTTTCTAAACCCGAGTTGAATTTTGGGAATAATTGGATTTGAATCTAAATAAGTTTGCATTCGCGAGAGGATGATTTTCTCAAATAACTTGCTGAAACTAGGTAATAAGCTTATTGGCCTATAGCTTTTGGGAGATTGCGGGGATTTATCCGGTTTTAAGATTGGCACAGTGACAGCTTTCTTCCAATTTAAAGGAAAGTATCCTAGCTTAAAACAAGAATTGAAAATAAAATTCAAATAAATTATTCCCTTTTTGGGTAATTCTTTTAGCACTTTATTCGGAATTTTATCTATCCCAGGGGATTTGCGGGTTTTTAGTTTTTTAATATTTTTAACTATTTCCCTCGGTTTACACAGACAGTTTGCCGGTAAGGTTGCATACAGAGGCAATTTATTAACTGTCGTTTTTATCAATTCGTTATGGATTGCATTTCCCATATGCTGCGTCGTCAAGTGTGCTGAATAAAAGCTTTCGGCAAGGAGATTTGCTTTTTCAGCATCTTGATGGATGAGCCTACCGTCAATATTTTTTAATGGAGTCGTATAACGCGATTTTTTCATTTTTAATGCCTTTTTTAACTTCCAAACGTTAGAAGAACCTTTTGGCAAGTTAGACAGCGTTCTACTCCATGCCTGGTTTCTCTGTAAAATTATTCTGTATCCAATCAGTTTGTTTAGGTGCGTTATTTGACATTTATAGATCCCATCCCGTGTCCGTTGCCATCGTCGCCTTAACAAATTTCGTTGCTGAATGAGGGACCTGGTTACTACGTCTATTTCGTGTGCTCTAGATGTGGGGGCATATGTGGGTGTTGATTGGGCTATTGCTGATGAGATGTTGTTATGTAAAGTTAGGATCATTTCATCTACTTTATTTGTATCGCTCATGCTACTAAGATCTACAGAAGATAGTCTTTTTTATCCTTATAGACCGCAACTCTCGAAACTGAAATAAGCACGGAAAAACGAAGTTATTTAAAAAAAAACGCACAAATTTCCACTTATTTCAGTAAATTTTATTCTGAATGCATTTCGGCTTCCAACTATGGAGAAGCCATCATCAGCATTAATGTTTGATGACAATGGGTATTGGTTTCCCGAATCGATTCGATTCATCAAACATTAATGCTGATGATGGCTTCTCCATAGTTGGAAGCCGAAATGCATTCAGAATAAAATTTACTGAAATAAGTGGAAATTTGTGCGTTTTTTTTTTTTTTTAAATAACTTCGTTTTTCCGTGCTTATTTCAGTTTCGAGAGTTGCGGTCTATAAGGATAAAAAAGACTATCTTCTGTGCATCAAGACCCCAAAACTTTTCCTCAAAATTTAAGTGATTAAAAACTTAATTCCCCTTTTCTATACTAAGATCTAGTTGGTTTACAGGCATTAATTCATCAAGCACTGAACGGAAGTTCAACCAGTTCGTTTCCTTGAAGTTGAATACTTTATCCGGAAGGTCTGGCTGGGGAGAAGAATGTGAATAGATTTTAGAGAATACAGGCAAGTGGGTTGATGATAAAGCATTAAGCACAGTGGGCTCCGATATATTGATGTTTTCATGAGTTATTATAAGGTCGAGGTAAGATCCTCGGCCTTGGGGGGAATAGAAAGAAGGTTCATTGGGTGGATTTATTGAGATATTTCGTCTTGATGCGATATCATAAAGGATCTTGCCAGCTTGGTTGGCTCTATACAGCACTTCCAAAATCGGTGCCTTGAGTTAAGATCACCACACAATATAAACGTTTGGTTTTTCTTTGTAAGTGTCTTAATATCATTACTATACATTTTGAGTTTGTCGCGATTTAATTTTGTCCCTGGGAAATATGCAGCTATAATTTTTATATTTTCATTTGTTAGTGTAATCGATATGTTCTCGACAATCTCAGTTTCAATGACTTTTACATCAAAATGTTGAATATTTTTCCTTACGCAGATAGCAACACCTCCTCCTCTTGAGCCTATTCTATCATTTCTATAAACATTATATTTAGCATTATAAAATCTATCATTTGGCCGAAGCCATGTTTCAGTGATTACAATAATATCTATTTCAAGATTATTAGCCAAATCAAATGTCTCAATTATTTTGTTTTTTACGCTTTGGGCATTCCATACTACTAGATTTAACATTTATTCATATAAAAACTTAATAGATAACTTAACGATTACGTCATATTGCTCTCTCCTTGTTCTACAATTTGACAAATTCGAAATTAATTCTGAAGAGACTTGTAGTAGCTCTTCTGCTGAGAATAAATCTTCCCGCATATTAATATTAGAAGGTGAAACAGGCTTTCGTGTAATTTCGCTGTAAGATAATCGTGGTGTGTACTGAGTCTTAACTGTTGTCATCGGCGAGTTTGACAGTTTCGGGAAACTGCTCTCAGTGTTATGAGACAAGCTAAACGTCGGATTTCGATTTACACGACCCCTACTAGATTGCAAGCTTGTTTTTATTTGAATATATTTTTCTCTTTTCTTGCAGTGTTTGTCGTTGGCGTAGTGGTTTAGCCCACAATTAGCGCACTTTATTTGATCTGTTTGATCTTCTTTTAAGACACAGTCAGAAAGCATGTGATTGCCGCTGCATATAAGACATTTTAGTGGCAGGTGGCAATGTGATGAGTCATGTCCGAACATCTGACAATTTCGGCACTGTGTGGGACCCGAATTTCGCTTGGAGTGATAATCCCAACGAACAATAGTGTGCATTATGGTCTTGTGTGACCGAAGTTCACTCAGTTTGACACCCGGCGGGAAATACAAAACGTATCGTACGTCATCTTTACGACGATTTGATGAGAACTTTTTTATGTCATTACACTTTGTTTCAATGCACTCATTAATGTAATTTTGTAACTCAACACAAGGCATGTCATGCAGGCCAGACAATATGATTTTCGTGGGGCGTAAATCTGCTCGGCGGTGCGTGAAGAATTCGATCTTATTGGAGACAAAATACTGTACAACCTTGTCATAATCCGCGTACGAACTTAGGAAAAGTCTACGTCCAATGCTCATCATTTTTATGTCAAAAGTAGTAATTTTGAGTTCACTCATAAATGAAACTATGGAATCCCTCGGCAATGCAGGCAGAGTGATAGGAGGTACTTTTACCTTTTTTTCCGTGGTGGGTGCTGTGTGCTGATTCGAATCATTTTGATCGGTGCAGTCCGAGTCGGCAAGCAGTTGGAAACGATTCGGTTGTATCGTTGATGGGTGACTGATTCGAGGAATCTTCAGTTTGTCCCTTAGGAACATGATAGGGGATGTATCCCCAATGGGCCTTTTCCGAGACGTTGTTGGTTCGGATATAATGCACTAGAAGATTATGTCGGCAAATTTATAATAACAAAATATAGGGCACGAACTTTTGCTATTAACTTGGGGGACTTGATTTAATAATGGCAAAACCGGCTTGATATGTACTGTAGATCCAGTGCACACGGCAAAGGTCAACAGCCAACTGTGACTATAGTGCATTAAATGTCGCGAGTTTGCCGTGATTCCCTTAAAAACAACCCTTGTAAAATTTTTAAAGGGAAGAAGGGGCGCACTAAATTTATTGAAAATGGAAATATCCTTATGATATCCTGCGACAATTAATCGGATACTTTTTGTTTTAAGGATATTTTTGCATTCGCCGCTAGGGGGTGGTAGTGCTTACTTGACAGAAGTAGTTTTTAAGGGAAGGAGGGGCGCGACAATTTTTTAGAAAGTTGGAAATGTCTTAAACAGCCCTTGTGACAATTAACTGGGCACATTTAGTATACGGGCGATTCTTAAAACTTGAGTTTGCTGATTTGAGGCCCAAATGCACTTCGGGGTAGTTTTTAAGGGCGCAGTACATTTTTTCAAACTTTAGAACTCATTAGTGGCCCCTGCGGCAAATTATTGGACACATTTGATTTTAGAAACTCTTAAATTCGTCGCTACTAGGGTGGTAATGCTAACTTGACAGGGGTTGTTTTTAACGGAGGTGCAGCACATTTTTTTAGTGTGCAGATATCTTAAGTTACCCCGTAGCATTTAACTGAATAAAAATTGTTTCATGTTGATTCTTAACACTTGATTTTTTACGCTATATACTCTGCATGGAGTTAAAAAACGCTCGTAGGGGTTTAAGGATGTTGACGGGCGTGGAAAATGTTTTGAAAGTTCAGGTGTCATTAGTGATCCCTGCGGCATATTCCTGGACACATTTGGATTTTAGGGAACTCTTAAATTCGGTGAGGGTGGTAATGCTGACTTTACATGGGTTTTTCGAAGGTGCAGATATCTTACATTAACTTTTTATACCCTTCGCTCATAGAGTGAAAGGGTATATTAACTTTGTTATGAAGTTTGTAACGCATTGAAGGAAGCATCTCCGACCATATAAAAAGTATACATATATGATCAGCATGACTTGGGGAGTCGATTGGCGATGTCCGTCTGTCCGTCTGTCTGTCTGTCTGTTGCGACGCGTTTTACTCGGCCAATTTAAAAGCTATGAAGCTGAAATTTTGCACAAATGATTCTTTTTGCTGCAGGCAGTTTCTATGTTTGAATCGGTAAAATCGGACAATGGGGTCATGGGGCTGCCATACAAACCCAACTACCCCAAATTAGGTTTTTTATTTGTGCACTAATTTCAACCAAATTTCACACAAATGTATTTCTCTTGATGACACAAAACATATCTAAGAATAGATCAAATCGGATAATGGGGTCATGGGGCTGCCATACAAACATAACCCTCCAAATTAGGTTCTTCTAAGAAAAACCTTTTTTATTTGTGCACCAATTTCAACCAAATTACACACAAACGTGTTTCTATAGATGATACAAAACATATTTTAGAATTGATCAAATCTGACCATGGGGTCATGGGGTGGCCATACAAACCCAACCCCCATTTTGGTTCTTCTAAGAAACATTTTTTGCACCAATTTCACAAAACCTTGAATTAATATGACTTTACCAAAGCAACAAAAAAAGTTAAAAACGAATGGAATCGTACTGTGGGGTCATGCTCCCGCAACCGCAATAAAATTTTCCGAAGAGAGCGAAGGGTATCCAAATTTCGGCCAGGCCCGAAATTAGCCTCGGCCCCCGGCGGTTGGCGAGCGAAGCGAGCAGAAGGGAAGCCCCCTAGTTTGTTTTAAGATGATATTATAACTTGAGTTTTAACGCTATAAACTCTATATGGGGTCATAAGCACATTTAGGGGTAGTTTTGAAGGGTATAGAGGGGCGCAATTTTGAAAGTTCAGGTGTCATCAGTGACCCATGCGGCAAATTCTTGGACACATTTGATTTTAATTATATTCTTAAATTCGCCGCTTCTAGGGTGGGGATGCTAACTTTACAGGGGTTGTCTTTAAGAGAAGGAGGGAAGCGGCAAATTTGTTTAGGGTGCAGATCTTAAGTTAACCCTATAGCAATCAACTGAATAAATTTTGTTTTATGACGATACTTAAAACTTGAGTTTTTACGCTATAAACTCTGTATGGGGCCAAAAGCGCACTTAGGGGTAGTGTTTGAGGGTTTAGAAGGGCTTGCGAATTTTGTAAAAAGTGAATATCCTAGGTAACTCCTGCAGTATGTAAGTGGATACAATCTGTTTCAGTGCGATTCTTAAAACTTGTGTTTCAAGGCCATACCCATAAGATGGTATAGGGTAAGGTGACCAGACTCCCGAAGACCCAATGCTGTACATAGTTACGGAATTCGGGTTTCAGGCAAACTAGCCATACTACTCCCCCTTCCCTTCACACCGATTAAGAGAATGAATAATATCTCATGAGGCTACCAATATCATGCATGACACTCATATTCTTCTTCCTTTCATAAGTGATATCCTTGTGAAGAGAATTAAAGGGCGCCACATACCTAGCGATTTGTTAGTAAATCGATTGCCCAATCGATTGCCCAGAATCGATCTGCCGCCCGTACAGCACACACACTAGGCAATTTATCGGGCAATTTGAAATTGACAGTCTCACGGTCCACAAGACACAACACAAAATAGCGAAAATTATACCATTTTTGGCGATTGAAGACATCCATTATGTTACTGTTGATGAAGAATGACCGTACAACTACAACATGAAGACCGACCACAGGTTTATGTAAAAAAAAATCAGCAACTAAGAACACAAAACAGTCGTGACAGCTTGTACGGAAAATTGCGTGGCAATACGTTCCACACGTCAAATGAAAAACTTGAATCCGATGGTCACATACACCTTCTGATTTATCTCGTAATAAAAAAATATCGCCAATCGATCGGAGGGTCTGTGGCGCTTCTAAGAAAGAAAAGCGGATATTCAAGGAAATATGTGAACCTTGGTAAGACCTTGGCTAGAATTTTGTACTGGCATACATGAGACTTAGATTTCTTCAAGTGTTTTCCAGATTTGGAGACAGCCGCAGGGACACATCAGGGGGAAATTACTACGAAAATTTCGCATTTTTGCGAAAATCAGTATTGTGGGAAATCTAGTGATACAAAGGGTTCTGATTGAGCGGTATTACGGCACTGACTGACTTGCTTGAACAATACTGCATCATGCTACCCGATTTTTCTCGAATAAAATCACAACAATATCGTCCGCCCATACGCCGGACGATCTTTCAGTATTACTTCACAGCCCCTCTGTGGCGCCTCAACGTATTTACGTCCTCTTTCCTCGCTCTGCAGACCATTATTGTATGGTGCAGATAAGCCACATACCGAGGCCTATTTTTACGGCATCCATTTCCAAGGATGCGGGAACGGCTATTAGCATTTGTGCTTGGTATTGCAGACGAACTTTCAAGGTCCAGAGCGTATTCTGCTTAATCATAATCTTTAGGCGATTCTATAGTCTTCTAAGTTCATCCTAAGCTGCGTTTTCGCCTAACGCGTTTAAATAAATAACAGGCGCGACAATCCAACATTGGACTAAGGCCGCTCAGCAGTGTTATTTATCCCCATAAGTGGGTACTCGTGAGATCATACTCCGTCACAAGCTCGTGAGTTCGAAAAACACCATGGAACACAGTGAGATTCGAACTCATGATCCTGTGCACCGAAGGTGAGCGCACTAACCGCTAGACCAGCCAGACCATTACGCGTTTAACCTCCCTCATATTATTCAGGAGTCTCTGGTCCAACTTCCATTAAGTAGGTGGTATACCAATATTAAGGTGGGGATTATGAAAACTCTACATCTGATCTCTATTGCCACGTTGTTCGACGTGCAATATTTGCTTCGCTGTGTCAAACCTATTCCTCCTGAATCGCAGCTAAACAAGCAGAATTAAAACAATTTAAAAACCCTCAAGCGACAGCCCATTTTTATATTTCCCCTGTACTGAAAATATAATCCTCCTCACTGATCCCCCCCCCCCTTCGAAAAGCTATCTACGTCACTGGTTCTACTTACCAATAAATCACCAGTATGTGAAGCATAAACGTATGTTTTACAGTTATAACAAGTAAGAGTACTCGAAATAAGATTAAACACGTAAAATAAAAGATAGATTTCAGAAATTTCAGATTTCCGAACGCAGATAGGTAGGACCTTGAAACTTGGACGAAATTAGCGTCAAGTATCTCTGAAAGTGTGTAAAATTTCAGAAATGTCGGTCGGTTCTTAGTTATGGAAAATGAAAGATTGGCAAACATAAAAGTGCGATTATCTCGCTTGACAACTAGAACTTTGAAATGTTCCTCAAATATGAACAGTACGGTACCAATTATTTAAATTTCATACTTTCTCGCTTACGAATTGCCGAGCTATGGAAAATTTTCAATTAGAAAATTCAAAATTGCGATTTGGGCAGTTATAACTTCGGAACCTCCTGATAGGTAAGACTGTCTAATTTTGAGAAAATGTGAGTGCTAACTAGCTCTACAATTTCAGAAAGATCGAGAAGGGTTCCCGAGTTATCGAAAATGAACGATTACCAAAATATCGATCGCACAGGGTATAGTATAGTCCAAATTTAGACCTTAAAAGCAGACAAGACTGATCACAGGCCTAATCGAGGGGCTTATTATGTAGTGAATTAGGATTCATTATGTGGCATGAAAAATTCTGTACCAATGCTGTACGACAGGTCAAAATGCTGTACTGTACAGCAAAATGCTGTACGTCTGGTCAGCTTAGTATAGGGTATATTGTTTTTGTTACGACGATTTATGTAACAACCCTAAGGAGCCACCGGAGGTATGGCAAAGTATATATATAAATGATCAGGGTCGGTCACTGACTCGAATAAGCCATGTCCGTCCGTCTGTCTGTCTGTCTGTCTGTCCGTCCGTGTGTCTGTCAGTTCGCACGATAACTCCCGAAATAATGAAGCTAGCGTTTTGAAATTTTGGTCAGAAGATTGTTTTGATAAAAGCTTGGAAGGTATTGAAAATGGGCCAAATCGGACCAAGGGTTCCCCTACCTCCCATACAAATTACTCCTCCGTGATAGTTTAATACGACCATATTTTTGGACAGAATATCGCTAGCGACTTAAAATTTTCATCAATGCCTGATTGTGACATATGCTTGAAGTTGGTTGAAAGTGGAGAAGGTCTGATTACCCCTACCCCTACATCCCCTACCAAGCAATATTCCGCCATATCTTTTGATAGAATGTTGTGAAGAACTTCAAATTAGTATTAAATGGTACCTGTTGGATGCCTTGATAAGATGTTAAAGATGTGCCAGGACCGACCCATCTCTACCCTTCCTCCCCTACAAAAAACATGAAAATGAAAATTTTGGGGTTTGCATGTCTTCTAGGTCTGTACATGGGTATAGGGTATACACTCATCATGCTATTCGCACGATTAGAACTCGGTCTCGTTTTTCTCTGAGACATTTCTAAGGAATTGGATAGGGCGAGCCGTGAGGATTGAACAAATCTTTAAAATGAATTTGTTCGTAGTAGGGCTATGATTGTAACAGGCAGTATAGGGGAGAGTCTGTGAAATCGTACCACCGTTTAAATCGTACCACCTCCAAATTTCCGACTAAATGGTCAATTATTTACACACTGGTAACACCAAACCATGTCAGAACGCCATCTTTGAAGAATCGGCTAGTTGCGAGTGTTATCTGTCAAAATATGTGTATGTGAGCCAAAAAAATATGTTTTGTGACTTTTTCTTGTTATTTTGCGGGTCAGTTGCTAAGGGAATAACTCATGAGGAAGGTAAGCTAAAAGCGCACATTTTGCGTTATTTGATTACAAATTTAAGCTAAATTATTGATGATTTGGGTGCCCGTGTTCAAGTTTTGCAGTTATGACGAGATAGTTCATCTTTCGAAAAATTGCAGGGTACGTTAAATCGTACCGCTATGAGTTTGGTAGGTGGTACTGGTACGATTTAGTTGCTTGGTCTAAACACGATTAGGCGAAATGTTGCAAATCATCTATTTTTGCTAAGGATATATTTGTAATTGCTTTTTCTTTTACTCCTAAGTGCCCCAAAAAAAATTTCTTTAAAAAATTTAATGGTTTTTATTCAGTGGTACGATTTAAATACTGGTGGTACGATTAAAATGACTCGTTCGCTAAATCGTACTGATGGCAGTCCTCCACGAAAAGCAATTTTTAAAAACGTTAAACTTCAGCTATAGAACTGGTTTCCATACATCCGGTAGTCAAAGCCCTAACGTATATTTTACATATTCATTCATTATTGCAAGTGCCGTCATAAACTAAATATCCAGGTAAAAGTAAAAAGTGGTACGATATAACCGACTCTCCCCTATATACTATAAAAAAGCATCGAAAAAAGTACAGGATGTCTGGTCGGTTTAAAAGCATTGCATATAATTATCCGAACGTCGATTATCCGAACATTCGATTAACCGAACCAGGTAATAAGCTTCTTTTTATATAACAGACATCGAATTAAATGAAAAATCCAGGGTTTGAAAGAAGCAATATCCGAGCCACCGAAACCGAAATGTTTCGACTTAAAGAAAACCTGAAGTTGCGAGATTAGGCGCCAGTCGCTAGGAGTCAAACCCGCATTTTACGCTCTTAAATATTGCAATGCCTCAAATTTTGATAATGTACAGTACTACCCACCCCCCACCCTCCTTGGCTACGCCCATGAATGAAGAGTAGTTTCTAGTAGGGTATCCACCTTTTAATGTAAATAAGTTCCATACTTACCACATTCAAATGTCCTATCTAATAACGGTGCTCTCGAACTTTTCAACTTTCTCAGCTCACATTGATCATTCTCACCGGCCGCTCCACCACTCTCATATCCAAAATCATTAAGAGCATTGTGCCCATATTGCGGCTGTCGTTGATGCAAACAACAATATTTCGTGTGCTTACAAAAACTATTATTCGTTACCGGTCGATGCACCCGAAAGGAGTTCGATCGACCGAAATTCGTCGCCGTACTACTGGAATTATTGGTGTTGCATCGCAGGCTTCCACCGCAACGTCGCGGGGTGTGTTTTGTTGAGCGGGGTATCACCTGAAAATGAAATTAAAATTAGACAAACATTTAAATTTTATTCTTTAAAAAAAAACACAATAATCGAAAATTTAGGGTCGACCACCGAGACTCAGTGTAACATCTTCATTTCTTTTGATATAATAAAAAACGGTTGACATTGCTAGACGTCTATCAAATTTTTTCCAAATTTTCAAATCGAATTTTATTTGTTCTATCAAAGTAACTTCAGCGCTTCCCTACTGAATTCCCAAAACGAAACACTACAGGGCGAATAATATCCGTTTGAATACGCACTACGACTTAAATCACGGTTGCTGTCAGACATAAAAAAAAAACAATATTCCTCTATGAAAATCTAAGCCCTGCTCGATTTATCCGCAGAATATTGTAAACCTATCAAGCAATCACTTATCGCAATGTTAAATTTCTATGAAAATACCCTTGACAGCAGAAGGGTAGCTTCAAGCTCATCATTCATCATACATATGTACGCAGAAATTCGGATAAACAGAATGCACAGCCTACTGACTGACTTCACTTCACCCATCACATTCCAATCGATTGATTTCTACATATTTTTCCCGTAATATATCCTTTTTCAGTGCGGGGCAACTTTAGGAGATTTGTATTCGGTCGGAATTTCCATGTTGAAAGGTTGCTAGCAAACACATTTTGCAGGTACATATACACATATTTGGTGCGTGTGTACACGATAAGAATCCCGAAGGATATCAACGATGCGTGATATAATCCATATGCTAGGAAGAAGCTGTAACCTACTCTACTACATAGTACATACATGCCGTGAGTCGCGCCTGTTGGTAAATCAATGGATTTCGACAATCAGGGGATCTATAGATACACACGGTTGTGTATGAATTGTACCGAAAGACTGAGCCCTGCCAGATATAATGTACACACGTTTAAATTCAAGCTCCTCGAATTTATAGAAAATTTAGGCCGACGAGAAAATAGGGACGTAGGGATGTTGTGGATAGATATTTCCATCCACGAGGATGTTTGTTTACAAAATGGTTTATTTTGATGACGAAAATCAAATGAGAAAAATATGTCGGAATTGTAAACTATGTGAGAATAAAAATATTTGAATATGACATCATGAAGGAACGCGACAGAAATACACGAGTAAACAATTTTCGACTGAAATAAAACCGCCCTTCGGCTATTAGAACGGCTGGGTTCTTTTCAATATCGCCATGGAATTGGTAGCTTAGGCAGGGACGTAGCCAGGCTTTTATTTCGGGAGGGGTCCAAATTTCTCCGTACTATCAAATTTTTGGTTTGTAACACAATCGACTAACATCGACAGTGGCAACCCTGAACTGAACACTCAACCTAAGCTTACACGGCAACACTAAAACCAGCGATACCCGTTTCACCAGCACACAGCTAAGGCACAGCACGAGAGTATAAAAGGCGAACCACAGCCCCGAGAAGTCAGCATTCTATTCTTGGCATCAGTGCATCCAACATCATTGGAACACAGGAACGAGAGCCGAATAGCCCTAGTCCATGTTGCATCGGATGTTACCATCCGGTCAGCGTGTTTGACGGTCGTTGTCATTTGTTAGTCATATTATAATTATATAAATATTATATTGTTGTTGTATTTGAATAGTCTGTTATAAATAAAATATCATCAGAATTATTGACTACATTGTTTTCACTTTGGAAGAATCTACGAATAAAGTAATAATCAACGAGGGTCGACGTTACAAATTGTCGTCCATCTTGAGGCTACGTTTCAAATTAGCGGCCAGCGTGGAGCTACGTTACAGGTTTAATATTTTATTTATTAGGCTAAGAGCAGGCTCCCTTAGCTTTTGTGCGGGCCCGGGCGACCGATTTTTGAATAAAATAGCAATAAATAACGACATTGACGTTACTTTTAAAGTCCAACGAATTCCCGTAACTGAGAAAAGAGATAAAATCTGAGTAACTGAGAAAGAGATAAAATTCACATTTAGTTTTAAGTCTAATTCTGAACTCTTGCGCGCATGGTAATTAATTTATGATAATTACGGGGTATCTTTCTGTAAGTATGCAGTCATGATTGTCACTCAACAACAGTTGCACAAAAATATAAAAGGTCGGAATCCTGTTCAGCGTCCTTTAGAGTTCTAGCTCCCCGTTTTCGAAGGGGGAGCACCACACAAGGTGTCATATCTCCGAAAATTTCGAAGATACGATGAGGCCCAAGTGTCGATGTAGAGCATGCTGAAATTGCAGAGTCCTGGCTGTCAGACATTTTCAGCATTCTTCAGAGTCCTAGCTCTCGGTCTCGGCTTTTGCAAAGGATTAAGAGATACTGGATACTATTTACTTTAAAAACTTGAAGTGTTGATAGATGCACACAATTTCATATACAAGCTTTGAATTTTTGGGGCACGGCCGTACGCAGCAAATTATTCCAAGAGGGGGTTAAGGAAGAAGTTTCGCAGTTCCAGGGAATCCAGCGCTAGTGAATTACCTATACCCGCCAAACGAGAGTAAAGCATTCAGATCGGCAAAGGGCACTAAGAAATGTATTTATGAGCTTTAAAATGGAACTTTTAGTCAATAGTTACACTCTTCTAATTACGTCAAAGGACTACAAATTAATTGAGGCTCTGTTTCAATCTAATGTCAAAAGGAAATTGGTGTCACATAAATCAGAATTACATAGGTCAACAATCAAAATCATCGACTTTTTCTCTCATACTACAGAAAACATTAACCCTGGCAGTAATGTTAAGTTTCTCGCTCGATGGCCGTTAGTTTGTTTCATATATTACTACTCCCCGCCCTTTTTTACTGTATTTATTAGTATTATAATAATGTATGTAGTCCCCATGAATAATATCCGGTATGATTACATCCTCCTAAGTAGGATGGCCACTGCTTTCACTAGCATAACCCGATTGGACCATGATCCGCCACCGTCAGCATTTCATAGCTTAATGAGTTTGGAATCAGGCGAGGCCCCAACGGGAGACCTTCTATCTGCAGTGAGTGGCGTATTTGTAACAACAAAATTCTCAGCACTGTTTGGCTGGAATGGGAGACACAGAGTGAAAAACCTTGACATTTTCACCTTAACCCTTAAAGAAATTTAAAAAGTTTTCGATTTTAGATTCCCGTAACTCATTTTTGATTTTCAAGTCGAGGCAAACTGAATTAAAGTGCGCGATAAAAAGTTAAGATAAATTTTTCATCAAAAAGCACAATTCAACCGCTTACGCTTATATGTGCCATAGGACCAGACTTGTTTAATCTTTCCAGCTATTATGTCTACTGTTTCGATACATATTACCAACTGGACAATATTGTGAAATGCATAGATATTTGCTTCAAAACATTTCACGTTTTAGATCTTAAATATCCGGTTGAGTCAGTATTAGTTTGGTCATTTATACAAAATTATTTTTATGATATTCATTTGAAAGGCGACGTCAAATCCACCTCTTTATCATCACTACTAACAGATGCTCAAAAATTTAAACCAAGTTAGAGAAACCACACACAAATTTTGAAGCAAATAAGCGTATGAACTTGGCAGTATTATCCAGTTTTTAACCGGTTTCGACCGACAGTGTATGGAGCGTCTCATCAGGTGCCTTCTCAGCCGCTCCATACACTGCCGGGGAAGGCACTACCGGGACAGATTCCAGCCAGATGGAACTTGCGCTTATATAGTGTCGACAAACATTTCTAGGTGCGAATCATGTTTTCTCGACTAACCAGTCGTGTTGTCCACATCATGGACAAATGGACGGCAGCGAGTGGCTCATCGTAACTGACGATGATGCGGAGGCTGCGTCCAAACACACTTTTTTCACTCGCAGTTTTTAATTTAATTTACCATTAGATAAATCGATGAATTCCACAGGGATATAAGCGGTTGAATTGTGTTTTTTATATGTATCTTCGAATTTAAATCTTATGGCTCAAAAATCGGTTTTTGCAGTTTAATTTTAAATATTGATAATAAAGTGGCCAATCAATTAAAATTTGACTCAAACGTGAGGCATTTTTTATATTTCGATTTCGTATTTGCATCGGATTTTCCGCGTAGCTCCACATTATACTTAAGCCAATTTTTATCACTCGTTTCTAAACATTTATAATATTTGTCATATTGACAAATTTAACCGCTTGAAGGTTAAGAGCGAAGTTTGGTATCACTCTCCATTTTTATATGATTACTAGCCGTGACAGCTCGCTTCGCTCGCTCTAACATCTAGGGCTGATCGTTTTTGCAGTACACCCTTTCGCCTCTTTGCGACCACTTCGTCGCATTGCAATGATTACAAATTGCGTCTATGGAACCCATAGAAATAGGGGATGTTTCATATAGTTAACAACCGGGCGGTAGTTGAATGCTAGTTTATGGCCAAACACAACCTCATCCGAGGATGAGCTGTTTCTATCCAGTCAGGAGACAACGATTATCTTCAACGACACAGAGGGTACCAGCCATAGTACCCCTGTCAATGATCATGATCGACCAACGACATCGAAGGCTGTGAGTACCAGACATAGTACTCCTGTCTCTAAAAACACACTACCGTCGACATCTAGTGGAAGCACCAGACAGAGTGCCCAAACTTTCACAGGAAAAAACAAAAGTCCTCGGGCGTGTTACTGAAGTCCCAATACAAAAAGGCTCTATTCATTCTTAGCAAGATTGCTAGGAATGAACACGATGGAATTGCGAACAATCAGGACATGGAGGACAAGAAAAAATACCAGGCCGTTGTTGACGAGTACAACGAACGCCTTAACAAAGAGGGACAGGGCAATTCTAAGCGGAATAGGTCCCAAGACCAGGGCGCTCCGGCCGCTAAGAGAATTAGAGCAGTCCAACCTACTACATCTAATAAACATAACGGTAACTCTGACAGCAGGCCTATCAAATCATACAGTGGGGTGGCTAGGGATCACCCACAGGTTGCGTTGGTGGACAGACGATCCACCTCTGGTAAAATCGCAACAGATGTCTGGATTAAAATTGAGGCGAAACTGTCAGAGATGACTGTTGAGCACATAATTACCAACCAGAAGGGACCACTGCCTTGCTTCGACTCATCAGTGATGATCAGAGGCTACAGGGTGATCACGTGTGAGGATGGGCTCTCGAAGGATTTCATTGGTGAGTGTGTCGCTAAGATGAGCGATATCCGGGAAGGTTCGAAGATCGAACTAATCCCCACCAAGGATATTCCTAAGAGACCCAAAGCTCGTATCTGGTTGCCGATCATGTCAATCGAGGGGCCGAAGCTTCCCCTAGCCCTACGTCTACAAAACCCAAAGGTTGCAATGGACGACTGGGTAATACTTAAAGCCGAGGAGCCGCAAGGACAAAGCCAGTCCTACATGCTCCTAATCAACGAAGAGTGTCTGCCAGCTCTCGAGGAGGCAGACCATAAATTACGTTTTGGCATACGTAATGCCAAACTAAAGGTGTTCCGGTCGAATTCGGAGGACGAGCAGGATCCGATGGACGGAGCCAATGACCTACTGGAAGAAATGTGTATTGGGGCAGCGGAGGCAGTAGATCAGCATGAAGGTAGTGCAGATTAACCTACAGCACTCTAAGCTTGCCTCGGATAATCTACTCGTCTTCTTAAGGGAGGAAGACATCGACATAGGACTTGTTCAGGAGCCCTGGGTTCGCGATGAATCCATCAGGGGGCTGGTGGACAAGCAGTACATTCTCTTCTACAATAGTAACAACCCGGACCAAGGTAAACCAAGGACTTGTATTTTAGTCAAAAAATGCATTAATGCCTTCCTTTGCCCGCAATTTAGCTCATCGGATCTAACAGTTATTAGAATGGAGGTTCCAGAGATGGGTGAACTGTTTATCTCATCTGCTTACCTGGCCCACGGAAGGCCGGCGCCTCCAGAGGAGTTGGAGCTCCTAACCACATTCAGCACTTCGAGGAACTCAACCCTTTTGATAGGGTGCGATGCAAACGCGCTACATACCTTGTGGGGAAGCACCGAAATAAACGAAAGAGGTGAGGACCTGTTCGATTTCATACTAAATACTAACCTTACGGGAAACTGTTCAACCTTTGTTTTCCCAAGCTCGACAAATAGCATAGGGTGGGAAGAAGTACTAGACATTACACTCCTGTCGGATAACGGAAAAATAAATGTGGAACAGTGGAGAGTATCCGATCTGAAATCTTTCTCAGACCACAAATGGATACTTTTTAATATCAACGTCTCCAGGGAGACTCCCAAGCCTTACAGGAACAAATCAACTGGAAAAAATTCAGACAGATTTTCAAGAACAAACTTCCAAAGCCTCCATATCACTCGACAGGCTCCGTGAAGGAGGTGGACAGGAGAATTGGAGCAATAGAGAAGGCTATGGAAATGGCCTTCAAACGTTCATGCCCGGTGAAGCGTAGTAAGAAAACTCTTCCTCCATGGTGGAATGAGGACCTATCTCAGGAAGCTTACGCGCGACATTTTCAACATCTGCAACAAACACAAGTTCTGGCAACCATACAAGGACTGCATGAAAATCTATAAGAAAGCCATGAGGACTGCAAAAGCCCAAGCCTGGGACGAGTTCTGCCAATCCTTGGATCACGTCAAGGATTCAGCAAGGATAAGTAGGGTCCTATCAAAAGCACATTCATGTCCGTCATTAATAAAGAGAGAAGATGGATCCTGGACGGAATTCACGGATGAGTCTCTCGAATTTCTGCTGAGTTCGCACTTCCCTGGGTGCAAAAGCGTTTGCACGCCCAGACCAACACCGCACAATGTTGACATTAGATCAGGTGACTTTTTAGACTCTGTCATTACTGAGGAGAAGGTCTCCTGGGCTATTAATAGCTTTCCAATTTAAATCTCCTGGGCCAGACGGCATTTTTTTTTTATTTTTGATACAGAGAACGCACGATCTTGTAGTTCCAATGCTCTTACCACTTTTTAGGAGTTTACTTACTCTCAACTACGTACCCCATTCATGGCGACGAGTTCGAGTCGTTTTTATTCCGAAAGCAGGTAAACGTGGACATGAAACCGCGAAGGATTTCAGGCCTATTAGTTTATCCTCCTTTGTATTAAAAACATTGGAACGTATCCTCGACCTCCATATCCGGCAAAGGCTAAAGAGCTCATTGCTCTTTTGGTCGCAGCATGCATATGTCAGGGGCCGATCCACAGAAACGGCCTTCCATGATGTGGTCCGTAACATCGAGTACAGCATTCAATATAAACAATACACGTTAGCCGCTTTCCTCAAAATAGAGGGAGCTTTTAACAATGTCCGTATAGAATCCATTCACGATGCCCTTATTGACTCAGGAGTTGAAACGGAGCTCAACAACTGGATAGTGACTCTATTGAGGACTAGAGTAATCCATGCGAATCTAGGAAATAGCCATCTGACTAAATTTGTTTGCAGGGGTACTACACCTCAAGGGGGGGTGATCTCTCCATTACTGTGGCTAATAGTAATCAACAAAATCTTAACTAAACTTGATGAGGAAGGCGTAAAGGTGGTGGCGTATGCGGATGACGTGGCGATATTAGTGTCAGGGATGTGTCTCTCCGTGATCAGTCAGATTATGGAGCGAGCCCTTGGGCTGGTCCGCAACTGGGCTACAAGCTGTGGCCTTGGCGTGAACCCAAGCAGAACAAAACTGATGCTGTTCACCAAAAAAAACAAGTTACCATCTTTTTGCCTTCCAAAATTAAATGGAGAACAACTCACATTATCACCCAGCTCAAAGTATCTTGGAGTCGTTTTAGACACAAAGCTTAGCTGGAAGTTAAACATAGAAGAGCGTGTAAATAAAGCCTGCGTAGCTTTCTACGCCTGCAAGACAATATTGAATAGAAGGTGGGGCACTAAGCCAAATGTGATACTCTGGCTCTGCACCGCAATTGTACGGCCTATCTTAACGTACGGGGCACTGGTCTGGTGACCAGCCCTCAGCAGAGCTTACAATTTAACGAAATTAGGCAGGGTGCAAAGATCGGCATGTCTTGGCATTACAGGGGGTATGTGAACATGTCCGGGGGATGCATTGAATGTAATCCTACATCTTCTGCCGATCAACCTTTTTATCAAAGAACTAGCGGCATGTAGTGCGATCAGGCTCAAAGAGTCGGGCCACTGGACTGCCAAGCCATTTGACCACTCTGATATTCTTAACCAACTGCCACAAGATACGATCGAGGCTACAACGGACTATGCCATGACTACACTAAGTTTCGGGAATAACTTCGATGTCAGATTTCCCACCAGAAGCCAATGGATGGGAAGTGAGTTAACGGGAGAATACGATCTCTCCCTTTTTACAGATGGATCCAAAATGGACTGCGGTGTGGGTGCAGGAGTCTTCTGTGGCACACTCAATATCTCTGAATCTTACCGTCTGCCTAATCATGCCAGCATTTTCCAGACAGAATTGTTTGCAATCATGAAAGCATGTCACGAGCTCGGGAACATACAAGAAAACAAAAACATAGCCATTTGTTCCGATAGTCAGGCGGCTATCATGGCATTGAAATCCATAGAAATATTCTCCAAGCTCGTAAAAACCTGTAGAGAGAGAAACACTGAACAGTCTTGGAGTAAGGCACACAGTCACCCTACTTTGGGTGCCAGGACACAGAAACATACAGGGAAATGAGAGTGCAGACGAATTGGCCAAACTAGGGGCAACTCTGCACAGCTCTCATGCGGAGCGCGTGGACATCCCGATGGCAGCTGTCGGAAGAAAAATCTCCTCTCATTATCTCACGAGTGCTAATCGGCGGAACCTTAAAACTTGTGTAATATCAAGGAAGCTATGGCCATCCTATGACAGGAAAAGAACATCTGAGATTCTAACCAGACCGCGTAAAGATATTGCTAGAATTACAGCGGTAATTACTGGACATTGGCCAATAGGGGACCATGCAGCCAGGCTGCGTATTCCCCACAATCTGCACTGTCGCAGTTGCGACAATGCAAGTGAAAGAGAAACTCTGTTTCACTTCCTATGCGAATGCCCAGGTCTCGCCAGATCCCGTTACCAAACGCTGGGATGTCCGTTTTTTTGCCGCCTAGAGGATGCGTCGGAGGCGAAAATAGGGGAGCTGCTTCACTTCCTTAACCTCTCTAAATGGCTCTAGGTGCGTCTCCACACCAACATTTGTATTTCCTGGAACCTCCATCCTTAAATTAGCTTAACGGAGTTCTGTGGTCTCAAAACGGCACTTTTCGTGCTAATTGGGCTCTGGGCATGTCTCGTCCTTAGCCACCACTTTTACCAACCAACCAACCATGGCCAAACACAGTTTGTCGAGATTGCGAACTCCTTAACCTCACATTTTCTACACGGTTTGCGTGTTCTTCAGGTGTTTCATTTCTTCTTATAATGTAATTTGTCGTCATTTCGAGGAAGATATGGATCATATTTTAAAAAGGATACGAAATAGTGCTTAACAAACTTTTTTACTAAAAAGAGAAAAAATATGTTTCGAAAAGACTTAAGCGAGTATCTCAAATTTTAAGCATAAAGGAATTTACCGTATTTCAACGTCGAAAGTGGAAAAAATAAGTATCGTATTCTCGTCTCCGTTACAGATGCAGTCACTGGAAAAAAGAATTTGTAAGATCGGTCCAGTAGTTTTTGAGCCAAACCGTTACAAACATTCCCATATAAGCTATTATAATTAGTATAGAAAAATCTGCATCCATCCAGTCCAGCTAAAGTGTTGTAGATTGCGTTCCACAAATATTTCTTAGCAACACTCTGAACCTCTGCAGCGGAAAGTTTCTTAGACCTTCGGAAGTTTGGAAAATAATTCCAATAAATTATGAAGCAAAGTTAGTTTTGAGTGAGAGATTTTTTTTCCACAAATACTAATAGGGTTTCGAGTATTTGGCCCCTTCTAGCGACTCAGCTAACAAGTAAAATTATGAGTCGAAAATATAACATCTGTGAGTGCATTCAAAGAACGAGAAAAGTAGCAGAAAAGTGATGTTCAACTCGATTCTCATTCATTTCGCATATAGAGAGGGGAAATGGTTCGGTGGCAGTACATTCCAGTGTTTTTACAGTGAATTGTATCCGTTGAATGCGCTCATTGATTATTATTATTGCACGTACGACTTTTTCAACAAAAAACGAATCAATTTGATTCCCAAATATATTGTCATTTGGTGAATGTACAATGATGCTCTGACACACAGTCTGATGAAAACTGCTGAATTAATATAGATGCATTTGTCCCAAGTTCAATTTTTGATAAATAATAAAACGAATTTCGATGAATTTTGAAAACTACGTCCCTGAGCTTAGGGCTTGTAATGGAAGTGAGCTGGAATCACCGACCAAAGTTCATGGCACGTGCCATTGTTCCTGGCTTAGAATTGAATATGCATAGGTATGTAATTTCACTAGAATTACAATATTTCCAGCATCCTATAAAATTAATAACTGCGGCTTCCACAGAACTGAATTCCATGAAATCCTTTTTGACTATCACCAGAGATCGATTCAATTTATATTACTTTCAATTTGTCGAATTCAGGCCAAAACTATTCCATCCACATCAGCCAAACCGTAATTTCAACATTCAGCTTCTATTTCTAATACAATTTAACAGCATCCACACGTGTCCACATATTTTTTTTTTCTCTTCTCAAAACACCCTCCCATAGGTCACTTCACTCTCTCGGAACGGACATAGCCCAACACTTTGCACTTATGAATATTCATGGTGAACAGTGTGGTGTTGGCTGACCCGGGCTTACCCAAACATCAGAAACCGGAACCCACACAGTGAGCCGGAAAACAGCATTTGTATGTCTGTCCGTTGTTAAGGTTTCGCAAAAATTAAACTGTGTACGAAGAGTACTCGCATGTGGCAAAATCAAATAAAATTTGACGGGAACTATACGAGTACAGACTAAAGGAAGCATAGAATATCCCATGGGATTCTATATATGAGTGCACGATGTCCGAATAAGGATACACATGCAGGATCCGAGCGAAGTACACCGTTCAGCAAAAACACAATTAATTAAATGCTTCTAGACAATAGAGGCGGAGCTAGGATCTACCTCTGAATTTGTTGAACCGCAAACGTTTGAGGTTGGTTTTGTAAAAGTTTCGTTGAGTTTACCGAGAAAGGCAATGTCCGGAACAGGAGCATAGCCAACATTGTAAAATGTAAATAAATGCGAAAAGTTTAAGAAAAGTTGTACCGAAAGTAGGTAAGAGTTGGGTTTTGTTTGGTAAATACTTGCACGTTGCACCTAAGTCATTTTTTTACAGGCTAATTATTATAAAAAGTGATTTTAGAATGATTTTTTTTTACTTAAAAGAGAAATTAAGAAGTCCGCGTCTGCTTCAAAGTTTAAGATGAAAATTTCAACGATGAAGAGCCTCCATGTGGTCAAAAGATTGTTGCATAATATTAATTTTGACAATATGGCACCATAACAATAAATCTGTCGGTAAGTTTCAAAACACGGTTTCAAGACATTCAAATTTTAAAGTTGCTGGAGCTATTTTAAATAAATTCTACAGGTCTGTTTCATTGGATTGAATTACCACTTCTGTATAGTTTCATTGTTTGTTCGTTACTTGAGTTTATGATCTTTGAAGGGGGATAAATTTATCCAACGGAAAAAATAGGCAATAGATAGTACAATTTCACTTTATTTTCATTTTATAAGGAAATCTAACCCAATAGAGGTGCGACATTGAATTTTATACGTAACTCATTACTCTAAAAATTATCTTAACACAAATCGTCAGATTAAAACGTGGGTATATCTAAACGCTCTGTAGCTCACTTGGTTGAGTCGCACTCTACGATGCTAGTAGTATTGAGGTCCGAAGATCGAATCTCGACGTGGTCCAGGAAATATATAGTGCTTGCATCACTATATACTCGTACACTCCTCTATATGCAATGTAACGTTGACTCGAAGTAGCCTATAAACGGCTGAGTGAACGCACCATGCCCCACAAAGGGCTACGGTACACAGAGAGAGATATCTAAACTAAATATATGCTTTCCAAAGACTCGATTCGTAATGGCAGGGCCGGCTTTAGCATTCTGGTGACTCTATGCCAAAATGGAAGATGGTGGCCCCTACCAACAGTCAAATATAAATTTTAGTGATACCATGTTTTTTTCTAATAATTGAGTTTGAGCACAGATGCATCCAGTTAATTACAGGGACGTAGGCAGGTTTTTTTTCGGGAAAGGTCCAAATTTCAATTTCAGAAATTTTCTTGTAAATCAATATTTTGATAACCGATCGACTTCATCCGCTCCAATTACATAGGGAAATTATTCAGAAACTATTCTGAAAATATATAAAAAAAATAGAATTCTATTAAGAGCCACCGATGTCAAAGTTTTTCAGTTTAACTAGTAAAAGGTAATATTTGAGTTTATTAACCGCTTCGGTTAAGGGCGACCAATTTTTGAGAGACTTTTAGGTGTAATTTTCATATAAGACTTGTAGTAGTAGATTTACCTCTGAAAAACTGAAATTATTAGTGTTCGAACTAGAGGTCTAAAGGAGGTTACCATGGTCATTCTACAGGTCACATAATTTAACGATTGACGAGGAGATGCTCTCTCTCTTTCTCTCTCTCTCTCTCTGGTTCCTTTGAACCGCTAGTGGGGCATAGGGCATTGACTACGCCTCTTTTCCACCTCTGCCTATTAGCAGCCATCGCCTTTAGCTGGTCCCACGATTGAATATAGATTTTCCCTCTGCCTCAACAGATCTTCTCCATGAATTTTTGGGTCTTCCCACACGACGACGCCTTGCATCGGTTCCCTGAGGATGTTTGCAATGTTTTTTTTTTTGCTCTTTTCGAAGTGTGTGCCCTATACACTGCCACTTCCGCCTTTTGATGTCGATGCCTATCCTATTTTGGCCATTTGGAGGAGGTCGTCGTTAGAGATAACCTCTGGCCAGCGAATTAGTAGGATCCGTCGAAGGCACTGATTCACGAAAGTTTGTAGTTTGGTTGTAATATCACTGGTCACCTTCCAAGTGAAACACCCATATAAAAGCACGGATTTTACATTGCTTTCGAAGATCCGGAGTTTGGTATTTCTGGAGATTTTTTTGTTTTGCCAGAGAGGAGTCAAACTGAAAAATACTGCTCGGCCTTTATTTATGCGCGACTCTTCATCAGCATCAGCGCCACCATCCGCTGCTACTACGCTCCCAAGGTAAGTAAACTCGACTTTTTCTATCGGCTGTCCGGAGATAGAAATCGTTTTTTGCCTTTCTGATGTCAAGCTCAAGTATTTCGTCTTACCGGCATTAATTTTTAAAGCAGCACTTCGACTTTCACGATGCAAAGCATCCGTCATTTGAGACAGATGATGTGCTGTGTTTGAAAGAAGGCAAATATCGTCGGCATAGTCCATGTGCTGAAGGAAATCAAATAACTTCCACCTGATATCCTTACTTTTATGGTCGCCTAGAGCGTCGCAGATTACGTCGTTGATGGTAATACTCGTAAGGAACAGTATTGGTGATAAAATACAGCATTGTCTAACTCCATTATTCACCTCAAAAGGACCAAACAATTCGCCCTTGTGCAAGACCGGACATTGGGCTCCGTCATAGGACTCCTTTATGATGGCAATAAGTTTCTCTGGTATGCCTCTCCTACGTTAGAGGGCCCATCATAGACTCAGCGATTTATCGGCCGATCAAAGCTCATTTCTGTGGAGAAAGCACATTTTCTGTGGAAAAAGCTAATTTTCTCTTGCGAATTCGGTAGAGGAACCTAAAAAATGTGCTTTCTTCATAGAAATGAGCTTTGATCGGCCGATAAATCGCTGAGTTTATAGGCCCTCTAAAGGGCGCCACAAACCTGACGATTTATCGGCCGATCAAAGCTCATTTCTGTGGAGAAAGCACATTTTCTGTGGAAAAAGCTCATTTTCTCTTGCGAATTCGGTAATGGAACCTAAAAAATGTGCTTTCTCCACAGAAATGAGCTTTGATCGGCCGATAAATTATCAGGTTTGTGGTGCCCTTAAGACTGTCCAGATATAAGCACGGTCAACGCTGTCAAACGCCTTCTCGAAGTCAATGTACAATAGATGTAAGGGGGATCTGCACTCAGCGGACTGTTCAATTATCAATCAAAATGAATGTAAAAACTTCGGTGACGCACTTTCCGAAAACTTTCAGAAAGTGGTTGCTGTTGTCTAATCGGTCAATCCTATTTCTTGCTAGGGAGACTAGTGCCATTTTAAATTGGCCGAGTAAAACGCGTCGCAAAAGACAGACAGACGGACAGACAGACAGACGGACAGACAGACATCGCCCAATCGACTCCCCAAGTCATGCTGATCATATATGTATACTTTTTATATGGTCGGAGATGCTTCCTTCAATGCGTTACAAACTTCATGACAAAGTTAATATACCCTTTCACTCTATGAGCGAAGGGTATAAAAATATCAATTCGTTAAAAGTCAAGTGAACATAGAAGCCAACTTTAATTCGCTCCTTAAAAAAAATTTAAAATTCTTCACTTTGTATTCATAAACGTCGCATAAACCATATGCTCTTGAAAAGTATTTTGCATATGCATTATCTCAACATAAATCTCTACGGCTCAATGACTGAATTTTTGTCAAACACCAGAGCAAACATTTATCTACCTTTAAAATAACAAAAACAACATACACACACCCAATACAGCAAGGACAAAACCCCGCAAATCTTCTTCTCCACAAAATTTGAATTTTTCTTCAACTACATGCCGCCGTACGCACGTGTACCTTCTATAGCTTTTCAGGTATAAATGCTTACCGTTATATAAAAAGCATCCTGACGAGAAGAGCAATCAGGCGGGCTCAAAGCGGTTTTTCCCATATTTCATGCATGTACACAAACACAGCACACAAAACATAGCGAGTTTATCCAGCCTGAAGGACATGCTAAAATCATAACGTTTCATTTTGCCTGTTTTCGGGCGAAAAATGCTAAAACGACAACCGAAGAGCGCAAATATAAGCTGGTACCTCAAACCTCAACGGTAGATATGCCGTTTCTCAGGTACATTTGACGGTTATGTGCATAGCGCCTTGTACCGTATGCATTATGTGTGTGACACATTTTGTTTAGTCCTGCTTAGTCAACTGATCCAACCCAAGTCCCGGGGTCTTGCCTTAATCCATCTGTTACGGAGAGAGAGATTAAAATGTCTGCACGTCTGTATGAAAATGCAGTCATCTACGTGCAATTCAGTATAGTGATAGAGAACTTCTGCGGAAGAACACACCTACAATACTGAAAGCTTTTAAATTTCCATTATAAGCGTATCCGTGACTTGGGTACGATAAAATCACAGAAAAACATGTGATCACACACTGAGCTGTAAAGGTATTTGCATATCGACACAGATTGCATATCTCGTCACCATATCGTGCTGAGGAGAATTCGAAATGAATTCAAACGCCTCCGCGTCATGTTGTCTAGTCCTTGAGCTCCAACAACGACAAAAACCGAACAAGGTCTTCGTCTACTCCGTCACGTTTCTCGCCATATAGGGATCGACTACCAAAATCACATTATTCACTCGGTAATTGATAGTGGCCCGGTTGTTAACCTCATGGCCTTTCGACAAATCCATTAGTCCTGATGTACCAGGATCAAAGGCCTAAATCGTGAGCTCCCAGCCGGAATCCACTAGTCATCATTAGCATACCAAAATTATATATATACGCTTCTATAACACATGCCAGGACGAAAGGTTTCCATTTCAGTATAGACAGCCCCGGACACTTGTCCTTTCGCTGAACATCATCTCCGACCGCGTCGCATATTGAAGTGAGCGCTTCTGCTTATAGCACGAAAACTATGCATACATTTTCACTTGGACGTATCTTCAATCGCAGTCCTGCCAACGAAGGGACGTGAGTGAAATATATGGGAAATGGAAAATATGGAAGTTTGCATGGATAGTGTAGTTTTTTTGCTTTTGGAAGCTGTTAAGGATATAACGATATCTTGTTGAAAGGCAGCTGACTCTGACTTTTTAGACGAGCATGCTGCTGAAAGGAACGCGTGGATGAAGAGTTACACAGAATTGAATTTCTACGAAGTCCGTAATGCAAAACTTTAGTCGTTCATGGAAGAGTGGACAAAGCGCCTTGAAGTCGATTATTTAATAAAAGCTTTAAAGAGGTAAATTTAAAATCTGAGATAGTTGAATACGTAGATGGGTATTGTATATGGTCTTTTGTGTGAAGCGAGGAAAACATCTCTTGCCCATTTTGGATATAAAAATTCCTGCATATTTCACTGGTTCATCGATTCCTTAGCCCTCACCTCCTGTACTTCTTAAGCACCAAGAACTGTTAAAATGCTCGTGAATTCTAACTAGGTTCGATAAGATTAGTGCTAAGTACGAGTGGAAGAAAACAACGTCCCAACCATCCTGAAAAACTTGATCCGTTTCACACGGCCTCACTGCTCGCTATTTCTCTACTTTTCCAATGCTAAGCACTCTTAAAATATGGCTGAATGTAAGTATATGCGCAAAGTGGCGAAACGAGCGGCGGCGAGCCGAAGTTTAAATCTCTTGATCGCATACCTAAAAGATAAAAATTTCCCGCGTTTATTTACTTTTGGCTTCACAATTCTGCTTTCATAACGGGAAGGACTATTAAGGTATTCCGAAATGCAAGTTTGTTCGAATTAGCCAATGAAAAAATCTTTTGACCATTCCTAATCAATGCTTTTAATCAAAGATTTCAATAAAAATATTTGTTCCGCCACTGGACAAAATGCGATTGGTTTATTATGACGCATACGCATATGCAATTTATTGGTTCCCAAATTTTGGGGTAGTGCTACTTCCCTTGATCTACTTATTCATTGCAATCAACAATCAAAATTAAATTAGTCAGCTGACCAACCGGCCGGCCACAGGACAGCAAATCATCCATACAACCACATACAACGTACAGCTAAGAACCGTCGCGCGTTCCAATGGCACACACGCATCAATCAACATTAGACACTCGACAATTCCACCGACTATAAAAAGTGAGCGACAGCTACGAGTCAACAGCATTCTAGTCTTGGCATCAGAGCAGCTAACACCTTGAAAATCAGGAATAAGGTTTCAGTCGTTATAAACGTCTACGTCTGTGCAAAAGATTGTTAAATCATTGCATTAACATTTCATATAAATTTTATTGTAAATTATCTTTAAAAGATTAAATGACATATTTCTTAGTTTCTAATTTAAAAGACAGGTCGAAAATAACATAAAAGAAAGACTCCAATGTAAAATGGTTATCTCCTATTGATTAACTCTTTCTCTTTATTAAAATCTAAAAAGAGTTATAGTGTCAAACATTTGAGTATAACCTTTCCCTGCTTCGTTTCATAAATACGAGATCTTCATCCAATCCTAGACCACAAAAGACAAACTCATTGAAAATATAAATTGAATTAAATCGTCCTTAATTACAATCGAACCACATTGACAACTTAATTGGAAGCGACCCAAATACGTCAAAATATAGTATCTGCCAGCCATTAAAAGCACTACAACATCTTCTCCAGCATTGATATATCCGTATTCTTAGCTAAGGACAAGCACCATTTACGTTCATCAGTCAGAAGGAATGGATGCCGCGCGTTCGTCGCTTCTTTTCCGGCGGGCAACCCGTCTCCGTGGTCTGTCCTTAACACAACAATCATACATCTCTTTCAGCATTGCATAGGCGCACACGAAACTTAAATACCTGAAAAACCATTTCCATTGAGCAGAGAAATGTGCTGTAGAGATACGAGTATACGCTCCCGGCATCAGCCGTTCCATAAAACTTTAATTGGAACAGTGAGTATCAGGGCGGCCATCATCATCATCATCACCATCACCACAACTACCACCAGAATTGCCACAAAATAGCACCGCCCCCTGGCGGTGTTGCCTCGTGGTTGTCGGTATACAATACATATTGACTCGACGAAGCATCCTTCGATGTTGCTATCATTTAGGTAGCGTATTCCTACACAATCCTGCGGATCCCTGGACTATATGGGGCACATAGGCAAACAAACAAAAAATCTTCGCTCAATGGACTGATAGAGATTGATAGCCGAGCAGTCGATGAAGGCATAGTGTGTGAGTGGAGCAACCAGGAAAAGAACAAAAGTTGCCGTTTTTTATGAGATGAGTGGTACTTGAGAGGGAAATGAACCTGCCTATGGAGACGTTCTATATTCACTTAATGGTTGATGGGCGAGGCAGTTCTTGTTTATTTCTGATATCCTTTTTAGGCCGATAAAAAAATCAATGAGAAATTCATGAGAGTATTTATATATTGTGGAACGTCCTGAATTAGTAATGCTAAGTAAGTGAAAATTTAAGATGCAATTTGACTAGCGTAGTAGATAGTTCTGTTCTGGCACTCGTAATTTTTTCAAAGTGTCTAAACAATGAATTTTTCACTTGCTGGACCTAATGTATGTAGGGTACGTGGAATGTTCTAATGAAAGAGTAAAAAACCAACGCCATGCGACTGATCAAATTTTTAGCGGACTTGCAACTGAGTAACTATGTTTTGTACGTATGAATAACTATTGCTCCGGAGCACTTAAAACCGCTCCGGGAAGTAACTAGTTCGTAATTGTTAATTTATGACAGGAAACCATACTATTTGTTATTTGCTTCTCTTTTAAATCAAGCTTAATAGTTTACAGAAAGTTAACGCTTCTCTGAATTACCGGCTAAACAACTTGCTCGGTGTTCGACATTCGACGAGCAATACCCTTTTCTATATAACGGGTATGGTCCAACTAGAATGCACGATGTTAATTGAGTGTCACACCTTAACGGTAAGTTTCTCGCCAAATTTTATTAGACATTTCTTCAGTGTTTAGACAATTCAACCAAACAAATGGAGATGTACACAATTAAGCAGCGCGTTAAGGTCGTTGAAGCCTTATACGAAAATGGACGTTCAAATCAAAATGCTTTTCGTGCACTTCGTGATTTTTTTGGTCAACATAATCGATCAAATGCGTCAACATTACGGACTTCTTGTGGCCAGAAATCGAGGATATGGACCTGGACGATATGTGGTTACAACAGGATGGGTCCAGGAAGGAGGCCTCTCCTTTAGTTTTTCGATTGTCGACTCTGTGGACCTTTCCTTTAGTTTTTTCGATGGTCGACACTGCGGACCTCTCCTGTAGTTTTTTTTCTTGATGGGCGACTCTGCGGACCTCTCCTTTAGTTTTTAGGGTTTCTTAGAATTTTTTTTTAAACCCTTATGAAATCGATTTTGTCCGTCTGTCCGTCTGTTCACTAAATAACTCGCGAATAGCTCAACCCAATGTCATGAAATTTGGTAGGAATGTGTAGAATGGTTACAGTCTTTGGCACAAATACCTTAGAAGTTGGTAGGAAGAAGATAACAGGGTGTCACGAAAGTTTGAAAAAAGTCGAATTTTTTAGTTTTTATCGGATATTGACGTATGGGCATTTAAATCAATGATCTAAACGAGTACATTTATATCTGTTAACATTTTCCAGTTTCGAGTAACGGTAAAAAAGTTATTGGCGTTTAAAATTCAACTTCCTTTTCGACTTCAATTTTTCTAAACCGTTATAGAAATCGATATGAAACTTTGCACAAAGATTGGTCAGCATGGCCTTACATACGTTAAATATTAAGACTGTTGTATTAAGACTGTTTGCTAAGGAAAAGTAAATAACAGTAAATTTGTAAAATTTCCAGGGCCGGATTTTCCATATGGGCAACCTGGGCAACTGCCCGGGGCGGCAAATTCTGAGGGGCGGCAATTTTCGAAAGTATCCCTTTGTTTTAAACTCTGTATTCCAGGGCGCCCAATCGAACACTTAACTGAAATTGAAAAAAGTCTACAAAAAATTGTAGTCATCTACAAAAGTTGGCACTTAACTTTCATGCAAAATTCTTTTAGCATTCATTCCGAGTATCATACTGGTGGCGCGTAGTTCAGTGAGTCTAGAAGTAGAAAGTATTTTCGCAAAGCATTGGCGTCAACTTAAACAAGGGAAGGGATCTAGCAAGTACTTCAGTGTCCATTTTAATAGGAAGCCTTATGGGGAGTTTTTGGGTGCAATAATCAGGGATCCGGAGCGGCCCAATTTTATCGCTCTGCTACCACTCGAACAAATTTGCCATATGTCTCCCTTCTGACAGTATCCTTTTGTACGATATGAATAAAGATTATGGCTAACGAAAATTAGCGCAAACGTTTGAATATTGTAGAAATCTTACATGTAATTAAAAGTGGAATAAATCAGGCTAAAATGTCCATTCAATAGTTTTTATTTGAAATATTTCGGAGATGGCCGAGTTTTTTCAAAAACAAGTCCATCCACTCCGCTTTGACGAGCAAAAAAGCGCTCCTCGCTCCGGGAGTTAGTTTCGCTTCGACCTTATCCGCTTCAGATCCCTGTAACAATCAAGGAATTCCTGAAGGGTCCGAACCCCATGGACCTTCACCTGGCCCCATTCCTCGGAAGCACCATATTGTCAGGCAAACAAAATAGCATCGGTCACTCGCGTAAAAATATGAAATTTTCTTCTCACATACCACAGCACAGCTAACGTTTTTCCTAGCATGTGTATAACATCATCATCAATGTGGCACGATAACCCGACGTGTCGGGCCTTGGCCGCCTGAATCGTTGACCTCCAATTGTCGCGCCCAGCAGCTGGTGGGCGCCTTCACCTACGGAGTTCTCCCAGCGAGCTCTCGGTCGTCCACGCAACCTCGCTCCGTCAATTCGTTGTGCGTTCATAACTTTCTTTGGCATGCGATTATCGTCCATCGGTTGTACATGCCCCGCCCATTGCAGACGTTGAAGCTTCACGATCTTCGATACTTCCAGCTCGTAAAATTGATACAACTCATGGGTGTACCGGATACGCCATTGGTCTCACTCGCGAACGGCCCCGAAAATTCGCCGAAGGACCTTTCGTTCGAATCGGTCTAGCAAAATTTCGGAGGCTTGGGTAAGGGTCCATGTTTCGCAGCCATAACATAGCACGGGTCGGAGGATCGTTTTGTACACGCGGAGCATTGTGTTCCTGTGTGCAAGTTTCGAATTAATTATAGGGAGGACCGAGAAATATGTTTTATTGGCTAGTTGTATCCGTCGCTTAATTTCGTCGATTTCGGTGGCGTCCTTTGATAAGTTACAACCCAGATAGTTGAAGTTGTCTACATACTCGATATTAAGGTCCCCCGCACTGTGATGCTTGAATTTGCTGGCGTCCTTGTTTTCGATTGTATCATGGCCTTTGTTTTGCTTTCATTGATATGTAGCCTTTGCGGCGTTGATGAGTCTAGTACGAGTTTCAAATAGGTCAGTGAGTCGGCTCTGCACTTTGACCTGCGAGACGGTATTAGTCATATTTGACCTGCGAGACGGTATTAGTCATAATTAGTCAGGTGTATAACACTACTTTCATATTTAACCAGTGGCGGAGGGCGGCTATTTGGTTACTGCCCAGAGGCTAAATCCGGGCCTGAAAATTTCAATTTGTTCGTGTGTATGAAATATCAAAAAAAAATATGATAATTCTGCTAAGGGTTTTTAGAAAATTACATAGGGAATAAGTCTACGAATTTTCATTCGAATAACTGTATCCAAACCGGAAATATAGCCAAGTAAGTATTTAGTTAGGGCCTTTCACAATACAAGGGAAGCCTCTTAAGCATTTCTTGAATATTGATGAAACAATGAACAGGAAATTTAGTGGAAATGCATAGAATGGTAATAGTGTTTGCCACAAATATTTTTGAAGTTTGTAGGACCAATTTAACAGCGTGTCCCTGAATAGCTGCAAAAGTATAATTGTTCAATACTCATAGGAAAGCTTGCGTGGGCTCTTATGTCAGGAGACAAAATAGAATCATTTCATATAAGTTGCTTTTCCTTTTAAAAAACAGATTTACAGCAAATAATTCAGTTCATATAATAAAGCCAGTTTCTTTTTGCTCAAAGGCCATCGGAAATCTTAAATCGAAAAATACATGTAGATTTGCCTTGGAGTACTTTTATACAAACTGGGTAAATCAACACAACGCATTTTATTAATGTTGTGCACAATTCTTATTTATTGCTTATAAAATATATGAACAAAAAATATTCACTATGCATTAAAATTAAAAAAAAAACACTCGTATTGCGGGCGCAGCCCTCTGTACGCCGGTATTTTTTCGAACGTACTATGGGATACGTCAAGTATCCCATAAATCTTAGTACCGAGTTTTAGATACATGGAAACGGCGCGGCGTACAGAATATTTTTGACAATACTTGTGTCTGCTGCTTCTGCTCAACGTTCTTTCAGCAAACTCAAAATAATAAAGAATTATTTGAGATCTTCAATGGGCCAAGACCGGTTAAACAATTTATCGATAATATTATATGCAATGCACTCGACGTCCTCTTTGATATGACACCCCGCATGCTCACGTTCGATCAAGGTTTGTAATTAGTGTCCTTGAATGTCCTTTTTCAGAGCTTTCCGATAATTTTTTTCTTAGCAAATTTAATGATAGAATCTTTAGCTATTATAAATTCGGAAAAGTGAGAAACGTAGTGACAACTTGAATAATTTTCGTAGTTATGGCTTTGGAAAGATACACGGAAAACACAATAATTTTACATTTAATCTCGATTTATGCCGTTGAGGGTCCTTGAAACATGAAACAAACACCGGATATGTAATATACTCGACGTCCCCTTTGATCTGATACCCCACATGCTGAGCTCCGGTCAAGGATTAAAGAGTATCCTTTTTTGTCCTTTTGGGACCTTTCCGATCAAATTTTTTTTTTAGCAAAATGAGTTTTAGATTCTCAAAAAAAAAAAACACAAACTCTATTTTTTCTATTTGGAGGCCTGAAATGGGATATTTTGACTGCACTATTAATTCAGAATGAAAGCTCGAAACAGCTCGATTTAGATAAGATCATTGATGGTTTTTCATCAACAAAGGCTCGAAAGATACAGACAATCTAATATAATAGAGAAGCTGAGAATATTTGTTTATTTTCTAAACTATGTTTTAATTTGACAAGCAATATATTGGGGTTAGCTCACCTCAAGAACAACATTCGCGACGCCATTGTCAACATACCGATTGATATGCTGCAGAGTTGAGAAGTACCTTTGTTTTTGTTGACCTTTCAAATAAGTAAGTTTCTCTGGCGCACCCTATAGCAATAAGTAGAGTTTTTAAAAATATGTTTAAGGGCTGAAATTTTAAAAAGAAATTTATCATAGGGTACAAGTAATAGAATTGCTGACTGAAAAATCAGGAAAATATGAAAAATTGTATGAATTTTGAAAGAATTTTTTCCCGGTTTTAACCGGATCGGCAAAAAACCGTCCGGGTTAATACCCGGTTAACCGTTCTGAAAGTACCGGTTTTTTGACATCCCTCGTATGAAGTCTTACGAAATTTGTTGATGTGTCCATTATGAAAGACCATCCCAATTTTGGGTCACCGCAGATTTTACTGTTTTTCAATTTGTTTATTATGTAGTCACAATTGATCTACTTTAGTCCACATGACACAATTTAACTGACTGCAAGCTTAAGCTTATTCGGCAGCTTTCTAGGAATGAATAAATTAGAAACACTGTGGGAAGTTAAGTCTCAATAACCAAATGACAACAAATAATAAAATAGTATGATTGAGCGTGATGCTGATCTCATTACCTCAACAAAAAACAGATAAGATCATGGAAATAGGATGTGACTAACACATCCTTCGGCTTTAGTCCAATGTTGGATTGTCGCGCCTGTTATTTATTTATTTTTATGATTGAGGGTTTGCCTGAAAACCGAATTCCACAATGTGTACAGCATTGGACCTTCGGGAGTCTGGTCATCTTACCATAAAGTAAGTTCAATGGCGGCTCTTCAGCAAAAATACCACCACGAGGCACGAACGACCTCTCACTTGGACTTGGTAAAATTTGGCGGCAATTACCGCGGAGTGACAATTGCAAATTTGTGTGCCGGTTGGAATTGGCGGCAAATATCGAAGTGGCCATTGTGAATTGACGCCAATATTATTTGTCATAAACGGCGTTGAACGTGTTTGTTCCGCCGCAACTTTAACTATTTTAACCCGAATTTTAATTGACCAGAACCAAAACGACTAAAGAAGGAAGCCCTTGTCAAATTACGACTCTCCAAGAGGTACTACGTGGGACTCCAGTAACGGCCGCCACCGGATCCAGTGTTTCACAAACCGTGAGTACAATTTTAGTTTTAGTTTAGTTCCTTTAATTTATACAATATGATCGGTCTTCTCTCTCGAGTTAATTCGGTTACTTGTACATGAAATTGCTCCAGTTTATAATTTACACCCTAGTTTTACTTGTTGTGATGTATCCGTGAATTATTTTTTGTTGGAAATTATAACTTTAGCAAATGAAAATAAACGCGTGTTGTGATTATAATTTCGATCGTTGCTAAGTAAAGATGTCCCCTATTGACGTTCTTCGCGGTGTAGTATACGCCTGGGTGAAGTAGTCACTGGCTCGGGAATGGAGCTATCCGTACGTTAAGCTTCGGCCAAAGTAGAGACTATTCCTGGTCGACCGCAGGAATGGTTCCGCTTCAGCTTCCCTATCTTAATTTTTACGTACATCGTGTTTAGCGCGCAGATTACTCGGGAACCGCGTAACCGCTGGATTCCCTCGGCTGAAAAGGCATCTGGTGATAGATGTAACGCTGATCTGCCGCCGCGACCAAAGAATACCCCGACCCTGTACCGAACTGTGTGCCCACCAGCAGATGCCGCGGTCGCAGGTGGTGGATCCCCTACTCCGTGCTCCGGAAACCAGGGTTTTGTTACAACTTGCCACACAGCCAACAAAACAATGGCTATTTTGCACGAGAAATTCAGCACTTTACAAGCACTTATACTTAGCGTTTCTAATAACGGTAAATGTTTAAATTCATATAAACCCGAAGCCAACATTTAAGCGCTTAAAAATACATTTTTGAGTGCTTTCCCAGTAAACAATTTTATCGTTTTTTTCGAAAAATCACAAAAATGATACGAAAACGATATCATTCAAATGAAAAATTTATCGTAAACTTGTCTCCTCGAAGAAAAATCGCTTTATCGTCATCACTATGACAGGAATGTGACTCCTATTAACGAAATATCTTCTTATTATTGCAAAGATGATAAAATAGTAATTCATCACAACGAGAGAATTATGAAATTGTCAAAAAATAAAACGAGTCATTTATTCCCATAATTTGTAATCTTAGATAGCACAGGTGTAAGACGTAGGACTACGAAACAATAGGTGATAGGTTCGATTCCCAGTAGAAGCAAAGTGTAAAAAGGTAAAATTAAAATAAGTTAAAAAAAAGTTAAAGATAAAATAGAGAAAAAAAAATAAAAAAGGGAACCCAGCAAACAATTTTATCGATTTTTTCGAAAAATCACAAAAATGATTCGAAAGCGATATTACTCAAATGAAAAATTTATCGTAGACTTGTCTCCCCGACGAAAAATTATTTTATTGTCATCAATATGTCAGGAATGCGACTCCTATTAAGGAAATATCGTCTTATTATTGCAAGGATGATAAAATAGTAATCCCTCACAACAAGAGAATGATGAAATTGTCAAAAAATAAAACGACTAATTTATTCCCATAATTTGTAATCTTAGATAGCTCAGGTGTAGGACGTAGGACTACGAAACGATAGGTGCCCGGTTCAATTCCCAGTAGAAGCAAAGTGTAAAAAGGTAAAGTTAAAATAAGCTAAAAAAAAGTTAAGGATAAAATAGAAGAAAAAAATTAGAAAAAAGGGAAAAATAAAAAAAAAATAAAATTTTTTTCACTTTTTCTATGTATTAGCACAGATAAGAAAAACTACCAGATGTCTTATCGGTATTTTGGAGCTTAAAATTCTTCAGCAGTGCCATCTAAGTTGGAACAATTCAATTAAAGTCCAAAAGCTCGTTTAAAGCAATGGTTCGTGTCTACAAACCATACTATCCACATCAAAAGCAGCCAACAGATGGACGACATAGAGCCTTTACGAGCTAACCTCTTTCTGAAATTTGTGTTTTGTCGCATGTACCTACCTATATGTATTCAAATGCGCTGCACTTGGATGCGCGAGTAGAACACACCAGTCCGCATCCAGCCACACATGTAGATCGAATGTCGAATGTGACGAACCATCTCAAGACCATAAGTAGAAGGTCGAAGCGTATCTTTGAAAAATGTTCGAGCAGTGTTTTAGAAGAGAACGATATGTGTGTAGTGTGCATGTATGCATAGCAGTTAGAGATTTAGGAAATGATGCATGCACCGAACCACGGTAGGCGCAACAGGGCGGCGGCGGAGTCCGAGCAAATGATTACCCAAAAGGATCGAGAACAATTTTCTGTTAGAGATATCTATTACAGAGAACTATTTTTTTAATTGTTGTATCTTTTGATTTAATTAATTGTACATACTTATTTAAAATGGAAATTGGAGGAATGTTGTTGTTTGCATATAATAAATTCGGGAATAATGAAATCAGTCATAGATTTATAGAATCAAAATTTATAGATTCGAAATCCGTTTTTTAATTTTATTTATTTTTAATTTTGCTAATACCCATACTCTAAAATTTTTATACCGTTCGATTTCTAAGTGAAAGGGTATATTACGATACTTTGTCATGGAGTTTGTAACGCAGTCTCAGACTATATAAAAGGGCATATAAATTGATCAGTATGACGAAGGAAGTCGATTGGACGATTGTCCGTCTGTCTGTCTGTTGCAATGCGTGCAGTGCTTATTTCTATTGCAGACTGTTGTTGTTGTATTTTTGGATCACCAAAATCGGACATGGGCACGCAATACAAAACCCAACTCTAAAAAGCATTTTTTATAAGAAAACCTTTTTCATTTATACACGATTTTCAACCTAAGTTTACACGCATATGTATGTATTTCTAAATAAACATCGAAACAAATAAAAATGGATGGAATAGGACCATGACATCCAAGCCTATCCCCTCGAAATTATGTTCTTCTAAGTCATTTTGTTATTTGTTCACAAATTCTAATCAAACCTTACATCGAAACTACAAAAACAAACAGAATCCTACTGTGGAGTCAAGGTAATCAAGGGCCATACAGACCCAATCTCCCCAATCTGAGATTTTTTGTTACCTGTGTACCTATCCTAACAAAGCTTCACACAAATATTGTCCTACCGACGTCACCGATACTATAGAAAAGATGGAAGATGGAGCTGTCATTGAAACCACACCCACAAAGCAAGTTACAATAATTGCTTAAGAACGGACGGAATCCGAATTTAATCCATTAGAAGACAGTTTATCTTTTTGGCGTATGAATGTACTCGTCGAGTCCTTTGATTTGAGTACCCATATGTTCATCGCCGATCAAAACTAAAAAGTCGACTTTTTTCAACTCTTCGGGACATCCTGTTATCTTTTCTTTATCAACTTCTAAAGCAGGAGCTCCCAACCTGTGCGTCGCGACTCCCTGGGGCGTCGCGAGGAAATCTTAGGAGCGTCGTGGGACGCCCACCACACCGGTCGCCTTCACACACCAAATTGCTGAGTATCGTACCCAAAGACAAATTATATTTACTAAAATCCCTTCGCGATAAAAAGATAAGACACTGCTTATTAAGGTCCATCTAGACGTGTCGCCAAATGGCGACACGCGCAGCCAAATGGATGTTGTCATTCCATCCAAACGTGTCGCCATTTGGCTATGCGTCCAGTTTTGATATTCAATATGGCAACTAAACCAACCGCTTTGACAACCGCTTGTCAAATTCATAGTGACAATTTTGCAACTTTTCTTCGTTCTTTTGTGTGAAATTGAATAATTCTTGAATGGCCGTGTAATAATTCAAACGCGCAGAGTCCGATTTTGATAATTAAATTTAAAAAAATCACCAAAATGAAATTTTGGTTATGTCATTTTTTGGCTGCTCGTGTGGATGCTAAGTAGCAGCCAAATGGCTGCACGCGATGCCAGTTTTTGGACGCGTCGCCATTTGGCGACACGTCTAGAGGGACCTTTAGGTTGTACCGCCACAACAGCATTTATGACGAGTTTGTAGTGAAAACTTTGTCGTTGATTTGGTGTGAAAAAGGTAGAAACAGGAACGAGACCCCCATATTCTCAGAATTTGAAACCACACTTGTATTCACCGGTACAAAGTAAAGACAGAGACACACTCATTCTGTTAAATATTTCAACACCTGCTGCTAAAAACATATCACCAGAATTAAGCCTAGTGATAGACATTACTATTACAGTTGTAAACTTCATTTAATCAAGACCCGTGAAGGTAAGGTTCTTTCGTCAGCTTTGTCAGGACTTGTGAGCTGAGCACACATGCTTACTGTATTATTGGGTGCCAAGAGCAAATGTTCTATCACGGGTACGGGTATACGCATTAAAAAAAGAATTTATGAGTTTTTACTGACGGAATCCCATAATGATGCTGAAAAGTTTCAAGACACTGACTTCTTAATAAAACTCGCATATCTGTGTGATATATTTGAGAAATTAAATGCTCCTAATAAGTCATTGCAAGGAAACGAAACACATATTCTTCAACTTTCAGATAAAGTTTCAACATTTTTCAAAAGAAGCTGCTTTTTTGGAAAGGAAAACTGGAGGAGGGACAGGTAAATTGTTTCCCAGTTTTACAAGGCTCGCTGCAGGAAACATCTTTTAGTAATTTAAGTCCAAACTTAAAGTTTACATTTATCCGACATTTGGTGACTTTATAAAGGCATTTTGAACAGTATTTTCCTGATAAGTTTGAAGAATACAATTGGGTTAGAGATCCATTTCAATCGACTCCACCTCCATCTTCACTTCCTACTGCCGAAGAAGAGTAACTACTGTTAGAGCTATCATGGTGATACCAGCTTAAAGTTACGGTTCGACAAACACAAGCTTTTTGAATTTTGGGCCAACGTATCGTAAGAATACCCTGGGCTCAGCTCGACTGCTTTGAATATTCTTTTGCCATGCGCAACATCATATTTGTGTGAAACTGGTTTTTCTGCCAATGCAGCCATTAAATCAAAGTACACGTCAAAACTTAATTTAGAAAAAGAGGTAAGAGTAGCAATTTCGAAACTTCAGCCCAGGTTTGAAAAGATGTGCTCACAGAAGCAGGCTCAACTATCGCACTGATTAAATTTCACTCATCGGCATTTTTGAAATTATATTTTTACAGTTATAAAAAAAAACTAAAGTAATAATTTACGAAAAAATTTGAATGAACAGTTTTGATTTTAATATTTTTATTATAAGCGAAGCTTTGAATCAAATGAAAATTGTGTTATTTTTATTTGAATTACACGAAAAATTTAATTTTTTATTTTTATTGAATTAACGCAAGATTTGAATTAAATGAAAAATATTTGTTTTATCGTTTCTTTTTTCTATGAAGTCAAAGTACACTGAGAAGGCTTATGCTTGGAATGACACATTGAGCAGTAAGCACCGTATTACTGGCACATTTGATGCAGTAGAGTGCTTATGGCCTTCTTGAAATAAATCTTTGGCTGCAAATTTATATTTTTCTATGTCAATTTTCTTTCAAACTGAATATTTATGCATGCTCACTTCATCCCTAACTCTTCTGTTTATTTTCTATAATGAATTGATTTCATTATGACAAATTTGTTGTGTTTGAAATGTCTGTAATTTTCACCAAACAACGCACTCCCTCCTTCCTCAGATAGTAAAGCCAACTATAACCACACAGAAAACAAAATGTCTTACTAGAGGTGCGTCGCGAAAAATGTTAAGCTGTAAAGGGAGTCGCAGCATAAAAAAGGTTGGGAACCTCTGTTTTAAAGTATTCATGTCAAAGACTGTTATCATTCAACACATTCCTACCAAATTTCATAACGATCGGTTGAGCCGTTCGAGAAGCTATTTAGTGAACAGACGGACAGACAAAATCGATTTCATAAGTGTTTTTTCCAAAAATTCTAAGAAACCCTAAAAATTGTTGGATTTATATCCAATACAATTTAGATTGGAATTTTTTCACGCATATTGCTTACTTGGAGGGGGATGCTGTCGTAAACATGCGCTCGCAATTGAATGTCTTCGACCCTCCACGCGCATCCGTTCGACCACGACAAAAAAAGCAAAAAAAAACGGATAGTGTATATCTAGGTTCTAGACTATAAGACTAACGGCACTACATTCTCTCAGAGGTCGGTTTACTTATCGCTTTGTTTTGCAGGTAGTGCAGGAATAAATTTTCTTGAATTCGGTGATTTGTCCTACTTCCCAAATAAAAGGAACCGATCGGAAAGCTTTGCGTAAGATCCATCCTGGTCCGTTAGATGTGACCACTACAATTCACTATGTAGCTGCAAGATACGAAAAGGAAGAATAAAAACTCAAGTAAATCCCGCGATCTCTAGAACTCACTGTTAGCGTAGTTCGAGGACTTTGTTGGATGTTTTGTGTTGCTCTTATTGTGATCCATCTATCCATTCGATTCCGGCAAATACATGTAAATTAAAATTTCAACATATTATATGTATAGAAATTGTAGGACCAATAAGGCATATTCTGTCTAAATTCTCATGTTTGTGTAATCGGTTACAGAGAGATATTTTGCGACCTCGATAACTCAAGGTGACCCCAGGGTATAGCCATCGCTACTTTCAACGAAGAATAACGAATAATTGTCAATCAATCATATGCCAGATTGTACGAAAATTGTATGTATCTTCCAATACAACAGAGCGATTATTTCTTAGTCTCATAAGATCTCAAAAACATATCAACAAACCGCACGCGCACGATATCAGCGGCTACCTGGGTCATCTTGCGTGTTTTTTCTATATGCAGTTTTTTTTGCGCAGATACCGCGTACCGCCACTTCATTGCATTTGCATAAGCCACGTGGCATAGGCAATGCACGCACGACATCCTGATCCGGAGCGGCCTCAGCGGCAGCCTGCGTCATCTTTCATGTTTTTTCTATATGAAGTTTTCGCAGGCACATCTACCGCATGGATAGGTTTGCGTAAGCCACGCGGTATTACATGTCTGCTGAGAAAGATGCACTAATGACTTCAAAACATCCCGATGGGAAAATAAGCGCTCTAGAAGGCCTCTGCATGTCCGCAGAGGTAAGCGCTTCTCAAGAAGCGGTAAACATGTTTTTTTTTACGGAACTGCTTTCCAAGAAGCGCAATCGCGAATGGCACGTCTCTATAAGCGTCATTGCAAATTAAAAGAAAGCGAAGCAAAGCTGATACAGTGGGAGCGCTTCCCCAGAAGCACAATTATGAATAAAGAGAAAGCGCTGAAAAACTTTTTCTGGGCGAAGTGCTTCCAATTTTTCCGATTGGGATGAACGTAGATTTGAATTTCAAACTGAATCCCCGCCATACATTTACCATTAAAGGCCTGAATAGACCTCGGGCGGAATGAAAATGAAATTTTTGTCCGCTGCGATTTTCTCAATGAAAATGCACACTCTATTAAATTTTTACTCTTATAATAGAAGGAAACTTTGTTTCCTTCTATTATAATAGTGAAATTACTCTGCAATCTAAATTTGCAAATCAAGTGTAATTTTACATAAAAAATGTTTAAAAAAGTACTCCAATATATTAGCAAATTTACACCGTGCTATGTGTAAAAACACTCCGTAATAATAGGAATTAATGCGGTTTCACTCTTTTTTCGTTGTAAAGATTTCAGTTCAGAGAGAGATCAGTTTTTCGTCTACATGAGAGGTTGCAATATGGTCTTTTTTGTGCGATCTGTACACTTGTTCTTCTTCTAAGTACCGTAACTGAGCCGTTTATAGGCAATTTCGAGTCAACGTTACATTGCATATCATTTCGGAGTGTAATGTTGCAAGCACTAAATATTTCCTTTCCGCACATGTACGGAAATTTTGGACCACGCCTAGATTATATCTTGGGACCTCTAGATTACTATAGCATCGTAGAGTGCGAGTCAAACAAGTGAGCCACAGAGCGTGTACACATGAGTTCTAAATGCAGAGAATTTTCGGAAAAATGTGTTACACTGTGCTAAGTACAGCCGATTGAAGTATGACAACTGGAGAGCACGCTACCAAAAATGAGTAAAACTTCAAATGCACGTTGTAAAAATACACCACAAATCCGAATTAAACACAATAAACGTTGTAAAAATGCACCAGAAAATCTGAATTATACAGAAGTGTAGCGTAAAATACATTTCACACCGATTTTGGTGTAATTTTCTTATTTTACACAGAAATTGTTGAAAAATGCACTCTGTATGTGATTATAAGCGGGAAAAAGTGTAAAATTACCGCATTTTCAGCGGAAATTTAAATTCACTTTTTAGAGTGCATGCTTACTGTCGTGGAACATGTCGGTAATGATGGGGAATTCCATAAGCTACAATCCGAATATGGTTCCAAAATTTTTCTCGGCCATTTTATGTATTATTTTTCGATTCCCCCGTCATTAGATATTTTCCACGGTGAAATGACCGGGGAATCGAAAAATAATACATAAAATGGCCGAGAAAAATTTTGGAACCATATTCGGATTGTAGCTTATGGAATTCCCCATCATTTCCGACATGTTCCACGACAGTAAGCATGCATTTTCATTGAAAAAATCGCAGCGGACAAAAATTTCATTTTCATTCCGCCCGAGGTCTATACTGCGCTTAAAAGATGATATAGCACCGGAAGATGTCAGGGTAGTAAGTGGATTTAGTATTTGGATTACAAATAAAGTGGAAAGGGTCTTTGCTGAAGAGCTTTGAAAGAGACTTTGGTTTGAATCACGAAATATCCAATATTGGATATTTTGCGGTATGCGTCCGGGGTTAATATTTTGTATGGCGTGAGAGATATGGTAGTTATTAGTATGTGGTATTAGTCTATTATCGCCAAATTATCATCCTGGCGAATTAATATCGGTCACTATTCCTTCCCGAAAGGAGTGACGACTTTAATCAGAATTCGATATGAAATTCGAGAAATGTTTTCGAGCAGGCGAATTGAATTCGTATCGCGGACGATAGAAATTGTTTGCTGGGTTGTTTACCGCTGGGGGAAGGCACTATAGTACCTAAACTCAGTACAATAAACTACTAAGAAAAATATAATAAAAGTTGAGGTTTGTGTTAATCAAATAATGCAATTCAAACTAATTAAAAGAGATAATTTTATCGCGGTTATTTGTTTCGAGATCTACATACAAAACGTAATATATGTATGTATCAATACAAATATACAAATACAAAAGTCGATCATCATGTAAGAAAATTAATAAGCGAACTGAAATTAACGGTAAATTGAATTAGTGGATTTGATGGGTAGATTAAATGGAATTTTTGTATGATATCAAGTGAATGAAATTCCAATTAAATGCTGAGTTTATGATTTAATAATTCTAGTGATATACGTATGTATATGCAAAACATTTCTTTTATCTTCATCCAATTAGTGTTTATTAACATAGAGGAAATAATTTGTATTTTCAGAGTTCTCCGCATACCCTTCGCTTGTAGCTTGTCAAGAAGTTTGTAACGCAATGAAGGAAGCATGTCCGACCATAAAAAAAATATATAAAATTGATCAGTATGACGAGGGAAGTCGATAGGGCGATGTCTGTCTGTCTGTTCGTTTTCCTCGGTCACTACAGAGCTAACATTTTGCACACATGCTTATTTATGTTGCAGCCTGTTTGTATGTTTGAATCACTAAACTCGGACCATGGGGCTGCCATACAAATCCAGGCCCCCAAATTAGGTTTTTCTAAGAAAAACTTTTATTTGTTCACCAATTATTTCAATCAGATGTATTTCCATTCATGCCACAAAACATATGTTAGAGTGAATAGAATCGAAAAGTGGGGTCATGAGGCTGCCGTACGGCCGCGACCGATATTAACCTCAGTTTCGTTTCATTACAAGTTTTAAACAAAAAAAATCTACGGTTAGAAAAGGCGTAATATTTATGCCCTTAAGGTTTGTGTTCGTAGAGAAGGATGGATGGATGGATGGATATGGCGCTGAGATAGGTTGGGCTGGTTGCGCCCGATACTGCAGCCTGCTGGCTTATTGTATTACCCATCTAAGCGAGAAAATTTCAGGTTATGAGTTCTGTCCTACGTAAAAGGCTTAGAAGAAAGCTAACCAGGTTTACTTTGGGTGCACCCATACTGGTGGTTTGAGCCCCAAAGAAGTTTTGTCTCCAGCTCATAAGAGCGGGACATTCGAAAATAACGTGCGAGGCTGATTCCTCATCTTCGTTACAGAGGCGACATAGTGGGTCTTGTGTGTAGATCCCTATTGTATGCAGATGTTTCCGTAGGGTGCAATGACCGGTTATAAGGCCTGTCACTGCCCTGAGGTTCGTTTTACTAAGACTGAGGGCTTCGGTGCAGCTGGTATGCCAGTTAGATTCCAGCATGCGCTTGCTATGCCTGAGCCCTTCAGCGAGTCTCCATCGGTCTTGGAATTTTTCCTCGGTCCATCGTCTGGCAACGGTTCTGGCAGTAGATTTACTGATCCCGATTGCAGGTTCAGGACCAGTTAAGGGTAGTTCGGAACCCTCTCTTGCGAGGGCATCCGCTTTCTTATTTCCTTCGATCCCCTTATGTCCTTTCACCCATTTCAGAGTTACTTTGTTTCGGATTGCTAGGTTTTTGAGATTTTGTTGGCATTCCCAAACCAATTTAGAGGTTGTTTTGGGATTTGCAATTGCTTTTATAGCAGCTTGACTGTCGGAGAGAATATATATGGTCTTATTGGTATATCCCTTTCGAGTACTCTCCCCTGCTGCAAGGTTTATGGCTATAAGTTCTGCCTGGAAGACAGTTGTATATTGACCTAGGGGTTTGGAGATACTATAGTTGTTGGTTTCAGTATAGACTCCTGCCCCTGTTCCTTCGTCTGTCTTCGACCCATCAGTGTACCACACAATGTGATTTGATAGATGGTTTTCGTTCCATTTACTCCAGTCTTCCCTAACCGTTGAGGTTTGGATGTTGGAGTCGAAGGTGTACATGGCCGGGGTATAGTCGCTGCCCATATCTAGGATTGGGTTTGCAATGATTTCTGTGATCGTACAGTGTCCTACCCTTTGTGGTGTCCACATGTTCGATGATTGGAGTCTGTACGCTGCGAGTCTAGCCTCTTCTGTGATTTTGAGGTCCAGTGGTGGCAGGTCTAGTAGTTTCTCTAGAGTTAAAGTTGGTGCACTGCGCATGGCGCCGGTTATGCTTGCGCAGGCCAGTCTCTGTACTGATCCCAACTTCGCTACTGCTGTTTTTTGCTTGATTTTAGTCCACCAGACTATGGAGCCATAGGTCAGACGGGGTTTGACCACAGCTTCGTATATCCAGTGTATCATTCGTGGTTTTAACCCCCACGTTTTTCCTATTGCTCTTTTAGTAGCATATAGGGTCTGTTTGCCTTTTGATATTGTGTTTTGCAGCTGCTTGTTCCACGTGAGTTTGTTATCAAGGGTGACTCCCAGATATTTTACCTCCGTGGTAAACTGCAGTTGTTGGTTGAATAATGTTGGAGCGTTGAGCCCTTCCAAGTTGTATTTGCGACTGAAGGTTATTAATGTTGTTTTGGCGGGATTGACCGATAGGCCTACCCTCCTACACCAATCCTCCACTTGGGTTAGAGCTCGTTGCATGAGTTCAGAAATAACTCCTGGATATTTTCCCCTTATAAGGATGCTGATGTCATCGGCATATCCTAGGGTATAGAAGCCAGTATTATTTAGCTGGACCAGTAGGCTGTTCACTACAAAGTTCCACAGGAGGGGTGAAAGTATACCCCCCTGTGGGCAACCTTTGAGGACAGCTGTATACATCGTTTCACCGAATAATTTTGCATGTACTTGTCGTCCTTGAAGCATTGATTTTATCCACCGACATAGGGTGTTTTGAACTCCATGACTCGAGGCGCCGTGTACAAGAGATTCAAAGGAAGTGTTGTCGAAGGCCCCCTCTATATCTAGGAAGGCCGCGAGCCCTATTTCTTTGATTTCTAATGTGGTCTCAATCTTCCCAACTAGATGGTGTAGTACTGATTCACATGATTTCCCTGTCTGATAAGCATGTTGGTTTGGGTGCAACGGGAAAAGCGACAAGCACCTTTCCCTGATGTGTTTATCGACGAGCTTTTCCAATGACTTAAGTAGGAAGGAGGTTAGACTTATTGGTCTATACGATTTCGCTAGGGTTTGGTCACGCCCCGGCTTTGCCAGAAATGCTACGTTTACCTGCTTCCAAGTGATTGGGATGTATCCTAAGGCTATGCTGGCTCTGAATAGTCTTAGTAAAAGCGGAGCCAGGGTCGTAAAACCCTGCTGAAGCAGGGCTGGGTAGACACCGTCTGGTCCTGGTGATTTGTAGGGTTCGAAAGAGTGGATCGCCCATTCCACCCTATTATAAGTTACTATTTGGTTCGCAATCCGCCAATCGTCTTTGTTAGCCCTGAGAAAAAGGGAGTTGTCATCCAACTGGTCTGTGCGCTCCGATGTTATCGTTGATCCAGGAAAGTGAGACCCTAGGAGGACTTCCAGGGTCTCCTTACCTGTTTTTGTTTGGTTTCCATCGGAGTTTTTAAGTGTTCCGATGGGGTTTGTTGGATCCTTGGCTAGAATCTTCTGGAGTCTCGCTCCTTCATGCAAGTTTTCTATTTCTTCGCAGAACTTCCTCCAGGATTCCCTCTTGGCTTTCCTAATTTCTTTGCTATACTGGGTTAGGGTGCAGCGGTATGTGTCCCAATCCCCAGTTCTTTTGGCTACGTTGAAAAGCTTACGTGTCTTCTTACGCAGAATGTTCAGGTTCGAGTTCCACCATTTGCATTTCGCATTCGTGTGTCGTCTCGTTAACCTGCAACTCTCTTCGAAGGAGGTTTTTATTGCGGCTTGCAGTTGATCCGCTGCAGCCTCCACACAAAGTGTAGTTTTAATGTGTCTGGGAATTTCATTCAGATTGATGGTCAGGCACTCTCTGTAGAGGTCCCAGTTTGTTTTTCTCGGATTTCGATACAGTTCAGTTGGCTTATCAACTTTATTGATTTCCATACTTATGTATCTGTGGTCCGATAGCGATGGTTCGGGTAAAACCCGCCAATGGCGGACGTTAGAGGATACGTTGAGAAGACTCATGTGATGATCGCTCAGCGATGACTGTTAAACCACCGGTTCTGAGCACTATATCCTGATATTTTCTATACAGACACGTTCCTTTGGGTCATAGTCGACACAACTAAGGTACCACCATTCAAAAAATATTCAAATATGCCTCGGAATTGAATGCAAAACTCTGATCGCTGAGCGATCCTCACGTGAGTCGTCTCTACGAACACGTACCTACCTTTAAAGAACGCGAGGAAAAGAAAACACAGTTAATTCACGTGCAATCTCCTCCTTTCTTCTTCTGATTCAACACAAAAGGAATGCCAAATTATAAGTAAATATTTAACTGAGTATAGGTAAGGTACTGACTCAGTTAAACCGACGAACAAAAAAAAACACGCTAAATGAACAATTGGTATTTTTGATATCCTTAAATGATGCCTATAGTGAAATTTGGAAGGGAACATATTTAAGTCATTTGCGAACGCCGTCGTAGTTAAAGAGATGAAACATAAAACATGTTATCCGGTTTGAAATCATATATTGTGTTGCGCGGGCAATCTAGAGTTTTATTCCGCGGTTAACTTATAAAAATCTGTGTCAAGGATTGTTCAACGTAAAATGAAACGAGACCGAGGCTAATTTCAGGCGCGGCCGAAATTTTGATACCCTTCGCTCCCCTCGGGCTAAAAGTTTTTTCGGACGTACCTACGACTTGTATTTAGCCCCCCCCCTCTATTTTTTTCCTTCTGTCTTCACAAAAGTTCGGTTGCGTCGGCAAAACAATATATTTGTCTGGGGTTTGGTTGGAATAAGTGGGCAGATAAAAGTATTTACTCAGAAAATGTTATTGGGGGATGCGGGAGCATATGGCCCCATAGTACGATTCCATTTGTTTCGATTTTTTTTTTTTGCTTTGATAAAGACACATTAATTCAAGGTTTTGTGAAATTGGTGTAAAAAATGTTTCTTAGAAGAACCAAAATGGGGGTTTGGGCTTGTATAGCCGCCCTATGACCCTATGGCTCGATTTGATCCATTCTTACATGTTTTGTGTCATCAATAGAAACACATTTGTTTGAAATTTGGTTGAAATTAGTGCACAAATAAAAACGTTTTTCTTAGAAGAACCTAATTTGGGGAGTTGGGTTTGTATGGCAGCCCCATGACCCCATTGTCCGATTTTACCGATTCAAACATACAAACTGCCCGCAGCAAAAAGAAGCATTTGTGCCAAATTTCAACTTCACAGCTTTTAAATTGGCCGAGTAAAACGCGTCGCAACAGACAGACAGACGAACACTCTATGAGCGAAGGGTATAAAAAAATAAATAACATACGTCCAGTCCACTAGGACCGCAGATGTTTGAGTGACATCCAATTTCCAAGATCTAAACTGCTGTTTTGTTGAGGTGTTGAGATCAACAGCACAGCTAAGCAATGTTATTTATCCCCATAAATGGATACAATTTGACCGACATCATAATCCGTCACGTAGGTCGTGAGTTCAAAAAACACCAGGAAATGAATTCGTTTACGGGGAGTCTGGAATCCATGACCCTGTGCACCAATCCAACCACGCTACTCTAAAATTTGCTAACAATATTTTGGTGACCGGAAATTTCAACTCCTAAGAAAATCATGATGTTGAAAAAATGTTGGGCTTGCGCCCCTTGACCGAAATCCTCCTTGAATGTGAGCATTCAATACCGGTACAGAACTACACGGTCGAGCGTCGTGGTGGTAAACGCCTTCACGGTAAATCAAATCTCCATAGAATTCTCCCGCTAAAATTCAAGTAGTTTTCTTGCGCAGAGATAGACAACAGACACAAGACCTGATGAGTGTGTCTATCTGTACGAAACCATACAAAACTTTGGGAGAAATAGCAAAAATTGAGGAAACTGAGGGAAAAAAAGTTTTGTCCCAATCGGGATTCGAACCTCCGACCTTCAGTCACAAGGTCAGCAACTTAACCTACTGAGCTATAGACGCTTAGAGGTATCAGCGCAAAGATTCCAATGTGACATTTCCGAAATTGAATAACTCGATATTTCTCCTGCAGGGGGCTCTTCTCCTCCAACAGACAAAGTTCCACGTAGTTTCCATAGAGCTGGTAAGTTGCCAACAGCAGATAATTGTACAAATATTTCCAATGGAGGATGATACATACCTATGACAGTTAATGGATAAATAGTATGAGCTACTTTAAGATTTTCAATATCAGAAAAAACTAAATCAAGAAGTTGTTTGAACTGTTTTTCACAAAATTAAATTGGGCGAAGTTAAGAAAATCAAGAGTTTCGATTAATTCATTTCCTTTTGAGATCGTTGGGTCTATTGCCCATGTGTTTGAAGACCAGTCAATCATTTAAATATTCCTAGAAAACCAGTAAATTTTATTGATAGACTATTAATTTTTGGTAGAAAACAGTTCTAAATAGTTTTCTCTCTTCTATTCGATTTGGTCAGTTCATTAGTTGCCAGTCTGTTGTTCAATTATTGAGTTACTATCTGTGAACTAAAGGTAAGTAGTCAAAATCCACAATGAAAACTACCTCTGCATGTTCTGGTATGAGAATCAAATATGAAGGGTATTTGTTTAGGTTTTTTTCTTATTTCCGTGGACAGCCGGTTTGCATTTTAATAAATTTTCAAATGATGTTTTTGAAACGAATGGAATAATTTATCAAATTAACTGGATTTTCTAGTTGTCGTGCTCTGTGGCCGTGATCGTTCGGTCGCCACTCTGTGAAATAGACACTCATAGAGAAACGAGTTTCCAAACTCGGCACGACTCGTCGCAAGTTTATTATTCAGAAGAAGATGATAAGAAATATTCTTATCGTAGAATAATAAACTTACAATGCGACTAGGAAGTGGAATGGCTGACAACCGTATCACACTCCGAATTTCAAGTTGTCTTTGTAACGTTGATGACTACACACGGTAGTCATCAACGCACCATGCTCCACTAGGAGTTACGGTAGTCAAGAGAGATCTAGTTAAGTCAAACAAAATCTAGTAAAATTCACTAGATAATAAATTGGACTGAACTATCAAATTAACTAGATTGTCTAGTTAAGTCTAATGAAATCTAGTTAAATTCACTAGTTAATAATTGGATAAGACTATCAAATTAACTCATCGTCAATGTGGCACGATAGACGTCGGGCTTTGGCCACCTGAAATTAACTAGATTATCTATTAAAATCTAACGAAATCTAGTAAACTTCACTAGATAATCATTTAAATACAGCTAACTGGTTCACTAGAACTCTAGTTATTGAGTCCTAGACCTAGACTATCAATTTATTTAACTAGATTTCTATCGGAAAAAAATTACTGGAGTTCTGGTAAAAAAAAATTTTCACTAGATCCGCAACTAGAAAATCTAGGAGCTCACATCTAGTTGCGGTTTACTGCAATCTAGTTGAAAAAATCTTACTGTGTATCTATAGTGGTTAGTCTTATCGTATAGAAAAGACGCACACCATGCTCTCTGAAAGCTTTTACATTATATTGAATTGAATTTCGGTTTTGGTTTGGTTACGCCATTTCATGAAATTGCGTTATGATTTTTTCAATTTTAGATGATGGCGTAACCCAGCAAAATATGGCGTTACTACTACTATGCAAAATAAACAAACATTCAATTCAATATAATGTAAAAGCTTTCGGAAAGTGGTGTGCGTCGGTAAGACTAACGACTAGAGAAGATGTACGAGTAATCGGCCCCAAATGTTACGACTGAATAACACCGTACCAGAACTTCGGCCTATATTATTCCAGACCGATTGAAATTGAAAAGTTGCCTTTAAAAGTTGATTATGTTAGCAAAAGGGAATCGCCTCTATCTTAACTTTAGACTGCGGTTAGGATCTTTTGCGAATTTTTGAATGACAGTTTAAACGCGTTTAAGCTTAAAAGCTTATTAATCGCTTTAACGCAAGTTAAGATCCTTACGGCAGCCTTATGCATACCGGAAAATGCGATTCCGTAAAAAAGGACCAAACCTGAAACAGAGTTGAAACAAAATGCAATATGATAAGACATTACTATTACAAACCCTTAATGAGCATAATTAAAAGCTTAGCACGGCCCAAACAAGCCTAATAAAACCCAACGCACCCAAACTCAATACCCAAAAATTGGAATAAATCCATAATAACTACGTACCGAACCGATTAATTGAAAGCATCCCCAGTAACCCAAATTCAGGATGACATACATAATTTCCAGCTTTTACAGCTCGAAATAAATCTGGAAATTATGCACCATAAATAGACCTACTTTTCTTTCGTTTTACTACTCGCCGTAGTAAAAAGAAAGTCCCCGTCCGTCCATATTATTAATTTCCAATCGACTGAACGACCCTTGTAAAAGCACGCCATAAAGAACCTTCTTTGGCCTATCCGTAAGTCAATATTAATCAATATCGTGATTGCCTACTGCCGCGGCGGTAAGCTCGTTACTCGGGTCGGCTATGGACATTAACATTTCAGAGATAGCTCATTTGTTTCAACGGGGCCATATACGGTTTATTGCTACTAGTGCTGCTGTTACTTCTATTCAAAGTAACGAGCCTTACAGCCGATAATCCGATAATCTGATAATATAAACACACACACATACGAAAACAGAGAGGCCATTTTATTTGAGTTAATAGCCAGCTTTTAGCCTCGAGCAAACAACGGCACCCTCTGCAACTCCATGTATTAGCTCTGACCCAGCCTCCCACTCGAAAAGCACATGACGTGTCACATTAATGACATATGTCCTTTCACGGTGTTTCCGTAAATCCATAAGCTCCTTCATATAACTATACAATACAGTCAATGGAACAGTATACAATCATCAACACTGGTCCTCGATAAATATGTAGGTAGAAAGAAAAAGCTAACGACGCGCTTCATAAAAATGAACTTTATCACCGACATGATTTCCGTGTAAGCGGCTCACATTTCATTTATCATTTATGTAAGTATGTCCTGTCCTGCGACGACTACGACGCGACGTTGTCGTCATTGTCCTCGTCGACAACCAACCATATTTGGGCATAATAAATTTAATGATGACACCCAAAAGCAGAGTGTCCTGGCGGTGGACCGTAAAGTCACCTTTGAATACAGATTTTTGGCTCGGCTCGTGTTTCATTCAAAAAGACGATGAAGAAGTTCTAAACAACCACCTGAATTTCTCGCGGGACTAAAATATGACCTTGATGGAGTCCTTTAGCTGTTAATTTAGTGCAACAAACACACAGAGGAGCGGAGAATATTATAGGAAAAAGTCGGCGACAAAAAATGCCTCACGTCTTTTGGGGACAATAATAACGGTTCCATATAATTAAAATTAAAAAATGGATAAATGGACTCACCTTGTCTTCGAGAAGATTTGTAAACAAGTCCAAATGGTCCTCATCCTCACTCATCATTGAGAAGAAGTCCTTGAAGGTGTCAGGGAAGGTGGCCGGGAATTGTCCTTGTCGTGAGTCGAATTTTGTTTCCATCCTGTAATAAAGAAAAAGGAAGGACAGAGGGAAAAGTTACAAATTTTAATTTTATGAGAAATTGGAGAAATTGTTTGGATGTTTAAGAGATTGTTGAAAATGAATAGAATGTGGTCCATTGGTAAAGAGAAGACTAAGACTGGGCACGAAATGGCATTTAGCAAGATACCGTAGAAATCAACAAACCATCTTAGGTAGAGGTTTGCATGGTGTTCGGTGCATTTCAATGTAGGTGTCAGTTTACGCCCAGCCTTAGAAGATGAGGAAGATTCCAAATTTCAACACGATGGTCAATAATTCTGTGCTTCCACTTAAGAAACTTCAACAGCCCACCTCTTAGGAAGACTCTCAATATACCCAGAGCTTACTCGGAAAATTCGTCCTTCTTTACTTTGACACGTGCTATCCATATTGACCTTTCGTATCTTTTCTCGTAATTTCTTCCTCGTTAATTCAGTCGGCGGGCCGTTCGTGATACCCCCTAAATTGTTTAACACATGTATACACACATTGAAACATTTCAAGAATTAATTTTTTTTCGGGGCCTGCTATACGATCCTTTTGATGTCGAAAATTGCGATCTCTGCACTTGTTTAGTTCATATTAATATCTAAATTGCGGAGTGACCCGTAATGGCGTGATGAGCCAAGACAAGACCAGCAGACAATACACGAGTATATACGATACGATAGGATATCGAGCGAGTCAACAAAAGTTCAGAGTCCTTTTTCCTCTTTTTGAAATGGAAATTAAGTGGTGCATGAGTAGCAGAACGTACATATAATGGTTATAAGGTTTTTGTACTCCCCCACTAGACCAGTGTTGCCAGGTTGGCTGCGTGATTTTCCCCCAAATTCAACTTGATTTCCCCCTAAAATGATGGGTTTCCCCCTAAATTGAAAAAAGGACAGAAAATGACCAAAAAGGATTCATGCTGAGCGCAAATTGTGATATGAAGACGAGGCTACGAAGCGTAATGCAGCACACACGATCAAACCAAAAAATTTTTTTTGGATTTTCGATCTGTCAAAATAAAAGAAAATGTATGAATTTAACAGAACAAAGAATCAAAAAAATGGATTCAGACGCTTCATGATTGGGTCTAATGGTACCGCGAAAGCATATATCGGTCTACAGGCGAAGCGACGACAGCTACTAGCTGTAGCGTAGCTCTAAGTTGGGCTAATCGAAGTGGGAATTTGCCGTCCGTAGCCAACTATAATCAAAGAAAAATGAAAAAAGTCAGATTAAGGATAGCTCATCCTCTTTATTGCTTCTAAAATACATAGTCACTCGAATCTCTAAACGAACACATTATTACAAATTTTCTATTTACATATTTATTAGCAATCTAAAAAACGCGTACCAGTTTCATAAGAAAAGATGTTGAACTCCCCAATATGTAAATATGTATACTATATCTCCCACCGATATCGAATCGAGGATATTCTGGAGGTACAGGACAAGTAAACAATTTTATTTGTTGGTCCAACCAGCAAATTTTAAAAATTAAAGCTACTGTCGCTGACACCAATTTTGATGGAATTTGCTGATTCGTGTTAGGAAAGAAAGCCCCAAATTCTTCCTAAGGTTCTTTAGGTTCCCCCTAAAATTTCCCCTAAAAATTTTGTCACCCTAAAATTCCCCCTAAGAGGTTGAAAAAACCCTAAATTTAGGGGATTTTCCCCTAAACTGGTAACACTGCACTAGACTAACAACTGTATATGCCAGAATGCCAATTATAATCCTTATCGTATAAAGGTTATAACAAGAAGAAGGATAGTCTACTATCATCATAGGATCAGCCGACGAGACTGTTAAGATAGACTTGCCATTACCATTGCCAATGATATAGTAGTGACGTACATCTTTAGCATTTTTTTTTTGACGAGTGTGGCGTACTTTTTTTCGGAACAAGGAATTTCGAGACATCAAAGGATTTTTCAGTTTGGCCTTGATTGTTTGAACTTTTTAAGGATAATTGCTTTTTTTTTGTGATTTTTGCCAATAGACAATGGGTTTGACGTAATGGGAGTCCGAGTTCCTATAGACAATTGCGTTCGGACATAACAAGTTAATATAATTTTTTTAGCAGAAGATGAAGTTTTTTTACGCTTATAAACTTAATTTCAGTAATCAGGCTTTTACGTCAGCAAATTGTCAACTAAACTGCGCAACAGAACGGTTCCGATACGTTACGTTCTGAAGAGCTAAGGTACAATTTTGCTTCCGTGCCCTGCTATCTGCAGTTACATTATAAACTCCATTGTTCCAACTTTGACAGGTGTTCGGAATGTAACGTAACGGAACATACTTTGCATATTTAGTCGAAGCGGGACGTAACGTAACGTTACGTGAAGGAACGAAAGCTATCTGGTTCTCCCTTAAGCCCAAATAGCTAGCTTTACTTTTTGGAGGACTTTCGTTTTATTTGGAGTTATGATGGAACTAGATTCGAAAGCGGGATGAATGTGCCAAAAGGCTCATGATGACAATGTGCACTAACCTGAATGAGAGTCGATCTGAAATAAGGTGACTATAGAAAACGAGGTCACCAAAAGGGTCTAGAAATTGTCTTATATCTTTTATAAATTGACTACCGAGTAGACCTACTTATCCGAAAGCTCTGTAACGCAACATAGAATAGAATGGAAAATATAACCATCCCGAATATTCTCGACTTACTTTCGACAAAACTATTGTTGCGGACTTTGTTTATTTTTAAAAATAATACACCTTCGGATCGCATCTTTGGACGGCTGTAATTTGTGAACCCAGACAGCTGGGTCCCTGAAATTTTTAGCAAAACTGTTCGCCTCAATACGCTCTACTCTCAGTGGCGGCTCGCCCATATGTGCACAAGTGCACGTGCACCCCCTGAGAAAAAATCGTAAGAGCACATAGTTCACTATTTTCCTCAAATATAAAATATTTTCGCACATCAAGCCCGCAACGCGCCCTGTTTCTATTTATAGATAGATATACGTAGACACATTCCACCTACAGAATCTCTCTGTACATATATATGCATGTGTACACTGCTGTGCTGACTGCTCACTTGTTACACTTTAAAATTGTAATTGTCGTAAAATAACCGCCCGTAGTGTGGTTTGGTGCCGGTTCGCCGCGGAGCGGGCCGTGGGGCGCCACGCGCTTAGGATTTACCACAACTACTTCACCAATAAAGCACTACGTCAAGCGCGAATTCGTAGCGTGCGGTTTTGGGCGTTCAATCCTTAATTCCCTTAATACACGATCGCGGAAATAGGGAGAATGTATGTTTTTTGTGCACAATTTATGTTTATTTAAACGAATAAAATGGTCTTACGAACTAAAGTCTACGTTAATGGCCGAGAAAAAAAAAGCAAAGCACTTAAACTATTTTAATTACTACCTACTCACGGTTTCCTATACTTTCAGGCGGCAGCCTCACTAATCTGTTACACAAAAAAAAACGGTCGCTGTTTCGTCGGGGCTCCGTCGACCATCCGTCGCATCACTTTCTCGCCAGGTCGTTCCGTCTTGAAATTTCGCTGTTCCACTTTCTCCTCCACTCTTCCGCTCGTTCCGTTCCCCGCCTTGAGATACTCGATTAGGACGTCGTCTTCCAGGTCGCCAATAAATTGCCAAAGAGGGCGCAATCGAGGATGGTGAAAAATTATTAAAATTAGTATATAATTATCTTCAAGTTATTAGACACGATGTGGATAACTACCTTCCAGGTCGCCAATAAATTGCCAAAGAGGGTGTCCCGTTTCATTTCGGTCATATTTATAGGACCTTTCTTGGCAATTACGGTTCGAACACAACCGTATTTGTTCGGGTGGGTGACCGCAGCACGTGTCACATTAGCCGGTGCTCGCACCGATCGTGGTGTACTAATTTACTATGCGATGTTTCGTTTTCTTTTTGTTTCAACTGTCTCTCTGACATTCGTAAAGTAAACATCAGCCGTTTTGCATTTTAGCGTTTTCTTTTTGTTTCAACTGTCTCTGACATTCGTAAAGTAAACAACAGCCGTTTTAACATTTTAGCGTCGGATCCTTTTTTTGTCGCGATTTCTTTTCAAGAAATCCTTGTGTTCGGTCCTCGATTCGCCAGATTACAACGCTCCGTAATCTATTTGAGCTGCCTTCATGGAATTCGCGTGTCATTTGAGGAATTCCACCCAATCGACGGATGCACAGCGGGATACCATCGATCGGGAATGTGGGCAAATCGTCCGTTTTCTCTACGCGCAACCACAAGTAGGCTGGGGAAGTGAAGCTCAATCGACGGGATTAGGTATTATACTTTGCTTATTTAATCCATAAGATGATGATTCTTTGTGGTTTTTTTCTCGTTCTGTTCCAGGTGCCGTTCGAAAGGTTGGATCGATTGCCGATGGGATTGTTACTTCGTGTGGCATATGGAGCCCCCGACTTTCCTAACAGGTGAGTAACTACCTGAGCCGCCACTAACCTATGCCGCCTGGTACAATATCATTTACCTTTATCTTTAATTCTAGGTACATTCATCGCAACATTTCCCCCTTACTACAAGTGGATTTTCTTAAGAAAATTCACTAATAAAAACTAAAAAAAAATACGTTTGAATACGACGTTGAGAAAGGTATACGTTTTAAATATTATCTCGACGTATTATATTTTTTTTTTTTTTTTTTTTTTTTTTTAATCTGACATTTACCGCATTTGCTCTTGTGATCATTCTTTATTTAAAATTCATTCAATTACCTAATTTATTTCACACATTCCTTCACTTTGACTTGTTCATGTTAGTTACCATTAATCTATGTTAGTCGACGTAAGGTTTAAGATCCTTTGCATGCCATATGCCCTTGTCTTTGCCCTTCTCGTCGACTAACCTGTATGTCCATCTTGACACGAGTTCTTCGACCATAAAAGGACCTATGTATTCAGGGGCTAATTTCGCGGAGTAATATTTCGCGGCATCGGACTGGGTGAAATTTCGACGCCAGACTTTGTCACCGTGCTTAAATTGATGGTCGCGCCGGCGCAAGTTGTACCGGTCCGCACTTTTACTTGCCGCCTCTTTCAATCGTTGAGCTATGTCTTTTCTTACTATCTCTAATGTTTTAGCTCTTTCTACAGGATCTACCCTTCGGATTCCGTCTGATGGCCGCGATATCTCCTCATGAGTGGTCACTATTTCCCGCCCGAATTGAAGGAAATAAGGGGTGACTCCCATAGCTTCATGCGTATAATTACGCAAAGCACACCCGATTTTTGCTAAATGTTGGTCCCACTGACGGTGATTGTCCGTCACGTAGGTGCGAAGCATCCTCTTAATGGTTTGGTTGGTCCTCTCCACTGGATTTGCTTGTGGGTGGTAATAAGCGGTGTAATTCATACGGGTGCCATACTCCTTAGCGAGGGATTTCATCTCACTACTTTGGAATTGTGGACCGTTGTCGCACACAATTACTCGGGGTGCACCGAATAGAAGAAAAACTCCATTCTCTATACATTGACATATCTCCTTACTGGTCGCTTTCCGTAAAGGGAATACCAGAGGAAATTTTGTAAAGTAATCGAGCACGGAAAGGATGTAATTGTGTCCCCTGTTCGAACGTGGGAGTGGCCCAACCAAGTCTATACAAATTACTTCCCATGGCTGACTGGCCTCTCCGCATCTCGACACCATGTGTCCTACTGGATTTCGTCTTTCGACCTTGTTCGCCTGACAAGGCTTGCATCTAGACACGTAAGCCTTGATGTCAGCCGCCATCTTGGGCCAATAATATAATTTAGTGGCTTGGTCCAACGTCCTACTGACGCCCATGTGACCAGCCTTGGGGTCGTCGTGACATTTGTGTAATGCACTCCCCCGCTCCGACTTCGACAATACCCTTTTCCACTCAATGGTGTCTCCCAATTCTGGGTACTTCGACCTCGTCCTCTTCCACAGGACATTATCGTGGACCCGAAAGTCAGGATATTTGTCAGGGCTCTCTACTACCCTGCTCTTCATATTTACGTACCACCCATCTTCTGGTACGTCTTTATTGATTATGTCCAATTTAGGTACCGCACGAGAAAGGGCATCCGGTACCATATGCTCCTTACCCTTCCTATGGATCACCTGGAAGTCGTGCTGTTGCATACGTACCGCCCATCGAGCCAACTTGCCCCGCGGATCTTTCAAATTGTGCAGCCACACAAGCGAGTGGTGATCGGTAATCACCATAAACTTCGCTCCCTCAATATATGGCCTAAATTTCTCAATTGCCCACACGACTGCCAAGCATTCTTTTTCTGTCGTGGAATATTTACGTTCTGTCCGTGTTAAAGATCGGCTCAGAAACGCGATCGCCCGCTCGCCGTCTTTAAAATTTTGGGATAAGACCGCTCCCAAGCCATAGTCCGAGGCGTCGGTCTGTATCACGAACGGCAATTCATAGTCCGGGCAGCTCAGCACCGGAGCTGTGACTAGTTTCTCCTTAACATCCTGAAATGCGGTTTCACACTCCGCTGTCCAACAAAACTTTTTATTTTTCTTGGTGAGGTCAGTTAAAGGTGCCACCAACGTGGCGTAATTGGGAATGAACCGACGGTACCACGAGCACATCCCCAAAAATCGTCTTACTCCCTTAACGTTAATTGGCGGCGGTATTTGTTTGATGCTCGTGGTCTTATCGGGATCTACATTTAACCCCGACTCGTTTACAATGTATCCGAGATATTTCAATTCGTCTCTGCAAAACTCGCATTTTGCTTTTGCAACTTTAAGGCCAGCCAAACGTAATCTCTCAAATACTTTCCGCAGCACTTCCAAGTGCTTTTCGAACGTTTGGGTGACGATGACTACATCATCCAAATATGAGAACACGTTCGGCTCCATATCTGGACCTAAAACTTGATCGATGAGCCTTTGCCAGGTTGCCGGGGCATTTTGCAACCCAAAAGGCATCCTTTTAAACTGATACAACCCACGACCGGGCACCGTGAACGCCGTCATTTCCTTGGAATCCTCCGCCACCGGCACTTGCCAGTATGCCGACTTAATGTCCACCGATGACAAATATTTGGCGTTACCCAACTTGTCGAGGGTTGATGCAATATACGGTAGCGGGTATGCATCCCGCTCCGAAACCTTATTGAGTCTGCGGAAATCCACGCAGAATCTATATGACCCATCTTTCTTTTTAACCAGAAGGATGGGTGAAGCCCAAGGACTCTTGGATGGTTCTATAATCCCCAAACTGAGCATTTCATCCAATTCTTTATCAATATGGGATTGGACGACGGGCGACACCGGATAGTACCTTTGTTTGATCGGATCCGCTTTGGTTTTAATCCGGTGTTCCACTAGTGTCGTACAACCGATTCCTTCTCCCATCCGCTCAAACTCCTCGGTCAACAAACTTTCAAGTTGTTCCTCCTCTTCCTCCTTCAATTTGCTTCTCCCCTTTAAATGCAAAATTGATGCAACAATATTCCGTGGAGCAAAATCCCACTGTCGTTGTTTTAAATTTAAAATTATTCCCGATTTTTCTAGGAAATCGGCTCCTAGAATCAGAGTATTTTGAATCGCGGGCACTACTAATAGATTACAAAAAATTGAGCGATCCTTTAGTGTGACCATCACTCGCACTTCTCCCAAAATGGACACTCTTTCTCCATTTGCCACATTCACTGTTGACTCTTCCGATGACATTAAAACTACTCCTTTAGTTTTGAGTGTATCCCACCCATCACTCCCTAGCAATGAACAGGATGCACCCGAATCGATCAGACTCCGGAATGACTCACCCATTATATCCACACTAATGTGTGGGCGATTGTCTTCCTTATCCTCAGTCAACAAGAATTCTACATTTGGAATGACGGTCTTTTCACTTATTGTTATGGTGTTCACACGACCGTTTAGTGGACACCGCTCGCATTTCCCGACTTATTTTGCGAGTCCGGAGTTTTTGAAGCATTGCAGTTTGGACATGAGCTTTTTATCACCCCAGCACGTCCACAACCATAGCACGATCTCGTCTTCTTACAATCTTTGGACATATGCCCAAAAGCTTTGCAATTGTAGCAACGAACACCGTTGCCTGACTTTGTACAGTCACTGGCCAAATGTCCCAGTGCCTTACACTTGTAGCAGCGAATATCCCCTATTGCTGCCACTGTTGTCTTCCGTGCAGGACCGCTGTAAGCCAAATCGGGCTCTAATAGCCTAACCCCTGGCTTAGAATTCGGAGGACGGAACGCTTCTATCGACTTCCGCGTACACTCCAACCGGCGACATACGCGGATCAGCTCTTCTGTCGAATTGATATCCGTCATACCCAACCTTGACTGGTAATACGGTATTATGTTTGACCGTAACACTTCCAATTTTTGAGTTTCGCTATAAGGAACAATCAGCCTTTGGAATAAGTTTTCCATTGTCGCCACATAAACGCCAATGGACTCTTCCGCACCCTGTGTTCTGGCTTTAATTTCCTCTAGTAAGCACTTGTTGTAGTCTAGAGGCAGAAACTCAGCCTTTAGCTCTGAAACAATATTGTCCCAAGACGTGAGTTTCAACCGATTAGCACGAAACCAAATCAGTGCTTTCCCGCTGAATAATTCTACCGCGGACCGAAACAGCTGATCCTTTGAGAGGTTCTTGGCTCTCCTCAACTCTTCCACCCTCTCGAGGAATGCATTAAGGGAGCACGAAGTCGACCCCTCAAAAGTTATACCCCATTTCTTAATATCGACCTCTTTCGGTCCACTGTTATTCACCATTACTATCTGTTTTGGGTCGGCCTCTTTAACTTCGACCTCTTTCAGTTTTTCAGTGACCGTGTCCACTTCCACGTCATCTGAAGACTTGGCGAACAACTCACCCAGCGCCACATAAAAATTCCCGCGAATTGAACGCGCCACTTTTATCTCGTCCGGACTTTCCGGCTGTGCGTGTTCGACCCGTCGCAACCCAAATTCAATTTTCGATTTTATTTTAATAAAGTCTGACGTCGACACTTCACCTTCACTTAAATTGATTAATTCATATATCTCGGCCGTTTTCGCCTCTAAAGCGATTTTATCTTCTTCAAATGTGTATGGATAATATTCTGAAATTAGCGTAGAGTCCCCTTTTTCGGACTGCAATGCCGCGCGTAAAGTTTTTCGCATTGCCTCTACAGTTCCCGTCGGTAGGTCCCTAATGGCCAACTCATATGTCAATTCGTCTTTGCTTAGACGATTTATCACCAAAGACATCTTGAAGGAATGTTTTTTAATAAATTAACACACGAAAAGAAAAATGAAAAAAGCAAATTCCAATGTCGAGATTTGAACTCGTAACCTCTCGGACCGTAGGCGGACGTACTTCCCATGCGACTGGGCGTGCTATGAAATTTTCCTCTCTAGTTTAACACTAGAACGCTCGAATTCGATCTGTACACTTTTCACTTGCTTTGTGTGTGCAAAATTTTACGTTAATTTTTAAGTTTGCCGAAAATACGTTGGGCGCCAATGTTACACTTTAAAATTGTAATTGTCGTAAAATAACCGCCCGTAGTGTGGTTTGGTGCCGGTTCGCCGCGGAGCGGGCCGTGGGGCGCCACGCGCTTAGGATTTACCACAACTACTTCACCAATAAAGCACTACGTCAAGCGCGAATTCGTAGCGTGCGGTTTTGGGCGTTCAATCCTTAATTCCCTTAATACACGATCGCGGAAATAGGGAGAATGTATGTTTTTTGTGCACAATTTATGTTTATTTAAACGAATAAAATGGTCTTACGAACTAAAGTCTACGTTAATGGCCGAGAAAAAAAAAGCAAAGCACTTAAACTATTTTAATTACTACCTACTCACGGTTTCCTATACTTTCAGGCGGCAGCCTCACTAATCTGTTACACAAAAAAAAACGGTCGCTGTTTCGTCGGGGCTCCGTCGACCATCCGTCGCATCACTTTCTCGCCAGGTCGTTCCGTCTTGAAATTTCGCTGTTCCACTTTCTCCTCCACTCTTCCGCTCGTTCCGTTCCCCGCCTTGAGATACTCGATTAGGACGTCGTCTTCCAGGTCGCCAATAAATTGCCAAAGAGGGCGCAATCGAGGATGGTGAAAAATTATTAAAATTAGTATATAATTATCTTCAAGTTATTAGACACGATGTGGATAACTACCTTCCAGGTCGCCAATAAATTGCCAAAGAGGGTGTCCCGTTTCATTTCGGTCATATTTATAGGACCTTTCTTGGCAATTACGGTTCGAACACAACCGTATTTGTTCGGGTGGGTGACCGCAGCACGTGTCACATTAGCCGGTGCTCGCACCGATCGTGGTGTACTAATTTACTATGCGATGTTTCGTTTTCTTTTTGTTTCAACTGTCTCTCTGACATTCGTAAAGTAAACATCAGCCGTTTTGCATTTTAGCGTTTTCTTTTTGTTTCAACTGTCTCTGACATTCGTAAAGTAAACAACAGCCGTTTTAACATTTTAGCGTCGGATCCTTTTTTTGTCGCGATTTCTTTTCAAGAAATCCTTGTGTTCGGTCCTCGATTCACCAGATTACAACGCTCCGTAATCTATTTGAGCTGCCTTCATGGAATTCGCGTGTCATTTGAGGAATTCCACCCAATCGACGGATGCACAGCGGGATACCATCGATCGGGAATGTGGGCAAATCGTCCGTTTTCTCTACGCGCAACCACAAGTAGGCTGGGGAAGTGAAGCTCAATCGACGGGATTAGGTATTATACTTTGCTTATTTAATCCATAAGATGATGATTCTTTGTGGTTTTTTTCTCGTTCTGTTCCAGGTGCCGTTCGAAAGGTTGGATCGATTGCCGATGGGATTGTTACTTCGTGTGGCATATGGAGCCCCCGACTTTCCTAACAGGTGAGTAACTACCTGAGCCGCCACTAACCTATGCCGCCTGGTACAATATCATTTACCTTTATCTTTAATTCTAGGTACATTCATCGCAACACACTGCACACACAAGACTCAAGACAGTGTGAGACCAACAACCTGCAATCACGATGGGTGCACAGTCTGGGAAGAGGAGCACATACTCAAATTTTGGATACATTAGAGGTTTCCGGGGTAAGGGGGTAGTGCAAAATTTACACTAGAGCTTGTGCACAAAGTCGTTGTGCACAGTGCCTTGTAATTGTATGAACTAAAAACTAAAAGAAGAGAGATTGCATGTGTACTGTCGTTGAAATTGCGAATGAAATTGCAATTGACAATTTTTGTAAAGCAAATTTCGAAAATCTTCTATAAATAAATAAATAAATAAATATGAAGGGATTTTTTAGTGTGCATTTAAAGCGGCAATTTACGCGGATTATAAGTAGATTTCTGGGGATAAATGAAATCTCTGGGTTAGATATACATAGATATTCGTTCTGTAAAATAAGCTTATCCACAGAATTTTGACAGAATGGAAATAAAAATAAAAAACTATGGAATCGCCGTGTGTTCGCGACTTAGTGAACTATTTTGTTTTCCCTGTTTGTTGTACAGGCGGGAAAACGACAACTCCAGTTGGGAATAGTCTACGAAAGAATGATATGTAATGTAGAAACAATAATTTCTCTTCAATTTTGGCTTTTTTGTAGACTAGTTTGTTTTTTTAATACAAACTAGGAAAAATTGAGTTATATCACTATTCTTGCCGTAGTCAATATATTTCCTTGTGAACCCCCGGTGTTTTCCACTACGAGCCGCCACTGTCTACTCTACATCATGATAAACTCGCGACCCACCTTGCAGTTTTGTACGGCCCACGGCCAGGTCCTGGAAACTGAAAGTGTAGCATTGCGAATGAGTAAAAATTAAACGAGACCGAGGCTAATTTCGGGCGCGGCCGAAATTTCGATACCCTTCTCTCTCCTCCGGGCTAAAAGTTTTTTCGGGCGTACCTACGACTTGTATTTAACCCCTCCCCCCCCCCCCAATTCTTTTCCTTCCGTCTTCACAAAAGTTCCGTTGCGTCGATAAAACCATATTTGTGTGGGGTTTGGTTGGAATATAAGTGGGCGAATAAAAATATTTACTCAGAAAATGTTATTGGGGGATGCGGGAGCATGGCCCCATAGTTCGATCCCATTTGTTTTGACCTTTTTGTTGCTTTGATTAAGACACATTAATTCAAGGTTTTGTGAAATTGGCCGAAAAAAATGTTGGGGGTTGGGTTTGTATGGCAGCCCCATGATCCCAAGGTCCGATTTAATCCATTCTCACATATGTTATGTGTCAACAATGGAAATACATTTGTGTGCAATTTGGTTGAAATCGGTGCACAAACCAAAAAGTTTTTCTCAGAAGAATCCAATTTGGGGGGTTGGGTTTGTATGGCAGCCCCATGACTCCATGGTCCGATTTTATCCATTCTCTCATATGTTGTGTGTCATCAATACAAATACATTTATGTGGAATTAGGTTGAAATCGGCCCACAAATAAAAAAGTTTTTCTTAGAAGAACCTAATTTGGGGGGTTAGGTTTGTATGGCAGCCCCATGACCCCATGGTCCGATTTTACCGATACAAACATACAAACTGCCTGCAGCAAAAAGAAGCATTTGTGCAAAATTTCAGCTTCATAGCTTTTAATTTGGCCGAGTAAAACGCGTAGCAACAGACGGACAGACGGACAGACAGACGGACATCGCCCAATCGACTCCCCATGTTATGCTGATCATATATGTATATTTATTATATGGTCAGAGGTGCTTCCTTCAATGCGTTACAAACTTCATGACAAAGTTAATATACCCTTCGTTGACTCTACGAGCGAAGGGTATAAAAAATGTCACATGTTGTACTTAAGGCTAAAATGTAGCAAGATTAAAATATCCGGAAAGAAGTGGACGCGGCGGTAGCAATCCATCGAACGACATCGAGGCTGGGAGCAGTACAGGCGAAAACCGTGAAGGAGCTGAGGTCTTCTACCTTCGAGCGGACAAGGGGAATGCCGTCGTGGTGGTGGACAAGGAGAATTACGATTCAGCGATGTTCCAAAGATTCAATTCAGGAAGTTACTTCGAGCTGCGCACAGATCCTCTTCGTGAGTCCATCAAGAGAGTTGAAAAGGTGCTGAAAGAGTGTTCTTCCATCATCGAGCAACCCTCTAAACTACGAATGCCAACCCCTGCCCTACCGAGGATAAAGGGCCAACCTAAAGTGCATAAGCCCGGTAACGAGTTCAGGGAAATCACAGCAACTAACTCTCCGACGCAGAACATCGCGAAATTGCTACTCCAGAGATTCAACAGTCTAGGCAGCAGCGGAACCATAAGAAGTCTGTCGAACAGGGAGGAGGTTATCTGCTGCCTAGACTGGTTCGTTCAATTCAGGAAGTTACTTCGAGCTGCGCACAGATCCTCTTCCCGAGTCCATCAAGAGAGTTGAAAAGGTGCTGAAAGAGTGTTCTTCCATCATCGAGCAACCCTCTAAACTACGAATGCCAACCCCTGCCCTACCGAGGATAAAGGGCCAACATAAAGTGCATAAGCCCGGTAACGAGTTCAGGGAAATCACAACCACTAACTCTCCGACGCAGAACATCGCGAAATTGCTACTCCAGAGATTCAACAGTCTAGGCAGCAGTCTAGGCAGCAGAGAACCTCCTCCCTTTCGAACAGGGAGGAGGTTCTCTGTTCGTAAGTGAGATATTTATGAACAGGATAGAGGAAGCAATTACCGGGATTCTGGGTAAGATACGTGGACGACGTGCTGGCAATCATCGACAAGGAATAGGCTGAGAGGATCCTGACCAACCTGAACAAGGTAAACAAAAACGTCCAATTCACGACGGAAACAGAGGACAATGGGGAGCTTCCATTTCTGCACCTTCAGACCATCAGGAACAACGGCGGTATCGAATTTGACATCTATCGAAAACCTACACATACACAGCGCACTATCTCCACAGAAGATGGCGCCGTTCCACTCCATGATTCACCGCCTATACACTACAGTCCCGCTGAGCAAGGATCGATTCGAAAAGGAAGAGGCACATATCATCGAAAGCGGCCGGAAGAATGGATATGAACCACGGGTTATATTTTATATTTATATTTCATCAGGAAGAAAAAGATCAGAATGGAGGAAGGAGCAATGAAACGCTACAACGGAACGAAGAGCCGATGAGGAGGATTGGAATAACAAATTCGCAAATATCAAGGCGGCTACGAAAGTCACTGAAGAAAATAGGTTTGGACATGGTTTCGACGAGCAAACGACATCAACTAGGCAACAAACTAGGCTAAACCAAGGATAAGAAAGCGAAACACGAAGATAACGGAATATACAAGGTCTCTTGCTCGGATTGCGCAAAAACGTACGTAGGACAGACAAAACATCTTGTAGCATGTAAGGGAGGCAGATGTCGCTAAAAAGAAAAACAAGAACCCCGGCTCGTTAAAATCGATGGTAGCACGACACATGGTGGAGACAGGACACGCAATCACATGGGAAAACGTAAACATTATCCATGGAGGAGTCATCCCGCGGAAGCTCGATGCAATGCAAAGCCTTGCCATTCTAAAGGAACCGGAACACCGCAGGATTAATCATGAAACCGGAAATGTACAATCAAGGTTGCTGAGAAAGCTGACCGAGCCAAGTACCCGACCCTCCGGTTAAAAGTAGGAGTGCAGTCAATAGACCCTCACTACCCCATGTAGTAGGCATTACTACTTTAAAATCAGAGGTATATAAATTCAATTAACACCAAACGGAAATCAGTGCACTCCGAAAACTTGGATGTGGAATTTCGTGAATATAATGACTCACGTCCATTGCCTATTTTTTGTTGCCTTTTAGCTTGTGGGTGCGCAGTACGTGTGGTGGTTTCGAACAACCACTCTTTTTATGTTACAAATGTATATTTAAACGAGTAGAACACATTTTATCCAAATACAAAAGGTTCCAGTTCATAAGTCAAAATTCGTAAGCAAGTGAGAAAAGGCTTAAAGTCAGTATCAATAATTCTATTCAAAAGTATTCAAATTTCAACTGATCGCAACGGCCTACTAATTGAAGTGACCGTTATTTCATCTGTCAATTTCCAAGAGAAGTTGGGGCTAACATTCTATATGTAACGTCACACAAGTTCAAGCTTATTACTTCTTATATAAGGGCTCCTGTACACAGTCATATTTGATCATATTTCTATAATAATATGCTTAAGCCTACTTGATTTCGGTTACTGCACGTCTAAAAATTTATACTGAATGAATCGAGTAGGCTTAGGCAAATGACATACATATTAGGTGTGTTTTTTTGGTTATCCCGTGTAGGTTTGGGTAACGAAACTTCAAATAACAAAAATGACAGGTGGATCAGCTGGCATTTTTTTTATATGGAGTTTCGTTACCCAAACCTGCACGGGATAACTAAAAAAACACACCTATTATAATAGATATATGACTGTGTAATGGCCTAAGAATTGCAACAACGCACCTGAGTGCAAATTTCGTCGCAGCATGTTGCATGTTCATACATGGTACATGGTTGTCATCAGCTGATCGTTCTGTCACTTATATTGTGTTGTTTACTTTGGTGATGGTGAGTGTTTCGCTTGATGATTCGATTTGGCATCAATTTATTTATATTGTCTTTTTTCAGGAAACTTCCAGGATTACAGCGGGTGGAAGGATGAAGGATGCGCTGGATACAAGTACAAGTACAAGCGGATCGTGGACCGGATGCCGACGACGAGCTGTCAATAGAAAGGTGAGTGACGTGAATTTGTTGCCTGGGTGAACTTTATTAATTTTTTCTGTTTGCAGATCCTGGTCGTAGTCAGTGGCTCCAACATAGCTTATCAGCTTAACTGGTGCATGCGTTTGTTTCACAATAAATCAGAAACAAAATTATATACAGGGTGTCCCGAATTAGATGGTCAATACTGTAAGGGTTGATAGCGCAACCTGTTTCAGCAAGAATATTACCAATACAATCGGAACTCTTTTTTAACGTTACCTTGTTATCGCTATTTTTGTGAAATTCATCGAAAATCGTGACTTGTCATGCAAAATCATCATTTGCAGGCCTCCTGATGACTTAATCAAATGGAAATGGTAATCCACAAACAAGGGGATATTCAAGTCTCAGGTCTCATACATAACGGTAAATTTTAAGTGGACATTATCAAACTAGGAAATTATAAAGAAGCGGATGCGCATTCATGATGTAGATTGTCTGCCAACAACAATTTGCACGGTCAAGCTTGAAAGCTCATCAACGCTTGCTCCTACAGTTGTATCATCTAGATGGGCCAATATTCGTCTCAGACACCGAGGCAGAGTAAACTAAATGACTTGCCCATCACAAATTACTTAAAATAAATTACATGTACCTAATTTTGTATAAAGAAACAAACTCTATTCGAAAAAAAACTTTCAGCTAACCTCGAGTTCGATAAAATTACAATTTCAAAAGTATATTTGCGCAGAGAATCGACAAATTATACGCATGTCTGCGCTCGCTTCTCATTTATTATTCCAAAAGGAATCATACAAAGCAAGGTTCCTAATATCGGGCACGGCCGAAATTTTGAATAAAACTGAAGCTTCTGCTCTTTTCATTTCTACCGCAGCCCCATGACGTGTTCCGATTCCAGAGGCTAAGCTAGGAATAAGCTTGGATGAAGTTTGATCAAGATCCGTTTTACTTGTAAGAACCTAATTTTCGGGGGCTGGTTTGTATGACCTATGACCCTATGACGTAGTGTTCCGATTCCATCCGTTCCGGGATATGTTTTGAGACTTTACTAGGAACACACTTGTGTGAAGTTTGGTTTAAAAAGAAAAAAAGGTTTTCTCGACGAACAAAATTTTTCATTTTGTCTTGGTTTCTATGGCAGCCCCATGACACCATGGTCCGATTCCATTCGTTCCGACATATATACAGCTTGACTAAATCGATTTCATATGTTTTTTGTCTAAATCTAATAAAGTTTTGAATTAACAAATTATGATTTAAAATAACAAAAAATTTAAAGTTTTTAATAAACAATAATAATTTAAACCTATAAAACCTAATTCAAATTTTCCTTGCTGTGGGCCGAAGAGATTATCATCCATGTAATCTCTGTGCACCACTAATGCCCATAATCCATTATTCAACATACGGATGTATTAAAACAGGACGAAGACAAGGTAAAGGATGGATTAGGTATACAAACGTCTTCTGCTGTCTAAAACTCTGGCACAAACTTCTAAAATGAATTATAGTATCCACACCAAGTATCAAACGATGTGCTCAATCGATAATAAGTTTTCCTGTCGGACAATCCCCTCTAATCCATAACGGGTATCCGTTGTTTAACCCTATCACTCGTTTCACACGTCTAAACTTTCGAAGAGTGATTTATTACATCCTCACCACTCCATCGACACCAGATCACCATCGCACCGATGATGCCCCTTGGCAATTTAATTTATGTATATCTAGAAAATTGAATCTATAATCCCAAAACCAGAGTGCGGGAGCAGAAAACTAGGTTATACATAATGTAGCAATTCGCAGATAATGTCCGTTAAACAAAAGACGAACAAACTGATGGCCAATCAAATAAATTAAATTAAAGCAATTCCGGCAATTGGCGCGACACAGACGATTGGATTGTGTGTCCCTGGAGCAGCAGAGCAGTTGTTAACACAGAACAGAACAGACGACAGCAGGCAGCAGGATGCAATGAAATACGAGTATAATAAATTGATAAGAGACATCATTGAATGTAATAAAACAATTAAAATTCGATTATGTTCAATTTCATCCCTCTGGCATAATGTGGGGATGAGTAGGTACTTCTGTGATAAGCTAACAATTTTAATCATTTTGATCCAATTAGTTTAATCAATGGAACGATGCGGACAATTGAGCTCTTAATTATTATCTGGCAAATGGCGAGACGACTGACAGCAGAGCATTGACGAACTGCAGGGATATGACTGCAGTCAAGGGATTTATCCGGATGCTTTAAATTTGCATTTTCGCAAAATGAGTATAAAAAATAAATAACAGGCGCGACCGTCCAACATGGGACTAAGACCGCAGATGTGTTAGTGAAATCAAATTTCCAAAATCTTGACTGCTTTTTTGATGAGGTGTTGAGATCAAGAGCACGCACAGCAGTGTTATTTATCCCCATAAATGGGTACTCGTTTAACATCTGAGTGAGATCATAGTCCGTCACATGGGTCGTGAGTTCGAAAGACACCATAAACTGAATTCGGTCACGGTTAGTCTCGAACCCATGACCCTCTGCACCGAGGGTGTGCGCCCTAACCACAACACTATCCAGACTACAAAATTATTATAAGCTTCGTGCAATTAATTATGATGAGAGTGTTTTTTAACGGACATCACGCGAATAGTTTTCAACAAAATCTAGCTATACAGGGTGTCCCGCATTGGGTGGCCAATATTGTAAGGGTTGATGGCGCAACTTGTTTCAGCAAGAAAATTCCCAATACAATCGGAATTTTTTTTACCGTTACCTTGTTATCGCTCTTTTTGTGAAAGTCATCGAAAATCGTGACTTGTCACGCAAAATTTGCAGCACTCCTGATGACTTAATCCAAGATTTGATTTCAGTTTTCGAAAATTCAAACAGTAATTCATAACGGTGCTTTATACGTACAACTCTGCAAAAGTTGATAAAAGTTGCTTCAACATGTTGGCTTTCCAACGGTATATCACTTTTCATATTTACATTGCGGGATTTTAGAATTACACATATTGGATTTTCGTTTTCCAAATATTCTTTGATAGGTCTCGCATTATGAGCGGGCACCCGTCTATCTGCCATAAATAGCAAATATTAAATTTTAACCGTTATAAGTACCGTTGCATTTGCCAAACAATGTACCAAATTTCAAATATCTTACAGTTCTGGTCAAAATAATGTAGCGAGATTCTATCCCGAATTATAATTGCCTTTGTATGTCTTTTTTCGAGTCATGGGAAAATTGTTAACGATTCCACTGAAGCCATGATTTTTACCATTCAATGCGCAATGTAAATAAGAAAAGTGATATACCGTTGGAAAGCCAACATGTTGAAGCAACTTTTATCAACTTTGCAGATTTGTACGTACAAAGCACCGTTATGCAATTACTGTTTGAATTTTGGATGAAAAATCTATTTTAAAATTTCTGTTAAGTTTGAGTAACTGTATCTTGAAAGTGCCGATAATGTTAGCAACAGGAAAAACTTCAGTTTTTGGGAAATTTTATGTAGTTTCTGAAGCTGAAATCAAATCTTGGATTAAGTCATCAGGAGTGCTTCAAATTACGATTTTGCGTGACAAGTCACGATTTTCGATGACTTTCACAAAAAGAGCGATAACAAGGTAACGGTATAAAAAAATTCCGATTGTATTGGTAATCTTCTTGCTTTCTTGCTGAAACAAGTTGCGCTATCAACCCTTACAGTATTGACCACCCAATGCGGGACACCCTGTATATGTAACAATCGCAAAATAAAAATCATAAGATACTTACAAATTAGATTCACACGACCGCCGCAAAACTAACTTTTGCCACTTTTGCATTTGCCGACCGAAAAAATCACAACAAAAGACCGGCAATTAAATGACATTTCGCGAAAAGAATGAAACATGTCTGTGTGCACACGCATACTCGAATCATTTTTCTTCCTCCCTTTCCTTGCGGCAGGGGATTTCTGACCGATTGTTTGCAGGGTTCATTTAATGCAAGAACAAAGTGCAAATTATTGATCGTGCAATAAATTTACCTCATAAGCAATTTGGTTAAGTCAGCATGTAAATAGTATTTAAGTCACATTGTAATATACATTATTGGAATTAAGAATAAACCGTCTTCAAGACAAACCATCGATCGTTCTTCTTTCCCATCAAACGGTACAATTCAAGGATTGCATCGTAAGTACTAGATATACAATTCAAGGATTGTATCATCCTAGTTACTATAAATCTACACCACCCTTTTTTGGGGTACGCGCTCGCTATGAACTGGGTTGGACAGCACTGGAAATTTCCACAAAGGCTATTTAGTAGACCATTCACATTACATAGACCATTTACATTACCTACATACGGTTATCCAATCATTGAATATCTACAAATCTACAAATAACACTATCCATACAACATCCGACACGTATGTATGTATAAAATATGTACATATACACTAGCCAGCATATGTATTTTGACGAAAATAGAGCCAAAATACTGATTTTGTTTAACTAGAGGGAATAACGGTAAATTTCTTATAAGAAAATCAAAGTACATATCAACAGAAATTAATATGCTCAATATTTTTCCTGTCCGTTTTCGCACTCTCTTGCTATAAAGAAGAGAACAAATTGGTGCGAAATTTTGGTGCGACATAAGTATTTTGACAATATTTAAATCTTTGATTGTTCAACACTTTCTCTGGAAAAAAATGGATAAAACATAATTTTGTTAATGATTGAATTCCAAGCAGAAAATGTGGCCAATGGCTTGAAACATTGAAAAAAAAAATCAGAAATTCGAAGTTTGGTTTAAGCCTCCGTAGAGGCAAACTTCAACCCTGGTTTAAAGGTTGGAGACGCTGCAATTGAATTTAATTTCATAAGGTAGACTAACATTATTAAACACCAAAATTGGATAAGAGAAAAGGAATAGAAAACTATTCCATGCATCACAGAAATGGGATGTGTTATCGAATAATTATCGAAAAACCTTCCAAATATTTATGAAAAATGTCCTAATTGAACCAAAGGATATTATGAATATGAAGAATGTTCCATCGGAGGCAGAGATAATAACGACCACCTTCGGCTTAGAGCTAAAAAAGGCAAATTGCATGCATACTCAGATAAATTGAAACCAAAGAAAGATTTAAAAACCATACCAAAAGCAATCCTCTGTTACTAAGGAAAAAGTTCAAGCTACTGCAACTTTCGGAAAAAGTTTTTTCGGCTAATATTCGTTTTTTTATTACATTTTTACAAAAAAAAATCAATATTTAAAGAAAATGCCCAGTTTATCTGGAAAAATGGATACCTGGTTATCAAAATGAATACCACAGTGGAGGTACTCTCAGGATGCAGGGATATATTGCTTACAATGGCCTACGCTGCTTAAGTTCAAATCACTATTTCCATGGCCAAAGCTTCTTTTGGTCGTCATTGAAACGTCGGAAGCTGTATTCGTTTCTTTTGCGGCACAATTTGGTTTAAATTTCACTTCTTTCTTGGAGTTCTTCATCGTGGCTCATTCATCACTCGGGGTTCGCATTCGCTTTCTTTCAGAGAGCGCCAAGCTTTGTTTTTATTTTATTTTAAAACATTTTTTTGTATGGTAATAAACAGTTTACCGTATAAAATGAAATTCAATAGTAGTGTATTCAATGTGGAAACCAGGACTGAGGCTTGCATCAATCGATGCTCAAACCAATCTTCGAAAGCCACTGTCACTAGTGATATTTTTTATTTGAAAATTAATATGGGGAGCTCCAAAATTAATAAAAATATGTTTTGTGCATCAATTCTTGCGAAAAAAGGGGTGCAATCAAAGAGTTAAATGTTGTCAAAATACTTATGCCACACCAGAATTACGCCTCCATCTTTTCTCGTTTCTATAGCATGAGAGTCCGAAAGAGGACAGGAAAAATATTAAGCCTATTTATTGCTGTTGATATGTGCTTTAATTTTGATAAAAGAAATTTACCGTTATTGGCTTTAGTTACACAAAATAGTGTCGGGGCTCGAGGGTATGAGATGTCAAAATACATATGCCGGCCATTGTATATAAAAATTCCCAATGGTAATGGAGTCCGATCTGCGCAAATCATGCCTCCCATGTCGATATCTCCCTATCAGCATCAAACGGCACGAAACCAACCTTTCTATTTATATGTACATAACAATACACCATGCCACTACGAAACCGATCCAAACACAAACCTCCATGTCGCTTTCCTCGACGACAATGCCCATTACATCGGCAGAAACGTCCTCCATCGTACAACCCGATGTCGCATCGCAAGCAGTCTGAATGGCACAAGCAGGTTCGTGCTGGTTCCTATTTAAATGCTAAGAAAGCTTATCGCTTCTTATCACATCGCATCACATCGCATCGCCCGCAGTGTGAATGGGCTGTAAGTCTCCAAGCGTAGCACCAGCCAAGTCATTGTATGGCCTCTGACATACGTATCCTTCTAAACTGACATGCCTTGTGTAAACAAACATTTACGTTGAACATATTAAACGACGTTAAATCTTCCTTCAAACAGATAAAAGAAAAATCCAGACCTTAGAGAAACACTGCTGAATCGCCGTATTTTACACTTAAATTTCACATATACAAAGTCTGTCGACTTAAGAAGATAAATTTTATCAAAATTAATATCCCCCGGTTGATACTTTGCCATATAAGTTCGCCAACTTTATTTAGTGCTCTCTCAAGACGCAATTCGTCTAATGGAAAATGAAACGACGAAAATCCTTACTCCTAACTTCTGCCATAGTCGTCGCGCAGAGAAAGTCTCCAATTTTCGAATCATTTATCCACTCAGCAACAGCATGATAAAATACCCTAAAAACACATAAAACGTGAATGGAATTCCACTTGAAAACAAGTTACAGTATTTTTCAAGAGTTCTTAATGTTAAAAAAAAAATGAAAATGTCCCTTCCGGCAATTGTTTTGATTGGTATCGGACTTTGTCATTTATAAAGATAAAAGACGATGGCGACAACGACACAGACTTACGCACAGGATCTTATATATATAATGGACTGGAAGTTTCCGATAATGAAAAACGAGGCAAAAGTAGCAGAATCTTTTATATGCTTTATCTTTTTTTTGACATCCCGTATGGATGTCGTGCTCTGTGGCCGTGATCGTTCGGTCGCCACTCTGTGAAATAGACACTCATAGAGAAACGAGTTTCCAAACTCGGCACGACTCGTCGCAAGTTTATTATTCAGAAGAAGATGATAAGAAATATTCTTATCGTAGAATAATAAACTAACAATGCGACTAGGAAGTGGTATGGCTGACAACCGTATCACACTCCGAATTCAGTTGTCTTTGTAACGTTGATGACTACACACGGAGTCATCAGCGCACCATGCTCCACTAGGAGTTACGGTATGAAGAGAGATGGATGTCAGAAGATTACAAATGGGTTTCCTCCTTAAAATATAGATTTGTGAAATGTGAAAATTCCATAGAGACGCGTTGTTATAGGATTTATAGAAGAAGTGTAGAAATTAAGCGTGGTCTTCTCTTTCACATGATGTCCCGTATATGAAATATGTATTACAAATATGAAGGAACTTTATCGAGCGATTTCGTTTTTTATATTACCGCGACACCGCATACCATTCAGCGCCTACCGCCTCAAAATGCACCCCGAGTTATGCAGCATCACTGACCAAATAGGTTTGGCCGTGGTCTCTCTCAGGCATGAAAAAAACCTCGTACGGACTATCCCCAGCAAAATTTCCGTAAGGTCTATGAAGAAGTAAGACTTAGAAAAGGCTTACTTAGTACTGAACTGTAAGCATTCAGTAAGCTGAAATAGCTTTGCGTGATTAGATCTTATTCATATATTCATATCATTATATAAGACTTACTTCTTAGCAAAATGTAAGACAAAATTTCAAACTCAATTTGCACACACTATTTGAAAGCTTCCAGTTACCCTATAGCTTATATATCAATGAAATAAAAGTTATTTATAAGGTTTATAATATACTTTACTTAAGGCATTTATTATATTCTTATAAAAGCCTTATTAGTAAGTATATAAATGCCATTTCGGGCAGGTGGCATAAGGCAGTTTGCAAATATTTATTTATAACATGGCTGTGTGGCTCACTTGGTTAAGTCGCACTCTACGATGATAGTAATCTTGGGGTCCGGAGATCGAATCTCGGCGTGGTCAAAGTACATGTGCGGATAGGAAATATAAACAAATATAAATTAAACAAATGACTAACTGAGTGGAATGCACCATCGCCCAGCAAGGAGTTACAGAAAGAACTTATTTCAACCTTTTTATTAATGGATATATTTTAGATGCCTTAGATAATGCTTGAGATAATACTTAAATAAGAATTATTGTAATCCTTAAATAAGAATTATTGTAATTCTTAGATAAGAATTATTGTAATCCTTAAATAAGAATTATTGTAATTCTGAAATAAGTCTTATAATCAGGTGTATATACAAGATTTGGAAGCTTCAAAGCTTTAAACCTTACCGCCAATGACATGCCCCATGTTAAGGTAAGCCTTTTAGTAAGGATTTCCTCTTGTGAAAGACTAAGACTTTTTTGAATAATCTCTTATTGAGTAAGTCTTATTCCGTTCGAATATAAGACTTATATAAAACTTTCCGATTTTGCTGGGTCCTTAGGCTGAAATTTCAAAGTTTACAGCTAGTGGTCGAAGAGATCAGAGGTTGTTAAGAGCAAGTCAAACGGAGTCGCTATTTCAGCAGAAATTTCTCTGAAGGCAGCCAATCTAAAAATAAGCTTCAAAAAATAGCAAGGAAACTTTCAGACATACCTCCTGAATTCACTGAGGAGGGAGTACAATGGTGCTCAGATCGCATTCATAAAGATGCGTACAGACATAGTCAACAGGGTGTTGGAAGGGGTCATAATGAACGTGTTTTGGAATTTAATTTAAAACCTACATACGATAGGCTTCAAGCATTTCGCATTTGGCTAGGTTGTGACTGCAGAGGAAGTAGACCCCGCAGTGGCGTAGCCACCGTTTCGCAAATTTCTTGTGTTCGAATTCGACATGGCGCGGCCCCGAACGTTCAATATTTTTTCACCAGGAAAAATGACAAAACAAAACTCACATTGAAGCAGTGAAAAAATTAGCAAGAGCAACGTAAATTTTCAGCTCTAGCAACATGTTTCAAAGGTTTTTGTTTTACCAAATTAACATTTGAAAAATTATACAGCAGAACTTTTAAGATCATTTTCATATATATATAAAAAAATTCAAGAGGCCTCAAGAAACCGCCTTGAGGAGTGCCCTGCATACCTGTCTCGAAACTCTCGTTCATACCTAGACTAAAAACGATTGTCTTAGATTGAAGATTCGGATTCTGACTAACCTAAACGACTACTATCATGTTCTGTCCAAATACAAACTAAATCCATTGAAATCAAATTTGTGCTATAGAGATTCTTCAAAGATACTTTACCTAGGGAAAACGGCTAATCTAGTATCTGCACTCACTAGTAAATCGGCAGAGATCTGTTTCCAGGTGTCTCGAGTCTCTGTTTAAAAAAAAAGACTTTCTGACTTAAGCTTTATTTAACGATCTTAGCAATTCTACTCAACAAGCTTGAGAGACGCTGCCCAGCAACATAGTTTAATACAATGCGAGGTCCAAGCTTCTGCGTACGCGAAATTGAGTATTTTGTCAATCTCTCTCTCTTGATTACCGTAACTCCTAGTGGAGCGTGATGCGTTGACGACTACCGAGTGTAGTCATCAACGATCAACGTTACAAAGACAACTGAATTCGGAGTGTAATACGGTTGTCAGCCATACCACTTCCTAGTCGCATTGTTAGTTTATTATTCTACGATAAGAAAATTTCTTATCATCTTCTTCTGAATAATAAACTTGCGACGAGTCGTGCCGAGTTTGGAAACTCGTTTCTCTATGAGTCTCTATTTAAAGTTTTAGAGAATATTTTGGACAATTTCTTCCCAACCTTGGCGGGTCGCTTCCATGAGTTCCGATACGGTCTGATATTATTTTCCATGGGCGTAAACCTCCTTAACAAGTATTCCCCATAAATGTTCAATGGGGTTGAAGTCGGGGCTACGGGCTGGCAAATCTAAAACTGTAATGTTTTCTCTTGGTAACATTCTGTTGTCGTTTGCGCCTGATTGATACTGGATACATTATCCTGTTGGAAAATAAATTCCGGTTCAATAATTGACTCTTAATGGTCAATGAGCGATGTCTCCAATATCTCCACATAATCACTCGCGGTAATTTTCGGTTTAACCCAGGCCAAAGGTAATTTCCCTGCAAATGAAAATACACCCCAAATCATCACAGAGTCACCACCAAAGTTTCGGGTCATGACTACTACTACTACATAAATGGTGCCCATAATATTAAACACCATCGGGGCCATCCAGATTAAACTTCTTTTCGTGAAAATAAAGCTTTTCGACTTATCGCCGAAATCGATTTGTTGTTGGCCCCATTGCAGACGCTTATGATATTGGGTCAAAATTGTTTTTTTCTGCCTTTTGATGAATTTTAGGTCCTTGTTGGAGTGTGGAATCAGCTGGACACGACACACACTTAAGGTATGTACTGAGTTCAGTTAGCGAAAAACTTGCATACGTATATATCTCTCCCGTGAAAACGGTGCCGTGGAGACTTGCTTTTTATTCACTCGATTTAAGACAAATGGTCGCCGTCCAGATATTCGTTGTTTTCCATAATTTTCATGAAGCAGGAGCAAATTGATGACGACACATGATGATCTATAAATTTTTTCTGCAATTGTGATGTTCGAACGGCCGCAATCCTTATACGCTATTATTGCACCTTGTTCTTCGACTGTAAGGGAGACACCACGTGGCATGTTGCCAAAAAAAAAAAAACAAACTGAAACAACTAGTAATTTAAAAATGTCTTAGTTAAGTTTCGTTTAGATGTTACCAGACTGTTTCCCACAAAAAACAAAAAAAAAATACTTCCAGTGCGACAAATTGAAAAATAACGGACGTGAACGTATAAATATTTCGCAACACTTAACGCACGATTCGGACACTATTGAGTCTTCAGTGAAACTGACGAAAATGATTTCTCCAAAATAACAGTATTTCGAAACGGAAGTTTGTAAGCCAGGGACGTAGCCAGGCATTTGTTTCGGGAGGGGTCCAGCGCCCTAAGTTTCAACATTATTAAAAATTAGAATTTTATTGCTGATTAAGGAAAATAGTATTTCGTTTGCCATAACTATCCGAAGGCAAAGAAAAGCTAGAGCAGGGAAAGCATGTCGATGTCGCCTCCATTTTTTGACGTATATACCAACGAGCAGGACCCATCGTCTTTCTTTCCGATCTTTGAGTGGTTCAGAAGAAATTAAAACTTATTTGATTTCTCTTTACGGAGACACACAACTTAAAAAACTTGTTTTTTTTTTTTTTTAATTATTTAGTAAGCTTAAAACTGTTATCAAAACTCAAGACCGACTGTTGACACCTGGAGAATAAGTTAATGAAAGAAATCCATCGGCTTGGTAAATTTCACAGTCGGCATCTACACTGCCCGTCATAACTATAGCCGCACCATAAAACAGACTAATCATTGGAAATTGAAATAGAGCACAGTTACACTAGAAACTTAAGGCATTTTAAAAAGGAAAAATTATTTTATAGTAATTTTCCTTTTATTCAAAACCGTTATTCTTCTATAAAGGAAGAACTAAGTTTTCGGTCCGTCATAACTATAGCCGTACTTGAAGTTAATATGGCAAAAAACAGCTTAAAAAGCAGAAATTGAGGAAAATTTTAACGGGAAGAATCCTTTTCAAATAAAATTGACTCTGAGGGATTGTTTTTTTTTTTATTTTTCATGCAATCATTTTAACAATTTTTCGAGTTTTTTGCTTATTGACCTCTCGGCATTGATAACCGCTTCTCTTATGCATAAACTCTTTGAAATTGTATTTTTTAATGAATTTTACCTAATAATGTTTCTGAAACATTTCCTGTCTAATTTGGATCAACGAAGGGGCAACCCCGTGACATTTCTAACATTGGAACCTTCCTAAAGTGCTATGATTGATGAGAGATGATGGCATCTTTTGCTACAAAATCCGTTATGTGTCATGTTTCCTGTATTAAAACTGAAACAATTTATGGTCAGGATATTCCGAAGAAGTTTTTGCTTTATTAGAGGTGGATACATCAACTTTTACCTACAAAGACAACCCTGCTAAATGCTATTAAGGAACTCTGTCCAAAATTTGTACAGAAATCTATGAAAATCCGGCAAGTGCTCATTACATAATAGTATTGGCCAGGATAGTCTATCTATTTAACAGTTGATTTCGTCACTACCAGCACAAGAAAAAATTCTTAAGATTGTCCTGACGATAAACTGCTTCCATTTTTTACATAAGACACGACACATAACGGAGTTGGTAGCAAGAGATTGCATTAACCCTCACCTGTCGGAGTACTTAAAGTTGGTTCCAATGTTACAAATGCTAGAGAATGGGCTTCCAATTGATCTGAATTAGATAGGAAACCCTTAAGAAACATTATTACGTAGAATTTATAAAAAAAAATACGATTTCGAAGAGTTGTCTATGTAAAAGCAGCGGTTATCGATACTAAGAGGTCAATAAGCAAAAAACTCAAAAAACTGTTAAAAAGATTTCGTGAAAAATATACAAAATAATCCATCAGAGTCTACTTTATTCGAAAAGGATCTTTCCCGTTATAAATTTCATCAATTTTCGCTTTTTAATCAGCTATTGCCATAATAACTCCTAGTGCGGCTATAGTTATGACGGACCGGAGATTTAGTTTTCCCCTTATAGAGAAATAACGGTTTGAAATAAAAGAAAACTTTCTGTGATATTGTACGATTTTTTAATATCTCTTTTGGTTATAGTATGTGAAATAGCTGTGCTCCCTTTAAACTTCCAAGGATCAGCCTGTTTTATGATGCGGCTATAGTTATGATAGGCAGTGTATATGGGGAGGCATGATATCGGGTATAGCTGCATCGAGATCGAATTTTGGATTGAAGGAACGGCCGAGACATGGACGTAACAGGACCTCACAATGCTCGTCGCACGATAGTGCCATGAATCGGGTTTACAGCCACCCCTAACAACGCTTACTAAAGGTATAACATATCATCAACCAGCGGTTATTCCATTGCACTGTTTCTGCACCGAATTCAATACTATTGCTTGGCGAGGCTCTCTGACAACACGGGCGAGTATACTTAATGGTCAATGTGATCAGGAGAAAACAGTGCAGAAAGCCTCTTTCCTGTAAAAGTGTCGAAGCGCCCATGGATCATGGTGTTAGCACGGTTGGTTAACAACCGATATAGAAGTTTACCGAGTGACGATATAGAGGTTTAACGTTATTGCAAATATGTACGTACAAATTTACCTTACCTAAAAAATTAATGTATGCTTTGGGTTACACTCTCGCCCGGTCCCCTCCCTTCGCACGGCTCTGAGGCTTCATTACTTACTATGAATAAATATTTCAAATAAAAAATAAAAATATTTCCAGTTTCCATTTTGAATGTCTATCGTCTTAGGAGCGATTCAGACTATCGACAAGATTTACTAAATCTAAGATTTAGTTGACAGTTGTACCATATTGTACTGCAATTTGAATAATGCATGTACATTCTACGATGCATTTTGAATTTAAATAAAATAACAGGCACGACAATCCAGCATTGGACTAAGGCCGCAGTATGTGTTAGTGACATCCTATTTCCAAGATCTTATCTGCTTTTTTGTTGAGGTAATGAGATCAGCATCACGCTCAGCAGTGTTATTTATCCCCATAAACGGGTATTCGTTTAACATCTGAGTGAGATCATAGTCCGTCACAAGCTCGTGAGTTCGAAAAACACCATGATCCACGGTGAGATTCGAAATCATGACCATGTGCACCGAAGGTGCGCGCACTAACCGCTAGACCAGCCAGACTACTAATTTTGAATTTAACGACATATAATTTAATATAGTAGGCGAGTTTCGACTCGATTAATTAAGTGGTTTTAGTAAATCCTGTCCATAGTGTGAATCCCCTCTTACTTTACCAAATTTTTGCCTTTCTAATGTGATTTGTTTATTATGTATTCACGGTTTAGTTCAGTTTCATCCAGATGATGATACCAAAAATTCAGGGTGTTTCAGAATTTCATACTTAGAGCCGTTTGCGGAAACACCCGTATTCTACCCAGCCGATTCAAATTATTTCAGTACACGAGGACTGAACGGGCCGAACCGCTGCGCGTTTTTTGCTCTTGAAAGTTTTCAGTGAGATGGGGTCAGAAGTACAAGCCAGAGTGCTCTTGTTTGCATATGATGAGCTGGTGCTTAGGAAATGCTTGCTTGTAAGCGAACTTTGTGTTCTCGATCCAAAAAAGGACATTTCTATTTTTTCGGTTAAAAGAAAAATAAATAACGGATCACTGAATTTTCAAATACAACTGAAATCATTTCGGAAGGGGTCCGGACCCCTCCCCTGGCTACGTCCCTGTTGCAAACAACATAATAGAAATCATTTTCGAAATTTATAAGGGTCCAGGAATTATTAGAAGCCAAAAGTGGTAGAATTTGTGTGTGAACTTATATTTATTTCGGTGGCTGTATCATACATGGTCTGACTCTTTTTTTGCAGACTTATAAAAATGAATGTTTTTTCAGGAACAGTCGTCCAAGAATCTTGTTTAGTTATTTACGATGCAATCGTAGTAAATATGTGTCACGTTTAATAAGAATATTCCGCAATCGCATTTGCATATGCATGTCTGTCTGAGTAAATCATATTGCGTAACTCGAGTTGGTTTTCGTAATGCAATGAATGCGCGTTCTATAAGGATGTAAAAAGATTTGAAAGATTATTCATTCTTTGATGATGCACGTGTCATCAGTCAGCATCATTACGAGTACACGAATTCATTTGACGCTATCTATTTCGACGAAGCCAGTTGACTATACAACTACACAAAGGCTCCTTCCAGTTCCGGTTGATGATTTCGAGTACGAGTATGTGTACTGAATTTCAATAGGAAACACGTTGACAATCGTGCAATGAAATGAATCGAGGAAAACTAAGTTGGTCGTACATACGTTTGTCAGTCAGCTGTAAACTTTCATGTGAAATCGGTAATAACAGTATACACAGCATTTCCAAGGAGCTTCATTATAAATTTGTGAACAGAGTGTCTTTAAGGACAACGACGAAGTAAAACTAAACTACGAGATGGAAATGGGTATCTGTTCATACGGTTAGAAACACTCGAAACCAGTTCGAAACTATTCTAGATCCTGTCAGTCACAAATGTAATTTCTAAAGTTTTGAAAATTGGAATTTACATATACAGTTTAACAAAGGTTTAATGATATTCGTAGAATGTGGATATGGTAAATTTTATACTTACCTTTGCAATATATTATAGGTAGACATCTTTATCAATGTGGCAGGGTAGCCCCCTTTATCGTTAGTCCTTAACTGATATGGTAATTCGACCTTGATCTCCAGTTTAGTAAGCCCAGAAGAAAGGTGAACTTCCCCACCTACTGTGTACTCCCCTCGAACCCTCGCTTGTTCGCCCAATCTGGCTTCCTCCTGTCAGGGATGAAATAAGGATTTTGATTCGGGAGGTCTGAAAGGGTTCGAATAAACTCAAGGCCCATTAGATTTGTTAATTTGGTGAACATTTTTTTGAGAGGCCTACTTAAAGGGAAACGCTGCTCAGTCGATGGACAAAATCAAATAGAGTTCAGCTCGAATAGAGGAGGAGGAGGTATGCATTTGGCAGCAATTGTAAACTTTACACAGGATTCTACGAAAAGGATCTGTTTTACTTCTTGAGCTATAGTTAATGTCGTTGTTATGCTCTTTTAATCATTGAACCGCTAGCGACTGAATGGAAATCCGTCAACTTGATATGGATATTCGTCAAAATGATTTAAAAAATCAATAATTTGACTAAGAAGTTTGTTAATTTGGCTTGGAAATTCATACACGCGAATTTGCAATGGAAATGCATTAATTTGACATCGAATTCTGTAAATTTGTGCCCTGTGGCATGGGTAGCGAATAATGCCAATGTGTCGTAGAAGGCGACTAAAAAGGGACCTAATCCAAGGTGGATCAGCATGCGCCGAGGGATGCATGGTCAAGAGGGTGCTTGGCCGCTAGTATGCGAAGGTCGCAGGCAACCATGACATCTGAAGCCTGAGGCACGTTTTAACATCAACAAGACCTCCCATAGGTTAGTGTGTGTGTGTATGGGTTGCCGCGTCTGGAGATAGCCGGCGGACGTAAAAGGAAAGTCCATAAATTTACTTATTTCCACACACTAGTGCCAAAAAACACAACCTTTCTCCAAAAGGTGTAAAAGAATGGAAGGCCTTATGGAAATTGACGCAGATACAAGCACTACCCCGCTGGGCACTACTTCTGCTATGCGGTTGAGTGATCCCGGGGCGAACCTAGTTCGCGCCAGAGCTCGACGGTTTCCGGGGGCGAGCAATATAAGGCAGTCCAATTACATTGTGGAGAAGCTGAGGGTTGCAAGCTGGAATGTCGGTTCCATGACGTCAAAGAGCGAGGAGATTGAGGATATCATGAAGCGGAGAGGGATAGACATTATGTGCGTGCAAGAGACAAAGTGGCGAAATACCCATATCGACAGAGCCCGGTTTCTTACGAATTCCATGAAGTACAAATTGTACTACTATGGAATTACAAACCAAAGAAACGGAGTTGGCATTATTCTGGCGTCGTCTTTACTTGGCAGTATAATAAGTGTCGCGAAGAGAAGTGACCGCTCGATCAGCATCAAATTGGTTATCTGCGGAAGGGTGTGGAACGTAATAAGTGCCTACGCTCCCCAAGTGGGACTGCCACCAGAAGAAAAAGAGGCATTTTGGAACGACGTTGACACCCTAATTCAGACCATTCCAGATACCGAATTGGTGTTCTTGGGAGGAGATTTAAATGGCCATGTGGGTGAATCCAATTATGATTACGAGGATTGCCATGGTGGAAAGGGTAGCCCTTCAACGGTCAGAAATGACGAAGGTGAAGCTATACTGACCATGTGCAGATCGCACGGTTTGGTCATCCTAAATACATGGTTTGTGAAAAACGAGAGACACCTAATCACCTACAGTAGTGGACACGGAGATGGGAAACACGAAACGCAGATCGATTACCACCTCTGCTTCGATTTTATGAGAAGGTGGGTAAAAGACTGCAAGGTGATCTTGGGTGAATCTGTCGTCAGCCAACATCGTTTGCTCCTGTCAGAATTTATTTTGAAAGCAGGGGGAGCAAGAAATAGAAGAACTCCCAAGCCTGTCGAAAAAATCAAGTGGCACAATCTCACAAACGACAACTTTGAACCTGTAGTAACTCCATTCATTGATAAAATGACGGAGTGGTTTCAAAACAACATAAACTGCACCGAGCACAGTCCAACACAAATGTGGAATAGTTTCGCTGAAATGTCAGTAGGTGAGGCGGAAAAGGCACTTGGAGTTTCGAAAGGTCCACTCCACACGAAGAAAGAAACATGGTGGTGGAACACCGAAACTAAGGAAGCAGTGCAAGCCAAATCGAACGCATTTAAGGCATGGACGAAATGTGAGTCAAGCAGTGAAGCCGAACGGGTTTAACTTCGCGAAAATTATATGCAATGCCGGAAGAAAGTAAAGCGCTTGGTAGCTCAAGCAAAGGCGAAGGCAGCTGAGAAATTCTACCAAGAATAAGAAACTCAGACTGCAACCGAAGGACCGTCTTTGCGCGAGAGACCTAAACACGACGCCAGGATATTTAGGGTCGCAGCCCAAAGGAGAAGGAACGCTCGGGAAATACAGGCGCCAAAGTACGTAGAGGACTCGCAAGGAATGTTGCTGACTGACGATACGGCAATTTGTAGCAGGATGCGAGAGTATTTTGACGAACTTCTAAATGAAGAATTTCCTCGAGCAGCTTTTCAAGATGTTGAGCCGAATACCACAAATATTGAAGATATCTCAGAGGAAGAGGTGATGGAGGCAATGCATCAGATGAAACGCGGAAAGGCAGTCGGCCCGGACAAAATCCCCGCGGAATTTTGGTTGAAAATGGAAAATGTCGGGCTTAGTTGGCTCACAGTTCTCTTCAACAAAATCAAAGGTGGGCAACCGATGCCTGATGCTTTCAGGGAAAGTTTTCTTCTTCCTTTCTATAAGAACAAGGGAGACTCACGCAAACTCAACAACTATAGGGCTATAAAAATACATACACTAAAGATCTACGAGCGAGTTGTCTGCAACCGATTGAGAAAGATTGTGCGGTTGAATGACAATCAATGCGGCTTTGTTGAAGGTCGATCTACAGTCGATGCGATTCAGTGCATTCGTATTGCGATGGAAAAGTATAGAGCAGCACGAAAGGACTTGTACTTTGTGTTCATCGATGTGGAGAAGGCATTCGATAGAGTACCTCGTGATCTGATATGGTTGGCCTTGAGAGCACTTAATGTCCCCGAGGGCTAACGTCAGGATGATACGAGACATGTATGATGGAGCTACGACTAAGGTTAGATGCATAGCCGGTGAATCAGAAGAATTTCCGGTGAATGTCGGAGTACACCAGGGCAGTGTATTGAGTCCGTTGCTCTTCAACATCATCATGTGCTACTTATTAACACGTGTCTCCGACGGCCTAGAAATATCTCTTCTTTTTGCTGATGATATAGTCCTCAGTAGCCCAAACATCGTTGCCTTGCAAGCTGCGCTTACAAAATGGTGTGACATTCTGGAGGAGCATGGACTGAGGGTAAGTATAACAAAGACTGAGTTCTTATGCTGCCCATTCTCAGACCCAGATGCACCGATACCAGATATGTACGTCAAAGGAGAGCAGCTTAAGTCTTGTACCAAGTTCAAGTACCTTGGCTCGATGGTGAACAACGGAGTTACATGCGATGATGACATCAAACATCGCACAAAGGTTGGGTGGATGAGGTGGCGAGAAAACTCTGGAGTTTTCTGCGATAAGAAAATGCCACTGAAGCTAAAGGGCAAGTTGTACAAAACGGTTGTACGTCCCGCACTCATGTATGGATCAGAATGCTGGACCATGTATGAAGGTTACGCGAAAGAAATGACAGCGGCTGAAATGAAAATGTTACGCATGTCAGTTGGTGTAACCAAAAGGGACCACATCAAGAGTAGCTACATCCGAGGCAGCTTGTCCATAGACCAACCAATCACCGAAAAGCTCGAAGACCGACGAATGGATTGGTATTGCCATGTTCAAAGGCGTCCGCCTGAGAACCCCGCAAAGAGAGCGATATCAATGGAAGTTTCACTTGATGGACCCAAGGCCAGAGGCAGACCGAAAAACACTTGGATGTGTCAAATGAAAAAGCAACAACAACGCATTGGTCTCGGCGATGACATGATCCAAGATAGAGCTGCCTGTAGAAATATGCTGAGAAATTATCGCCAAAACGGGCGATGTGCCTACACCGCAGGTCGAGCAACGCGGAACCATGGAGCGGTATAAAGAACGAGGCAAGGAAGAAGAAGAAGAAGAAGAATTCTGTAAATTTGAAATGGAAATTCGTCAACGTGATTGTGAAATTAGTCAATTTGAAATGGTAATTCGTCAATATGTTTTGGAAATTTATCAATTTGATTTGGAAATTCGCCAATTCGTAATGGAAATTCATCGTTTTGATTTGATAATTCGTAAATTTGGAACATGTTTGTGTCAATTTTTTAAAAGCATAACTTTTAACTTTAAAAAGGCATAAATCGGCGGTATTAGTTTGGTACTTCTGATCCTGCGGCTTGACTACGTTTAAGTGTAGGTGCTTGACTAACGAGCATTCATAAATTGAATCAAATATGGCTCTTGGCCTTTGGGAGCCTTTTGGCTTGAAGACCCTCTTTCACCGAACACATAAAAATACCGTACGTCACGCCACTGCTGACCATACTACGACTTGAGAATTGTTTTTCAGTCGCATAAAGTACATTATTCTCTAATCTCTTCCCTTGTCAAATTTTTTCATCTACACAATCTTTCTTCAGGACTTTAGGTGGATACTAAGACTAAATGTTACACAAGTTTTGAAGGAACCATTCGTTATATATGTACCTTCTTCAAAACCGCACGGAAAACCCCAATACGGTTACCGAGAAAACACCCTACCACTAAGCTTCGACCCTTACAAATGGCTACAACAAAGCCACAAAGAACAATGAAAGCTAAATTTGTCCTTTTTCGTATTTATGACTTGAAACAAAAGCAAAATGGCAAAACACATTTTATGTCCGTTCTGTTCTGTCCTTTTGTCTATGTGCAAATCCTGCAACAACAATACAGAGAGATGAAAATTCAATTAGGACGTAAATACCAAGAATAATTACATTTTGTAAAATTATTATTTCTTAAACGTTTAAATTAGTTTTACTCGTTTAATGTTGGGTTTTAGAAAAATGAATGAAGAATGACCGGAAAAGTAGAAAAGGAAATTTCTTAAAGGAGAATTTAATAATATTTTGTGATACCGAGTTAGGTATGGTGTTTAATGTTAGTTAACGTAGTTTAATCGTTAATACAACGATGATTTAATTTAACACCCAACATTCGAATTGTCCGATCCGACGACAGTCGTATGCTCAAGAAAGTGATGAAGACGCAACGAGTCTATTCAAGAAATTTGCCTGGACGACCGAGAGCTCGATTCGAACAATCAGTAGGGGAGGACAACCATAGCAGTTGAGGGGTGTTTTCATTCCGGACTGGAAGATGAGGTAAAGGCGGCGAAAACCCGACACAGGATAAACATGTTACAATAGTGATGATTATCATTTTAATCGGCCTTGGTGAGGATTTCAATTTACCGAAATTCGCTAATCTGTTCAAAGGAAATAGGAAAAAACGGTCTTCATAATTTTGCTCATTGTGAATTCTCCACATGTATCAATACTATCTGAAATCCGCTAAGAATTTCCATTCCCCATTAGAGGTGTGGTCTTAGAACGTGCGCGCGTTCTAAGATCACACCTCAAATGGGGGAATGAGGATTCTTGTGTTTGTGAAAAACAACTGTCTGGATAATTTTGCTCATTCTGCATTTTTATTTTTGTGGTAGAGACCGATTTGGCGTTGCATTTTTACCCGCATCCGCTTATCCGTTCAGGAGATAGATGCAAAAGTGTGTAAAAAAGAACTGCCTTCATAATTTTGTTCATTGTAAATTTTGTTCTTGTTTCAGTTCCGCTATTAGGGTCGAAGCCCAATCCTTATTCTTTCTTACTTCTTACTGCGCTCCATGACGTCGCTTTGTTTGGTCTGAAGTGTAGGGACGTGGCTCGTTCTAGCCACCCCTTGACGACTACGGATCCTATACAGTAGCATGACTTCTTTAAAGAAGAAATGTGAAAAATAACTTTGATCAAAATGCTCCTGCCAATTTTTCCGACATTTCTATACTTCTAATCGTATTCAGCACAGAAATAAATACGGTGCAGTAACTTTACTAAAATCCCCTTGTCCGTTCAAAGTGGCCAAGGGATAGGAAAAGAGCTCCCTTCAAAATTTTGCTCATCCCTTCAGTCGATTCTGCATTAGTGAAGTCATATTAGCATTTCAAATAGGAAAAATAGAGTAAGGCTATTTTTTGTTGTTTTTGAATCAATGGGCTCCCAAGAATCTACAACTGATTTTGCTAAAAAAAATTTTGATCGGAAAGGTCCCAAAAAGGACAAAAAAGGATACTCTTTAATCCTTTACCGGAGGTCGGCATGCGGGGTATCATATCGAAGGGGACGCCGAGTACATTACATATCCGGTGTTTGTTTCCTGTTTCAAGGACTCTCAACGGAATAAATTGAGCATAAATGGAAAATTTTCGCGTTTCCCGTATATCTTTCCAAAGCCATAACTACGAGAATAATTGAAGTTGTCACTACTTTTATCACTTTCCAGAATCAAGATTCAACCATTAAATTTGCTGAAAAAAAGTTGATCGGAAAGCTCTGAAAAAGGACATAAAAGGACACTAATTGCACACCTTAGTCGAACGTGGGCATGTGGGGTGTCATATCAAAGAGGATGTCAAGTACATTCCATATCCCGCATTTGTTACTTGTTCCAAGGACCCTCAAAGGAGAAAATTGGGCTCAACTTAAAAAATTTGATTTTTCCCGTATCTGTTTCTTTCTAAAGCCATTTAAGCCCGACTTATTCCATTTAGTGTCCTTGAGACAGGAAACAAGCACCGGATATGCAATGCACTCGACCTCCTCTTTGATATGACACCCCACATGCCCACGTTCGATCAAGGTGTGAAATTAGTGTCATTTTATGTCCTTTTTCAGAGCTTTCCGATCAAATTTTTTCTTAGCAAATTTAATGGTAGAATCTCCAGCTATTATATATCTTGAAAAGTGATAAAAGTAGGGACAACTTGAATTATTCTCTTAGTTATGGCTTTGAAAAGAAACACGGGAAACTCGAAAATTTTCAATTTCAGCCCCATTTATTCCTCTGAAGGTCCTTGAAACAGGAAACAAATACCGGATATGTAATGTACTCGCCGTTCCCTTTGATATGATACCCCGCATGCCGACCTCCGGTCAAGGATTAAAGAGTATCCTTTTTTGTCCTTTTTGGGACCTTTCCGATCAAAATTTTTTTAGCAAAACCAGTTGTAGATTCCTGGGAGCCCACTGATTCAAAAACAATAAAAATTAGCCTTACTCTATTTTTTTCTATTTGGAGGCCTGAATTGGGATATTTTGACTGCACTACATGTTTCAGTGGTTATTCAGCTATTTTAGGTGAAAAAAAGGGAGAAAATTTACAAAAATATTCGAACCAATACGAAAAGTGACCAAAGGATCATTTTGAATTTAATGCATATTTCAATAGTTATTCGGGTGTATTGGGGTAGAGAGCAATATGGTGGAGGAAATTTATTGAAATAAACTTTTCCGCAAAGGAGATATAGGCAAAGGTTTGCTCATGAGCTCAAATTTGCTCATTTTCAATTTGTTGCAAGTTTCGTAGGTAGAGACTAATCCGGTGGTGTAAATTTGCCAAAATACACTAAACTGTTCCAGAATGGTTTTGCATATTTACTCAAATCTGCGACTTAGATGAGGAGATATAAACAAAAGTATTTGAAAAATAACTGTTTTTATAATTTTGCCCATTATAAATTTTCGCGTGTCTCTCCGAGTGTAGCTTACCCCAGGAAAATTGGCATTTCACTTCGGAAAAATTAAGGGAAAGCTGGATTTTTGCATGAGCCTTCCTTTCGAGGTTCTAAACAAGACCCTAAAAGTCCCCGTCTCTACGAGTGCCGCTAGCGGTGCTACAGAGGGTCAAAGACCATCGAAAACAGGTTTTTCTGAATAACTCGATAACGGTAGCATATACAGAAAAGTCGTGTATGGCAAATTTGAAGCTCTTGAAACAATGGAAATACCGAATACGTTCGGGTACTCCTAACGGTGCCAGGAGGTCTAACGGTATTTTTAACAATGTTTCACAAAAATCTCTATAACGGTAACTCGTACTAAAAGATTTTGTATGGTAAATTTGTATTCTATGTAGTTTTGAATAAAGCGGTCAAATTTCATATCAATACGTGCAGCCTTAAGGGCGCTATAGGGGTTCAAACCTTAAAAAAGGTGTTTTTTGGGGTTTTTCGTGAATGGCGCTAAGACGGGGGAGTGTACTTTATGGTGTTCACGGAGAAATTTGTAGCTTCTGTGGCTGTTAGTCAGACGACAAAAGTCCCCAAAGATGAGAGCCCCCCTAACGAAGTTATGAGAGTCCAAAGATTCAATTAAACTGTTTCTGGGGAATATCTCTATAACGGTAACGTGTACCGAAGACCGTTATATGGCGAATTTGTAGCTTATAAAACGCTTAACTAAATATCCGAATTTCAGATCGATGCGTGCAATGCTAAGGGCGCTCTGATGGTCAGAACCGTACAATAACGGTACTTCTCGGTTTTTCGTGAATATCTTCATAACCGGACCGCGTTTGGGAGGGAGGCCTGTACCAATTTGTTGCTTCTGTAACCTCAACTTAAAATCCCAAAACAACTGATCTATACGGGCACCCCCAACGAAGCTATGAGGGGTCAAAGAGATCACAAAAAACCGCTTCTCGGAAATTTTTTAATAACGGTAACCTCTTGAGAGAACCATTCTGAAATAAATTTGTAGCTCATGTGGCTGTTAGTAACGGGCCAAAAGTCCCCAACGATGGAAGCCCCCCAGGGAAGTTATGAGGGTCCAAACATCCAAAAATGCAGTTTTTGGGCTATAAACTCGCCATATAACAGTTTTCGGTGCACATGACCGTTATAGAGATATTATAACGGTCATGCGCACCGAAAACTGTTATATGGCGAGTTTATAGCATATACAACGCTTATTAAAATATCCGAATTTCAGATTGATGCCTGCAATACTAAGGGCGCTATGAGGGTCCGAAACGCACAATAACGGTATTTTTCGTTATTTTCGTGAATTGCTTTATAAAGGGAACGCATTCGGGATGGAAGCCTGTAATAATTTGTTGCTTCTGTAACTTCAAATTAATATGCCAAAACAACTCATTTACCCGTAAACCGCCAAGGAAGTTATGAGGGGTCAAAGTTAAACAAAAAGCCGCTTCTCGGAAAATTTTTAATAACGGTAACCTCTAGAGGGAAACCGTCTGAGGCAAATTTGTAGCTCGTGTGGCTGTTAGTATGACGTCAAAAGTCCCCAACGATGGGAGCCCCCCTAGCAAAGTTATGAGGGGTCAAACATCCAAATAAGCAGTTTTTTGGAAATATATCTATAACGGTAATGTGCCCCGAAAATTGTTATATGGCAATTAGAAGTTTTTACAACTCTTAAGTAAATGTTCAAATTTCAGATCAATACGTGCAGTACTAAGGGCGCTTTATAGCGCCAAACCTTACAATTTCGGTATTTTTGGTTATTTTTGTGAAAATCTCCTTAACGGCAACGTATAGCGGAGGCAGTCTGTAAAAATTTGTTGTTTGTATGGTCCCAAATAAAATGCTCCAGCGATATGAATGCACCTGAGGCAACCATATGTGCACACATACACTACATACTACACATACCTTCCTCAAAAATTAGTTAGTTCAAACGTTGTAATGCAAGTATGGTTGCCCCAGGCGCATTCAAATCGGTGGAGCATTTCATTTGGAACCATACAACCTATGTTATACGTTACCGTTACAGAAAATTTCAGGAAAATAACCAAAAATACCGAAATTGTATGGTTCGGACCCTCATAACGCCCTTAGCATTGCGCGCACCAATCTGAAATCGAATATAAAAGGCCCATTTGTATGTTCACAAAAATATTTATTTTTAGTATAGACAGTTGAGACTTTGTCCGCAAATATGAAAGGAAATTAATTTCAGCAAGTCGACTAAAAATTAAATTTGTGTCCGCTTACGGGAGATGATTTATGAGAAATGTATGTAGGAATAGTGTCCGTGTCCGGCCAGTAGAGCGTCCGGCTAGTGGAATGGATTTTGTTCTAGAATATGAAGGAAAAAGTTGGGACTAAGAAAATTGTCTGGCTACGGGAGATGTCCGCCTGCGGGAGCTGTCCGCGAGAGGAGCTTTCACTGTACTACCGCTATCGAGATATTCAGAAAAACCTGTTTTCGAGGGTCTTTGACCCTCTGTAGCACCGCTAGCGGCACTCGTAGAGACGGGGACTTTTAGGGTCTTGTTTAGGACCTTGAAAGGAAGGCTCATGCAAAAATCCAGTTTTCCCTTAATTTTTGCGAAGTTTTTTGTTCAAATTTCCTGGCGTATAGACTGAAATCTGACAATTCGATCAAGGAATACAGAAAGAAATATACGATAAACAAATCTTCATAATTTTGCTCATTGTTCTTGTTATATTCACGGAGAGGACCAATTCGGCAGGAAAATCTTCCAAAAATCCGCAATCAAGAAATATAAACAAAAATATGCGAAAAAAATCGAACGAAAAATTGTGAAGTGTTGCTTATTGTGAATGTTCTGCTTATTTCAATGGTTGTACTGCCATTCCGGTCGGAGCCTTGTGTGGCCGCTAAGGTGGGGTCAACTTACTGAAATCCTGTAATTCGCCCAAGAAAGACAGAAAGAAGAAAATGAATTGTCTCCATAATTGTGCCCCATTGTGAATTTTTCATATGTTTCGATAGTTTTGCTGTTATATTGGGTAGAGACCAATCCTGTGGAAGAAATTTACTGAAATCCGCTCATATGTTAAAGAAATACACGCAGAAATTTGTGAAAAAGAACTCATTGGGAATTTAAGCTCAATGTGAATTTTTTGCATATTTCAATAGTTATTATGCTATTCTGGCAAAAGCCTAATGGAACGAATCCAAAATCATGAAAGTCTGTCCAGGCGTTCTCATGTTATAAATGGTGTAACTAACACGGCTTTCTTTTATATACTCGTACGTATACAGGGTGTCCCGCATTGGGTGGTCAATACTGTAAGGGTTGATAGCGCAACTTGTTTCAGCAAGAAAATTCCCAATACAATCGGAATTTTTTTTACCGTTACCTTGTTATCGCTCTTTTTGTGAAAGTCATCGAAAATCGTGACTTGTCACGCAAAATCGTAATTTGCAGCACTCCTGATGACTTAATCCAAGATTTGATTTCAGCTTCAGAAACTACATAAAATTTCCCAAAAACTGAAGTTTTTCCTGTTGCTAACATTATCGGCACTTTCAAGATACAGTTACTCAAACTTAACAGCAATTTTAAAATAGATTTTTCATCCAAAATTCAAACAGTAATTGCAAAATGGTGCTTTATACGTACAAATCTGCAAAGTTGATAAAAGTTGCTTCAACATGTTGGCTTTCCAACGGTATATCACTTTTCTTATTTACATTGCGCATTGAATGGTAAAAATCATGGCTTCAGTGGAATCGTTAACAATTTTCCCATGACTCGAAAAAAGACATACAAAGGCAATTATAATTCGGGATAGAATCTCGCTACATTATTTTGACCAGAACTGTAAGATATTTGAAATTAGGTACATTGTTTGGCAAATGCAACGGTACTTATAATGGTTAAAATTTAATATTTGCTATTTATGGCAGATAGACGGGTTCCCGCTCATAATGCGAGACCTATCAAAGAATATTTGGAAAACGAAAATCCAATATGTGTAATTCTAAAATCCCGCAATGTAAATATGAAAAGTGATATACCATGGAAAGCCAACATGTTGAAGCAACTTTTATCAACTTTGCAGAGTTGTACGTATAAAGCACCGTTATGAATTACTGTTTGAATTTTCGAGGAAAAATCTATTTTAAAATTACTATTAAGTTTGAGTAACTGTATCTTGAAAGTGCCGATAATGTTGGCAACAGGAAAAACTTCAGTTTTTCTGAAATTTTATGTAGTTTCTGAAACTGAAATTAAATCTTGGATTAAGTCATCAGGAATGCTGCAAATTACGATTTTGCGTGACAAGTCCCGATTTTTGATGACTTTCATAAAAAGAGCGATAACAAGGTAACGGTAAAAACAATTCCGATTGTATTGGTAATTTTCTTGCTGAAACAAGTTGCGCTATCAACCCTTACAGTATTGACCACCCAATGCGGGACACCCTGTATATGTGAAGAACAATTAACACCAAACCCAACGCCCGAATATTGCTTAGAAATTTCCAGAAAGGTTACCTACCTCATTCAGTCATTCATCATTACATTAACTACCTAATTATCTACAACACTACATAGACATACCGACAAGTTTGTTTGTATATTAAAGACCGAGGCTAATTTTGGGCGCGGCCGAAATTTGAATACCCGTCACATTTGAATGAAACTTAAGCTCCTTTTGTGCTAACAATTTCTATCACAGTTAAAATTAAACAAATTAACAGCTGCTCCTAACTACAAATTTATTTTTTATCGCATATACGTATTTCGGGAGCAATGTGCTCCCTTCTTCAGTGCGTTAGCTATTGACTCTATGACGTGTTTCGATTCCATCTGTTCCTGGATGCTAGTCCAGGAAGACACTTGAAGGGGCTGGTTTGTATTACAGCCATATGACGTAATGTTCCGTTCCGAGATATGTTTTAGGGATTTACTAGGATAAGGTGACCAGACTCCCGAAGGCCCAATGCTGTACACATTATATTCTTGCAGATTTCGGTTTTCAGGAAAATACTCAGCCATATTCTCGCCCCCCTATTTGGAGAAATAATAACATCTCACGAGGTCATGACGCATGCTAAGGCTCGTATATTTTTTTCGATAAAATCAGGACAAGCGCAGCAAAAGTCGTCGTTTGGCAGGACAACCAGAAACACAAATGCGTCTGTAATATTTGCGTAACTTTCGAATTTTTCAGCATTCAGTGTAGATTTTTTGGGAACTGAAAGGCTTGTTTGGTGTAGTTTGATTAGAGAAGAAATCTATTTAATACTCATGCATGTTTTAGTCAACTGCATATCATCATGTCTTCAATATCCTGTTCCATAAATAGTATTTGTCAAGAATGCTCCTGGACTAAGTAAAGAGCAATAATCGCATGGCGATGCGAAGGGGGATTTCACAGCGCTTGGCCCTTTTAACAGTGGTTAGCTCCGCGACGATTTACATGAAACAACGGACTGTCGTAAAAGCCATTTTTTTTTATTTGTGAATTTCTTTAACATTTAAATGTAGTCTTCATTAAACTAAGTCATATTCGTCATTTGGTGAGATGCCATTTCGACTTCCAAAAGCAGGACAAAGCCGGACAAAATCAGGACTTTTAGCGTTTTGGCAGGACGACAGGTTAAAGTCTAAAAGACAGGACTGTCCTGCCAAAAACAGGCCGAATACGACAAGTATGCATGCCATATAATAACCTCATATTCTTCTTGCCTTCATGAGTGATATCTTCTTCTTGGGAAGGCACAGTTCTGTTAATACTAAACAGGGAGCCCTATAGTTCTCAATGTTCCCCTTAAAAAATCATCAACATATGAAGAACAAACGTATGTTTTAACACGAAAAACACAAAAAAAGAGTACTTCACACATATAAAATAGAAGAAGAAGAAGGTTTCAGAAATATCTGTAAGGACTGTCGTATGATGTGGCATCTGGCTATTCATATGATGGCCGCAAAGTACCTACTTATTTAAAAACTTCGTTTCGTTGAGATGGGCCGAGAATTCTTAAGCTGGTGGTGGCTTTCCAGGCACAGTTTCAATGTAGCTATGGAGTCCGAGGAGAACCTCCAAAGCGGTGAAGAGATGGCTAAGCCTTGTTGCGATATTTCTGGAGGAGAGTATGCATTCTATACTCATGTATGGTTATATAGGCTGGTCCCCTGGTGTAAAAAAAATTTAACGGATTCGAAGGACATGTTGAGGGGAAAACCCTGATATAAAACTCTTAGAGACTCCCTTCTTTAGTGTGAAGTTTCCAATAGAGGGGATAAGGGAATCGCATGCAGTACAGCGGCGGATTTTCCATCGTTTTGTGATAGGAAAAATAAATCCAAATCGCATCTTTTCTTTTCTTTTTATATCGCTAAATATCGATCGTGTATGAGTGAAACTTTACACTTTAAATCGCAACTTTCGACGGCTGTAAGTTCTGAACCTTGACAGCTGGAGCCTTAAAATTTTCACCAAATAGTGTACGGTGTTTTACAAGTTTTCTGAATTTCAAAGTTTTCCAAATTTTCGAGTGATGGACAATTTCCAAATAGAAAACTCAAAACGGCGATTTGGGCAGCCATAACATTCGATTGCGGATAGGTTAAACCGTGTAATTTGGAGAGTGACCCAAATATCAAAAAGATCGGGAACGGTTCCCGAGCTGTCGAAAATGAGCGATTGCCAAACATTAAAATGCGATTATCTAGCTAAATATCGACCATATAGAGGCCCAATTTTGCATCATAAATGCAGGCAAGACTGATCACAGGCGTCACCGAAGAGTGATTTAGGTTTCATATAGTGGCATGGAAAATGCTGTACGTTTTGCTGTACATTTCCCAATGCTGTACGACAGTCTGGTTTGGTCAGTTTATACTAGCAACCCATTTCCATTTAAAAGGACAAAGTTTTTCTTCAGGGGTTGGTTTGTATGACAGCCCTATGACGTAAAGTTCTGATTCCATCCGTTCCTAGATATGTTTTGAGGCTTTACTAGAAACACATTTGGGTGAAGTTTAGTTAAGATTGGTTCATAAAGAAAAAAGTTTTTCTTAGAAGAAGCTAATTTTCAGAGGTTGATTTCTATGGCAGCCCCATGACCCCATGGTCCGATTCCATTCGTTCCGACACATATACAGCGTACACTAAAAAGAAGCTTGTATACAAAATTTCAGCCCGATAGCTTCAAAACTGAGGGACTAGTTTGTATTGAAACAGACGGACATCAGTCAATGGATTTCTCTCGTCACACTGATCAATAATATATATACTTTATATAGTCGGAAGTGCTTCCTTCTGTGAAAATACCAATGGTAGAACACTCGAAGCGCCATGTCACGAAGTCGATCTGAAATCATAACCATATCCGCAGCAAATCGCACGGGCCAGCTCCGTATAAAATCCCCTTAAAAAATCTGGTTTTCTTGATACAGAAACAAATCGCGTCGGCTCGGAACAAATCGCATCGCATCGCCCGGCCCGGAAAAGCTCTGCGTCGCACTGTATGTGTACGCGCCCCTAGTTTTGGCATGCATCCCTTCAGCAATATGCAACTAGAGGTCGGACGGTAAAATGTGTCACTGCACTATTGATTTAACTTACTTACTTACTTCCATCATCTTATCGTTTCTCTTTGGGAACTATCCTATTCCTTCCTCAGCGACTACTGCGCGTCCATTTGTACGCCACCAATAAGTAATTGAGCGCCACATGGACCTCCGTTTCTTTGTTGAAAGGCTTTTAGTTCCGTTGGATCTCCGTCCTAACAAATTCGTACTCCGCAGGTATTACGTCCACTTGATGGACCCAAGGCCTGAGACAGACCGAAGAACACCTGGCTGGATGTATCAAATGAAAAAGCAACAACAACGCATTGTTCTCGGCGAGGACATTACCCAAGAAAGAGCTTCCTGTAGAAATAGGCTGAGACATTGCCGCCAGAACGGGCGATGGTCCTACACCGCAGGCCGAGCGATGCAACGCCATGGAGCGGTATAAAGAACGAGGCAAGGAAGAAGAAGATTTCGATTTTCTACGGCCGACTAAATCCAACGAATTAATAGTTTTCTCTATTTGATTTCTTGCACAGTCTACGTTAACCATAATTAAAATTCTTACAACACCCCGAAATATGCGATTTCATCCGAAAATCTCCATTTCATGGTCCCTCATCAACAGTATTGAATTACTATACGATTACGTTGTTTGTTTCTATTGTCAAGAAACGTGATTAAATTTCACCACACTGAGGCAAATATTCCATGTAGAAAGGACCTTTTCTTGGAAATCTGTGCGAATCCAATATTCTGAATGGATACTGAAACTGAATTCATTAGACACAGTGACCCGTGTCGTTTCGCTTTCCAGTAGCGAGCTCCCGATTGAAGATGAAAGATATATTCAACGATTTGGATACGTTTTTTTCGCATTCTTCCTTATTGTGTCCACAAGGGGGAAATACAAAATTCCTACAAAATGATAGACGAGACATCGGCACGGCGCGGCGCGTGTGTCCTGTATCGGTTCGTATCAAATAACAGTCCAAACAAGGAAATCATAATGGACAGTGTTTCTTGTAGGTAAATATCCATTCCTAATGTCATCATGTGGCTACGTTGCCCATACTACTCAATCTAACCGAGTGAGGTGGGTGTATCAATAGGTGAATAAACTTAAAAAGGATTTCACTGACTATAAACTCTACCCTTTGCCTTTGGTGACATAAATTCCGGCACGCGACAAACAAATTTTCCAACGTTTGTTGGTTTTGAACAACACCACCAGTCAACGGCCTACGCTCCATATCAATATCCGTGTCAAAAAACAAATCACAACGAATAGGCTTGCTCTAAACGACCAACTTGTCGCGCCAGGATCCTTTCTATCGCCGACTCTTGACATCTATAGGTATATAGCAAAGCGTCAAGCCACAAGAAATTAAATTGAATTTAATTCTTGTCGTTTTTGCGGAAAATAGTAATATAGCGCGCCGCGCCACATTAATATTTCCCCATAAAACCTATAGTCCTGTCAAAGTATGCTTTTGTACCGTGCTTTACAACAAACCTCGTCTCACATTCCATAAATTTCTCGGATAATCGAATTTTAGGCCGTCTTCACGACTTCATGCGTTCCTGGTGAATTGCGAAGAAGCCGTTAGTATAGCCGACATCGGTATAGCAAACGGTATCTTTTATATTGTCATAATAGACGGGAACAGACGTAGTGAGGATGGTGGACGTTTTCCGTGGAATTTTCATGATGTGTTTTCCAGATAACGACATTATTTATGTTGCTACGCAAAAAGGATTTCGTTGCAGGAGGTGTGGAACTTAATGTGACCGTAATCTTATTTGAACATGGACAACGAAAGAAACATTGTTACGTAGTTATGTTAGAGAAGGGGGATAATAATTAACCTGTCTTGGAAATGGTTATTTGCAGCAATTTGATAAATGCGGTCATTTGTAAGAATGTTTATTTCATCTAATTTGCGCCTACATGGTTACATGAAAAGTTAGTATTTTTGTCACGCTAAGCTATTAATTCGTGATAATGGACATGGGATTATCCGTGTATCCTGTCTTCGTTTTATTTTGATAAATTTTTGTCTGCAGGAATTTTTTTCATTCATGATACATACTTACATCGTCACATCATTCCAGTGGCGCAACCACGGGAGGGGCTAAGGGGGCTAAAGCCCCTCCCAGACCCAGAAATTTGGAAAGAAAAAATTACAAAACGGAAATAATGTGTATAAAGCAAAGCGTCACATTAGCAAATCTTTTAACATAAACGTTTTTAGTTAATTGTTTTTGTATGTTGTATGCACAAAAATCCACCAGACTCGCAATTTTGTAAACAAAATGTCTTTTTTCACAATTTTTTTCAAAACTTGGATAATGCTAAGTATGTCCTACATTCGCAAAAATTTTTTAGGGCTGCTGCTTGCCCAATTTGTTATACAAATATTTTCTAGTAAAAAAATGTAAGCAAGATACAAGCGTTTTATCCTTTGGTGTTATAATGTAACATAACTAGTCGCAATGGCGGCCATTCAAAATTTTCACATTGGAAATCATTTGGTTCAATGCTGGATAGAGTCTACTGTCTATTTCACCTGATAAAATAAGGTTCCATTAATTAGAAAAATATTAACCCAACTTCAGCCAATCCACATAAAGGATCCACCGTGGTGTCACTCTTTGTGCCATTTAAAATCCAAGTCGAAACTATAGAAACTAATCCGCACTAACGGTATTCTATGGAGCGACGTTTACGGAATCGGTTGAGTGTCGTCCTTCCTCTTCTTAGCCGTACTTTACCAGGTCCTGAAAGTCCGTGAGAATCAGGCACATGCAAAGTGAAAAGAAACGTTACCGTATAGATCCATTACTCCATTGCGATATCAACCTCAATGGCCTTAGCCCCCTCCAGGACAAAATCCTGGTTGCGCCACTGCATCATTCGTATATACGCAACGACTTGAGTTTCTTCACTTTCGAACTTTTTTAGGACGGCATAATATTACTATACTGTAAGAGCGGATATAAGCCAGAGAGCATGACCTTCTCTAAGCAATTTCCTACATAGACACGTATAATACAATCGCTGCAAGATCTTATGGTCACCTAAAGACACCAGGGTGCAAAAACTTCGATAACGGTACAGTAAAACACGGTTAAGTGCAAAACTCGGATAAGTGCACACAATTTTCGTGCACCATCCATTCAATGCGATTTTCAATACATTTCAAAACGGTTAAGTGCAACACGGATAAGTACACAACACGCTTAAATGCACGCAATTTTTTGGTAGGGTTAACAATTTTGGACACGATTCATGACGGATAAGTGCACATGTGCATTTGAAAAATTTATTAGTGCAGACGTTTCGAACTAGACTATTTTACGAATAAGCGATCCTAGCCCGAGATATCTAATACTTATTGTTTCAATTTATGAAAATGTAGAAGAAAGGGAAATCAGGTCTACTGGATAATATTTTTTGTGTTTAAGTAGGTAAATATGAGAGTTAAAAACTTCTCTTTTTGGGATCAGTTTAAGGATAAGCTCAAACATTGTCTTGATAAAAAAATGTTTAGCAAAATTGGCAGTCTCTTTGTCATTCCAGCATTTATGTTAGCAGTGTCCGTCAGTCTCCTCCTTTAGATCGCAGGATTTTTTTACGAAAATTTTTTTTTGTATGTTGTCTTCCCTTTCCTGCAAGCAAGTGATAATTTTGACATCCATAAATTGTAATTGAAAATGTACAAAAAAAATATCTTAGGCTACACACAAATTTTGACGTCCCAAAAACCTACAAAAAGCTCGATTCGCAACATCTATGTTCGATGCTCTTCACTCGATGTTCACCCTTAAAGCCAGCGCCCTTGACGGGATTGTTGCAATCAGCTGTATGATAATGCATTGATCACATTTCAAAAAGGTGGGTATATTTGTTGCCAAAGTTCGAAAGCTTTACAAAGGCGCTTGTACATGGCTATGGATGTGTCAAATGAAAAAGCAACAACAACGCATTGGTCTCGGCGATGACACGATCCAAGATAGAGCTGCCTGTAGAAATATGCTGAGATATTATCGCCAAAACGGGCGATGTGCCTACACCGCAGGTCGAGTAACGCGAAACCATGGAGCGGTATAAAGAACGAGGCAAGGAAGAAGAAGACATGGCTATGTCAAATTTAATTGTTGAAAACTGTAGCCAGAGCCGGCCTTAGTATTTTGGTGGCCCTGGGGAAGTCGATAGTGGTGACCCCTACCAATTAGAAACCAACATTTTGGCTTAAATTTTTGTTTTTCAATTTTTGATTGTCAATATTTTTTGTTTTGTTTTATTGTGTTGATATAAAACGCCCAGTGTTGCCAATTTAGCCGTTTTCCGGCCAAATTTAGCCGGAAACCGTGCGGTTTAGCCGGAATTGATTTTCTTCTGCCGTTTTTCCGGTTAAAATTATTTTATGAATTTGTTTTACTTTGAAACTAGAATCAAGTTTTCAATATTCTCAAACGAAAAAATTAATCGCCGTGAAATTATTTCTACATACACTTATTATCGTGTATTAGGGTACTATGTCCACCTAGAGGAAAATTTGTATTTATGTCTCCTGGGAAAAATTTGCCGCGGAGACTAGCCTTTTTTCAATAAATTTAGGGTAATGGGTTTCACGTAAACCGACGTTATTAGTACCTAGTCTAAGCATGTTATTTACTAACCACCAATATGCTGAATAATTTGCAAAATGGAAGACAGTTTAAATTAAATTCAAATGTGTATATATTTCGGGGCAACTTACTCCCTTCTTCAGCACAAAAGCTAAATGCTGAAGAGGGGGGTAAGTTGGCCCCGAAATATATACTCCCTTAAATCTTGCACAACGTCTGACGATTCATAGAAACTACACATTTTCGTAGATGCATTACAATTTGTTGTTGGGTTTGTAGCAGCATATTTACCAAAAATCTATACCATTTCCCGGCCAAGCTCATAATTTTGGAACGTCAATTTCGTATCTTTGGAGCATCAAATTCGTAATTGCGGAACATCAACAATGGAACGTCAATTTTGTAACTATGAAAAATAAAATAAAATTTGGAAGGCTCAAATTCGAAAATGAATAACAAGCTTGACACACATATTTTCGAATGACGCCAATTTATCATCATTAGCACGAGTTCCAAATTACGCATTTGGACCATCATTTGCTCAATAATGACTGACGCCAATTGTTAAAATAATCGTACAAGCACCTCACCTTGGCAGAAGTTGCAGCAAATTGAGATGGAAAAAAAGATTGTTTTTGGGGTCAAACCACCCAAATTTGACTTTGAAGCTCTGTAAAAACCGATTTTAGTGTGGTTAGTTTTATTTTACAGGTAAATTTGTTGGCTGTAATAATCATTTTATTTCACTATTTTAGCTGGTCTAGCTTTGGAGATATTAGGCTTTAAGTTGTGCAAGAAAATGCTTTTTTCAAAAATCTTTAAATGCCTGTGGCAGCTAAAGGGTTAAGCTGAGGGGGTATGTTCCGTACAACTTTTTTGCTGGAAATCAACTGAGGAATCATAATCCGGTGCGTTTATGCGGCAGTTTCCGGACACCCTGTATATATTTCAGCTCGGCGAAATTGCAAGCACGAGAGCTGGGAATGGCAAATGAAAATTATCCCCTTCCTTATAAACATTTTACAAAAATAAGCCACAAAACAGTTTTCTTAAACATTTTTACTGGCTCGTTATACCCTTCGCTCATGGAGTGAAAGGCTATATTTTTTTTATTTTGTCAAATTGAACTTGGCGAAAAAAAAGAAGACCAAAATAGAAATGCTTTAAAATTTTGCGACTGGTGAGTTGTAAATGTTTCATAAAACACCTTTTAAGTTTAAGGAAAAAATAGGAATTGCTCCCACTGTCAGCTCGCTCTTTCTAAGAAAAACGTATTTATTTACCCTGTAAAATTTTCAATATTTTGTCATCATCATTTGTGTGATGTGATTTAACACAGTAAATTTTGATTATTTTGCCGAGCTATCGCTGAGAGAAAAATTTAATTGTCGGACTATTTGTGCTTCAAAATAAATCCCTAATACCTGACCTGTTTTATATGATTGGCACATAAAAAAAAACGGTCAAGGTGTATCAATGGTTTTCGCTCGCCCAGCATTTGAAATACCATCCGTCAGATGGATGCGACTTGACCGATTTTTTTACGAAATTCCAACTCCATTTCTGCGGTTTTCATTCTTTAAGAATTTTATGCTCATTATCAGTAGACATTTCGGAGTGCTTGTAGTAGGCAGCCTAAACTTAAAAATTTTAAAACAGCAATTTTTGAAAATATTTGCGCATTACTCATTATACTTGAATTTTTAAATCGAAACAAATTTCTATATTTTTGGAACCAGGAAATGCCACGGCATTTGTTCTTATAGAGTAGATTTAGGTTTATCCTGAAGCTTTTGGAGTTTAAAAATTTAAAAATTCCCGATAAGATGTGAAACATTCAGCGTGCCAATTTTGCATCAGGTATGGTTTGATTATCTTATTGCGTGAACGCCTCTAGGAAGTGGAGCACTTTCTGAGTGGTGGCATCCGAAAATAAAAGGTTCCATGATATTTTGGCCCCTTGAAAGTGGTGGCCCTGGGCGACTGCATAGTTCGCCCACCCCTATGGCCGGCCCTGACTATAGCGTTACAAAGTATAGCCACACAATATCAATTGTTACCACTAGTTTCCATTTATGCTACGGTAATTAGATAGTTTGTATGGAGCACTGATAAGTGCACAACACGCTTAAGTGCACGAAAAAATTGTGCATTATCGATGTGCACTTATCCGTGTTTTACTGTATTTAGGTACTGGAAAGTTGTGTATAACAACTTTTTCTTAAAGTGTTCCTTTATAGATATATTTACGAAAACCTGTTTATTTACGCGTTTGACCAAGCGTAGGCCCTTTAGGGAAGCCTACATCAATGACCATAAAATCTTCAAACATATACGACTTTCTCGTAAAATGTACCGTTGTAGAAAGATTATCAAAAATGCTTGCCGGAAAGCAGACAAATTTACAAGTTTGACGGGTCATAGGTCGCTTTTAGGGACACACTTCAATGGAGACTTTTGTCATTCTGTTGGGAACGATAGAAGACACATATGAGGGCACACGGATTGTTATAACATTTTGATAAAAGGTACATGAGCCAAAAATTCATAAAAAAAATACTTTTTTGGTGATCGTTATGTAGATATTCCCGATATTGCCGCCCTCGCCAAAAAAACCTTAATAATTCGTAAAATAATTCTTCGTTGAGTTTGCGCTTTTTAGTAGCTGCCCCCATTTTCATTGAAGGGTATCTAAATTTCGGCTGCGCCCGAAATTAGCCTCGCCCTCGTTTATCTTAAATTTGAAATCAGCGACCTAAATTTACCTTAGTGTTTCTGCCATGTCGATCGGACGCGTATTTCCTCGAGAAAAGAGGGATGCCATTTTGGGAACGGCAGCCTCTGCATGTTTCCATAAATTTCCTATTTCACCCAACTTCAACCGACTCGTCGCTCGATTTTAACTCGGTAACAAAAACCTGCCTCGTCGGTTCTTTTTAACTCGGTACCAAAAAAAACCGACTCGTCGGTTCATTTTAAATCGGTACCAAAAAACAGACTCGTCGATTCTTTTTAACTCGGTACCGAAAAACCGACTCGTCGGTTGGTTTTTAACTCGGTACCAAAAAACCGACTCGTCGGTCGGTCGGTTTAACCCTTCTGTCGGCACATAGGTCTGGCCAGACCTTTGGCACTATATTTTGATCAAAAAAGTATAGAAGATGAAATCGCAGCGACCTCATATTTCATGATATCCTAGAATAATATGTTTAGAAGCATTTTGCAAAAATTTAAAAAAAATCGGTTGAATTTTTGAACATGTTTTTGATGATTTTGAATTTATAGTGCTTTTTGATACCCAATAGGTCTGGCCAGACCTATAGTTTTTCCCCCATTTTCGTCGTGAGGTAAAAAGTGAAAATACTAAATTCTCTTAAAAATCTCCTATTTATAATGTAATAAAGTCATTAAAATTCAATATGTACGATAAACGATAAGATTTTTTGAGATTTTGCTTTAAAAAGCCGTGAAGTTAGCAAATTGGGTACGCCTAATTTTATCCCGTCTTATAACATCACCTATTCAACTGAGATTTGATTCTAGGAAAATCAAAAGAGTTTTATTTCCTTTGTAATAGTATGAACTAAGTATAAGTGACTTATGATGGTGTTTATTAATAGATTTAATTGAGATATTTACGGAAAATTTAGAATTTAATGATTTTTGGGATTGAAAATTCCCTGTTTCTTTCTATCTATTTTCCCAAATCTGCAGACTAATATCGTGGTAAAATCTACCAACAAAGGGCCAAATATTTCCCCACAGATATTGGAATTGGATAATTTTATCAAACTTTCTGTGCGGATACGCAATGAAAAAAGAGAAGCAAAAATAGAAGAAAAAAAAGGGAGAAACATGTTTGTACTAATAACACCTCAAAATATGTCTTCTTCAAAACGCCTCTAGTATATCTGCAAAAACGATTTTAATGCTTTTATTGTTTATAAATGGCTGTAAAGAATGGGTAGAATGATTATACCGATAAAAATTTCACCTTTTTCTAAAAATTAAAATTTTTTTCTCAGTAGGTCCAGCCAGACCTATTGGGTATAGAATATGCATATTGTAGTAGGTGCCGACAGAAGGGTTAAACCCGGTACCAAAAAACCTGAAAAAAAACGGCTCATGGTTGAAGTGAATCGGTATACCAAAAAACCGACTTGTCGGTCGGTTTTTTTAAACTCGGTACCATAAAACCGACTCGTCGGTAGGTTTTAACCCGGTACCGAACACGCCTAATCTGTGCCAATCTCTGTGAATTTCTAGAAACGGAAAATACCACAGGAAATATTAGTAGATAGATACTACCAACGCCGTCTAGATTTTAAGGCCGCAATGTAGAAAAATCGCCTACTAAGTTTGCACTGTTTTGTTGTTCCTTTTAATTACGTGATATGCTTGTTGTTGTTGTTTCTTCGTATCTTTCCACAATTTAGTAGGCAAACGGCACAGCTGAGTTACGGCCTTGATGTATGTAGATGGCGTTGATACTACCTATCTAAAGCCCCAACCAGAAAAAATTAAAAGAAAACACTTGAGACGTATCTAATCGAACATTTACTCCTACATTGCGTGTAAAGCGATGTTAGTCGATTCAATGCGGATACGCGTTGTGTAAAATTTATTTCCATGAAAACGTCCTTTTAGCGTTTTATATTAATGGAAAATGGACCACAATACATAGTATGTATGTAAATATGGTGTAGTGTTGTATCAGTGTAATTCCTGAATCCCATGAGAGTCCCTATACAGGGTGTCCCGCGACTCTTGGTACATACGATAATGGGTGATAGTACAGCTCATTTGGGTACAATTAATGTTCTACATGACCCCTCTATCTTTAACCGTTATAAAGTTATAGCATTTTTTGTTAATCGTCTCAGAAACCTCGACCTGCAGAGCAAAATCACTATTTGCCACACTCCCAAATATTTGATCCGAGATTTGACTTTACTTTCTGAAACTCCACAAAATTCTACATAAAATAACTGTTTTGCCAATTAAATAATTTAAAACCCTACCCAGATACAACCATTCAAACTTTTAAGAAATTCGAAAATTGATTTTTCATTGAAAATTTAAATTGTAAAATCGTAACGGTACTTTGAACTGACAAATGTGCAAAGTTGATAAAAGTTGCCTCATAATGTTAGCTTTCGAACGACATATAAAAATTAGGGTCTTAGGATTTAAAAATTTGCATATCTTACGTGTTAAAGAGAAAAAAATTGTGGTTCCAAGAGAAAACCAAAGTAAACGTTTCCGCAATTTTTGTACGAGTTTTATTTCGTAAACAAGATTTTTTTTTAATAAAAAACGAAAAAAACACGATACCAAGGTTAATTTCAGGCGCGGCCGAAATTTTGATACCCTTCACTCATTTCGGGCTAATATTTTTTTTCCGGCGTACTTATGACTTATTTTAATCCCCCCCATTCTTTCACTTTCGTTTTCACATAGTTTCGTTACCTCGATAAAAGATATTTGCGTGAGGTTTCGTTAGAATAACTGCACAAACGGAATTTGGTGGGAGGGGGGATGCCCCCATAGTACGAATATATTTTGTTTTTACATATTTTTGTACTTTCTATAAAGACACATTGCAAAAACAAATACATATATTCGTATTATGGGGCCATCCCCCCTCCCACCAAAGAAAGTTTTTTTTTCGTTTGTGCAGTTATTCTAACCAAACCTCACGCTAATATCTTTTATCGAGGTAACGAAACTATGTGAAAACGGAAGTGAAAGAATGGGGGGATTAAACATAAGAACACCGGAAAAAAATATTAGCCCGAGAAGAGTGAAGGGTATCAAAATTTCGGCCGCGCCCGAAATTAACCTCGGTATCGTGTTTTTTTTTTCGTTTTTTATTTAAAAAAATCTTGTTTACTAAATAAAACTCGTACAAAAATTGTGGAAACTTTTACTTTGGTTTTCTCTTGGAACCACGTTTTTTTCTTTTTAACACGTAAGATATGCAATTTTTTAAATCCTAAGACCCTAATTTTTATATGTCGTTCGAAAGCTAACATTATGAGGCAACTTTTATCAACTTTGCACATTTGTCAGTTCAAAGTACCGTTACGATTTGAATATTTAAATTTTCAATGAAAAATCAATTTTCGAATGTCTTAAAAGTTTGAATGGTTGTATCTGGGTAGGGGTTTAAATTATTTAATTGGCAAAACAGTTATTTTTGGTAGAATTTTGTGGAGTTTCAGAAAGTAAAGTCAAATCTCGGATCAAATATTTGGGAGTGTGACAAATAGTGATTTTGCTCTGCAGGTCGAGGTTTCTCATACTATTAACAAAAAATGCTATAACTTTATAACGGTTAAAGATAGAGGGGTCATGTAGAACATTAATTGTACCCAAATGAGCTGTACTATCACCCGTTATCGTATGTACCAAGAGTCGTGGGACACCCTGTATAGAGGTGCCAATGTTGAAAGCCCACTTGCCTGTCGTTAGCACGTAAAGTACTCACCTGACATAAGAGAGAGGAAGTGAATGAGCTTATATTTCCGCCAAGGATGTGGATCAGGTATACAATGTTGGATTATTTTTAGAATTGACTGAGATGTTTTTTTTAGGATAAAGGGATTTCCGCGTTATATTAATAGCTAAAGAATGAAATATGCATGTGAAAAATTTAATGTATGAAAAAAAATCTGTTATGATGAGAATTTCGTGTTAGGTACATATCTAATTTATTTTTTTTTTCAATTTTAAATAGATCTTGGCGAAAATTAAGCATGTACATATATAAATTGGATAGACTAAGCAAAAGTGTGAAAACTTCATTGCAAAAATTACCCTAATTCTGTGGTTGCTATTTGCGAAGCAGGAGTTCATCAAATTTTCCAATTTCCTTGTTAACTTATGTATACCAACTAACTACTGTTGTTGATAAACGTATAAGCAAATCATTTGAATTATGTATGTATTCGAAATCTCATTAATTATACTCTAGCAAACTCTCAAAACTATTAGTATTCTCGTATTAATTAGGAAAACTAATGTTTTGTCGAACGAGACACGTGTTCGCTTTCCGCCATTTTATCTGAAAAAGCTATTTTCGCAAACAAGAACACTTGTTAGTTTTCAATAATAAGTTTATTGTACATTTCAGACAATTTGATTAAATTATTGTCAGATAAACAATAATCATTTTCAATCGACTGTATGTGAATACAGAGCCGTGCGAAGACAATTTGGCGGTAAAATTGATTTTTACACAACCTAAAAGTGACTTATTCATTCATACATTATGAATCGGCAAAAGTTTGAAAGTAAATAATTACTATGGCAAAAGTGTAGCCCTTAGTAATTGATTGCATACTTTTAAAACTGGCCGTAGAACTAAAAATGAATTTTATGGGCGGCTATCGGCAAGTATGTTCCTTTAAAAAAGAACAAAAATAAATGAAAAAAAAAATCCTTGGGCTACCACGGAATTAGTCAAACTGAACAGAGCGAAAAATAGAGACAATTTGCCTTGCCTAAGGGTTTATATTGCCGGCAATATTGCCAAAAGCTAGAAAGTAACTTAGTTGGCGGACTAGGGGCCGGATGTACAATCATGGTTTAAGTAATGGTTGTCAGTTAAACCGTCGATGGTTAGGGCTCTAGTACACAATCATATTTGGTAATATTTATATTATAATATGCTTAAGCCTACTTGATTTCGCTTATTGCACGTCTAAAGATTTATACTGAATGAATCGAGTAGGCTTAGGCATATGACATACATATTATAATAGAAATATGACTGTGTAATGGAGCCCTTAGAAAATGTGTACAAAAAGTTAAACTGCCGTTTAAACTACGAATTATCCTTATAGCTGGTTCACACTATATTAAAATCATATTTGGTCCAAAATAAATCAGTCAAAACAGTAGTAGATGGGTTTGAATCGTATGTCACTAAATTCAAAATGTTTTGTAGAATACACTTGAATTATTAAAGTTGCATTACAATATGGGACAACTGTTGATTCAATTTAGATTTTAATTAATATTGTAAACAGTGTGTATTAAAAAACTAAATTTCTCTCATTTATAAACAACTAAGGTTTCTATGGAAACATGTGTACGAATACAGTCGAACTTGCCTAAAAGGACACATCTACAACCCGAGCATTTCTCTTAATTTTTATTTTCACCGACGTTTTCTTACATATCCTGCAAAGAAAACGAAGTTTAAAGGCCTAACACTCCCATGGCCAGAAACGAAGCAACATTTTTCTCACTAAACGAGCTGGCAAAAAGTTTACTTTTAAAATTTAATGTTGAAAAATTGTATTTAAAAAAAAAACATTTTAAGGACAATTGTAAAAAATGTAATAATCATAGCATAACAAAAAAAAACACAAAGCTAATTTCGAGCGGGCCAAAACTTGGATACCCTTCACTTTCATTCTGGCTTCACTATAACTTGTGTTCCAAATTAGTCCGTTCCTGTACATCATTTTTGTAACTTATCTTTTTGGGTGCGGTTTCAATTTCAGCTTCTTTTCCGTCTGTTCTTATCTAACCAAAAACAACAAAGTTGTAAAAGTTACCCCGCCAAAGAAAAATTCATCTGCCGCAAAAAGAATACATATCACTCCGATCCGCTGCTGATATCTAATTTTGTTTGCTGGATGTACTTTTGTTTTAGGTGTAAATGCTGGAGAAGTTTAAATGTAGAGGACTACTTCTTAAAGTAATTTGGTGGGAGCTTTAACATTTTATTCAGTGCCACTTTGACGGCTCCCTCCAAATTACTTTAAGAAGTAGTCCTGTACATTTAAACTTCTCCAGCATTTACACCATTGTCACAGTGTCCTCATGTCCCAATGTTCTAATATCCCAGTGTCCCAATGTCCTAATATCCTAATGTGCCAATGTCCCAATATCCTGATGTCCTAGTGTCCCAATTTAGGTCCTATTGTCCCAATGTGCAAATATCACAGTGCCCCAATGGTTTAATGTCCGAATGTCCCACTACCCTAGTGTCCCAATGTCCCAGTATCGGAATATCCCAATGTCCCAGTCTCCCACCTAATGTCCTAATATCTATCTCCTTATGCCCCAATTTCCTAATATCCCAGTACCCCAATGTCCCAAATGTCTCAGTATCCTAATGTGATAATATCCCAATGGCCCAATGTCCTAATGTACCAGTGGTCAGTGTCCCAATGTCGCAGTATACCAAGTGTCCCAAGGTCCCAATAGCCTAATGTCCTAATATCCCAGTGCCCCAATGTCCCTGTATCTCAATGCCCTAATGTCCCAGTATCCCAATGTTCCAATATCCCAATGTGCCAATATCCCAATGTTACAATGCCCCAATGTTCTAATACCCCGATGTCCCAGTGCCCCAATGTTCCCACGTCCCAGTTTCCCCAGTGTACCTAATGTCCCAATGTCCTAATGTGTTGATGTCCTAATATCCCAATGTCCTAATGACCCAAGACCCTAATGTTCACATGTTCTTATATCCCAGTGCCCCTATGTGCGAATATCCCGATGTCCCAATGTCACAACATTCCAATGTCTCAGTGGTCCAATGCCCCTATGTACCAGTGTCCCAATGTCCGATTGTCCCAAGGTCATAATGTCCCAATGTCCTAATATCCCAGAGTCCTAATGTCCCAGTCTCCCAGTGTCTTAATGTCCCAATATCCCAATGTCCCATTGTCCCAATATCCTGATGTCCCAATGCCCCAATATCCCGATGTCCCAATGTCCTAATATGCCGATGTCCCCACGTCCCTGTTTCCCCATTGTGCCTAATGCCCCAATGTTCTAATGCCCCAAGACCCTAATGTCCCAATTTCCTAATATCCCACTACCCCAAGATCCTAGTCTCCCAGTCTCCCGGTGTCCCAATATCCAAATGTCCCAATGCCGCAGTGTGTTTTAAAAAATGGTCAATGCGATGAGCCGATAGACGCAATTGTTGGAAATCTTTTGTTAACTTTACCTATTAATTTACCGTTATTCCATCCACTTATCTAAATGGAAGACATTGATTCTTTAGAAGGACCACCAGAGGATCATTCGTTCCAAATTTCATAAAAATCCCATCACGAAGAGAGACAGTAGAAGCAAGTCTTTCTGCAACTGTAGACTTCATTCTGAAATTGGGTTACTCGCTTAAGTCTGTGAGGGTGAAAATTTCACCGTTTATTGCATATATCTTACCCGTTATTGTGCCGATCGAAGATTTTATTTGAAAGGCACTAGAACAGGAAATGTGGAATATTTTGGTAAAAATTTTTTTTTGGGGGCTGTTGCCTCGAAGGCTGTAGCCTGGTCAAACAAAAAAGCAAGTTGTCTCCGGTAATCATAGACTTGTTCGCTTTCGTTTTTCTTTTCCTTTGGCGGGCGAGACGCTCTCGCGTCTCTTGATATATAACTTGGTTGCTACATAACTTTAAAATTGAACGAGTAAAAAGCGTCGCATACGGACATCGCCCAATCGACTCCTCTCGTGTACTGATCATATTTTATATTTTTACATATTTTAGATGGTGTGAGATGCTTCCTTCAATGCGTTATAAACTTCATGACGAAGTTAATTTACCATTTCACTTAGAAAGCGAAGAGTATAAAAATGATCATCTGCCTTTCACAAAAACAAAAACTTTCTTAGAAAAATAAATCAGGAAGAAATTTAATCCCCCAATGCGGTGTTCGTCTATGAGAAGTTCGACTGTAACGTAAATTGGTTGTCAACTACACCACGAATCACGTAATTACGCGGTGTATAGGAGAGGACATTTGAGACGTCTTCAGCTTCAGCATCAAAATCACTTATGAAAATTTTGAATCTGCGTCACGTAAATTTGAGAATTTTAATAAAAATGGTCACTTGTGAAATTCGTTGTTCACAATTTCACAAGTTCATGTGCGCATAACGAATCGAAAAATGTCCTCGGTACCTTCTTTTTTATTATTTCATGAGCTAAATAGCAGTAAGCGTTGAAATTTGCAAAATAGAATTTGCTCAATCGTAAACAATCAAGGTTACCATGGAAGTCAACTGCAGTTTAAAATTGTTTAACCAATCAGCAGTCAGCACGCACAAGTTAAACGTTTCGTGAGCAAGGTAATGGCTGATTGGTTGAATAATCAGCTCGCTCAATCGCAAACAACCAATATTTCCATGGAAATTTGTATACGTCATAATATAAATTAATAGGCAGAGCGAAATACAAATATTTTCTGGTTGGGATTTTAATTAGAAAGTGCAACTAAAAAATAGCAGTATCAAATAGTTGTTCTTAGGTTAATATTGTTTTTAAATTATGACCTGTTTCGAGAGCAATTATTAATTCGCTTCTGTTCAGGGAAGGAGTGTTATTCACTATCCCAATTTTACGTGGGTATCTAGTAATATTGAAAATTGGCGAATTTTAGTCACTTTTCTGCGGCATTTTCCTTTCTTTTAACTATGACGAAATAAATAGTTTGATATCACGGCTCGACCACAATGATTAACTAAGGATACCCCCTGTACAAAATGACCCATTAAGGGTTCTTTCTGTGCGTTTTATTAATCTACACGTACTGTGGAACATAATGTCGTGATGCGTCATTTTTCATGAAAGGTACCTTAGTTTGATTGAGCTGATTTTGGTGACAAGTATTTTGGCGCCCTTTCCAGCACAGGCTTGTCCAACATAGCGCCTTACTGTATTTTTTTCTTCCACATAGGTACCTACTACAAACTACTGTCCGAATTCCACTTTTTTTTATATGTATACCACTTAATCACAAGGCTTCACATTTACTTCAAGTTCAAAAAAATGTGCCGAAAAAGCAAAAATTTAAGCTTTAGAGTGTTTTTTGCCTTGGGGTCTGTCAGACCCCACTGAACCATTTACGTATGTAAAATTAACCTGAACCATCCGAGGGTTAACTCCATGGAAATTTTTCCATTACATGCATTATGTAGAATACCAATACAGTATCCATGTGAATGCGATCCAGGGTTAACCAGTGACGGAAGGTGGCAATTTTACTACTGTCCATGGGCACCATTGACAGTAAAACCAGCGCTGTGCCCAGCGCCCATTTCCTTGCATGCTTTTTTAAGTCTTTATTTATTTTGTGCCTTATTCAAATTGACAGCACTTAAAAACACCACTTTACCGCACGAGTATATGGATTTAAAATTCAATTAAGTACGAGAAAACTTTTCCGTCATATGTGAAAACTATCAGCTGTTTTTCATGCAATTCCATTCATCAATGTTAGGTACGTATATACACATATGGACAAAAAAATAAGTACACCACTCATGTACCTTTTTATGCCAAATTTTCATACCCTTTTTAAAATTGAATTACCCCAAATAGATAGTCATTACAACAATTAGGATACAACTATGCCAACGGAATCGAAAAACTAAATGGCATCCCCCTATTTTCTTAGTCCCTACCGATATTAGCTTTGAAGTGGGTTTTCAGCTTGGTCAAAATAATAAGTACACCATCGGTTTTTTTTTAATTTTGACAACAAGTTGCTATTTTCTGTAAGGATTTGTTTTTTTATTAATTGGTGTATGCCAGAAGCCTTAAATTAAAAACAAACAAAAATACTTAAGCGGCGAAAAACGCATGGTAGGTACGAAAAAAGAAGTTTAAGTTCGAAACTTTGAAATAGCGAAAAAATTATTCTCTCAATAACGAAATAAATCAGCTAAACATTGTATTTACTGTGTAATTCATTAAAAAGTAAATATAAGCAGTCTCAAATACAGTTAAGTCCATGTAAGGGCCTTAAGGACAACTGTCGGTCTCATTATTACTATGGCGAGAAAAGTTCTCTTGGTGATTTTCGCGGCAAATATTTAAAATATAGAATCCCTTTGAAAAGTTAATCGACGAATACAAGAAGTAAAGCAGTTTTGACAAAAAATTTGGAAGTTTCCATGGCGACGTCAAAAAGTGTTGACGGTTCAAGAAAATTTGGGAGGGATAGTTTTTCTTGTTCCAGACCGAACAATGAAAACTCACAGAATAGTCTGTTTTATTTATGAGATCGGAATAAATTTGATTGGAAACTACTCTTGTCGTAATATTCTTCATTCAGGAAAAAAAATAATATAATGTATGCTACATCTACTGACTATTTCCCATGGAGGCGAAAAAACGTGGTCTATGGTTTAATTTTCATAGTTTGGTTTCGTTCAAATATACCTAATAACCGTTACAATGAGGCAATTTCCATATAAGAAATGTTAGTTTAGAGTCCTAGAATATTTCCCTGATGAACACACACACTTTGAATGGGGATTTCAGCAGGATATTAACCCTAACCGTACCTCAGAAACTAGTCAAGGATCCGCTTCAACCAAGTCGGGTGGCTTTTCGCGTTGTTACTAGAGTTAAATTGAATCTGTAATGTTTAGGGGGAGTTGAATCAATGAAACAGAAACACAGTTTTCATAAAACGGACCAATTACGGAATTTCCTGGAAGTAACTGGATGTATGGATGTATGGGAACATACCATAAGAATTATCTCCAAAAGGCCAACAAAAACCTTTTTTCTTTCAAAATAATGAACCATTTACTTTTAAATAATAAAATAAATTAAATTCTGGTCGAACCAGAACTTAATATTTTAATTAAAACAAGTTTTAATCAAATTAACTGACATGTACTTATTATTTTGTCCAGCCTATTTTAGTCAGTTCGTACTTTTTCAAGGTAAATGAAAGCTGTTATTTATTATAATATGCTAATTTACATATTATTTCATTCCTTACCAATTAAGTATTTAAATCTATCCATATGAGTTTATTTCCTCAAATAACTACTTGGCTACAGGGTGATAAGAAAAATTAGTATGGGTGTACTTATTTCTTTGGCCATATGTGTATGTACATACAAAGTTGGTAAAAGCAATAAAAGTTCAAACCTTTCCCTGAATTTATTTAATGGCAAGTGATTAGATAAAAAAGTGCATAGTCCATAGCCCTTTTCCCCCATTTCGCTTAATTTCTCCAACGATTCTGCATTGAACCTTGACTATAGCCACTGTGCTTCTCTTGCTTCTTTTGTATTATGCAGTGGTGTTGGTGTATGTGCGTGCACTCCAAATGAACACAATTTATATTTATCACCTTGGGGTGGGCACACTTCACTAAAGCAGCTTGCAGCTTATAAAATCTAGGAACTCCATAACATACGACGACACGAGTAAAGCTACAATCCAGCTAGATAGAAACTATTATAGGTAATAGCTGTACGCTGAAGGGAATTCCTGAAGCTTTATGTACACAGTCAATGGCACGTGTTGAAAAATTGTGGTCAATCTAAAGTTTGTTCTTTGTGTGGCCTCCTCGATTGCCGCAATGTCCTGCGATGCTTCAGTAGCAATCACCAAACCTACACACTCTGCTGTTCAGCCATAGACATACACATATTCTTTCGTATTTTTTTTTTTTTGTTAGTGCACTGCACTTACATACTGTCAATCAATTTGTTCAAGCTCTTAACAGCCGCTGCAGTAGGTAGGTACACGTACAGGGCTTCGATTTTCCGTAGATTTTGTCGCAGAGCATAATGCCTAAGTTGAATTGACATGAACTAATCGGTGGTCCATTTCTTGGATGTGTGATTGAAAATCGGTAACAACAGTACCTACTTTAAAAAAAAATCTCCAGGAGATTTAGGTGCCGGGAAGAGGGGTATGAACGTTTAGTCACCCAAGCCAATCAGCTAGTGCTTTAGTAACGATTCTGGGCGATCAAATCCCATTTAAGTTTTAATAACACTTAACGTGACCGATTCTACGTCCTTTATCCCATTGTCTCCGAAATCCTAATGAAAATTATTTATTCACAGAGAAATGTATGAATTCAAAAATTCGAAGCTTAAGCTCATAAAAAGCTTCCCAGCTTATAAGGTAATAATTGGGCGGAACTTTAGGCTTCAAGCTGTGAATCATCGAACCTCACTTACAAGCCATCTAGGCATATTATTTCACAGGGATATGTATGAATTCAAAAATTCAAAGCTTATGCTAAAAAAAGCTTCGCGGCTTATAAGGTCATGTGGCGGAATTTTAGGGTCCAAGCTGTGAATCATCGAACCTCACCCACAAGTCATCTAGGCCTATTACTTCACAGGAATATGTATGAATTTAAAAATTCGAAGCTTAACCTAATAAAAAGCTTCCCGGCTTATAAGGTAATGGGGCGGACCTTTAGGCTCCAGGCTGTGAGTCATCGAACCTCACTCATAAGTCACAAGTGGTGAAGTCATTATAACTTGACGGCTAGTTCTACAAAATCGTATTTAACCCTAGAGAGATAATCATATTTTTTACCCTTGAAAAGATAATCATACGTCAATTGCAAAATTATCATTTGTTTGTGTATATAATATTAATTTTAAAAAAGTGGTTCTATAGGAGAAAGTGGGCTGTCCTTTCAATAGATTAAAATAAAGGATATTTTCATCAAAACAGGCTTTTAGTGGTTATATCCAAGTAAATACACATCCACATTTTGAAGATTTATAAAAATGTCAATTCGGGGCAATTAAAATATTTTTCAGTACAAATTTATTCTACAATCGATTCGACGTATATTTGACTTATGACCCCCAATATCTTAGGCTGTCGCAGGGCCGGATTTACCCTCTGTAACGCCCCTGGGCAGTAGTCGAGTTGCCGCCCTTCGTCACTAGTTTAAGCTGAAAATAGATCAGTCGCATTCATGGGAGGTGTACAATGTTGTTTAACGTATGTACGTTGTTTTCTGACGTTGCTGGAAGTAGCAGAACTTCAGTGAAAATTGCAGTTAATTTAATTCTTAGAAAGGTATTTGGATTGAACTTCTAACCAAAGCTAATGTTCAGAATATATGTATGCTCATGGAGGAGCGGATAGTCCTTGGAGTCCGTTCTCCCGCAACAGCCCACTAAATTGATTGTTTTCAATACGGGATGAGTTTCCGTAATGTTTAGTGAAATTAATTAATGAATTAAGTCCTTTTTCTCTTAGTCACAACCATTCTCCAGCTGCAGGCCCAGAAATGGCTGTTTTAAATACTAAAGGAACCCAGCCCGAAATAGCAGTTTCCGGGAGAAGGAAGTGGATATGCTATACCAGGAAAAAGAAAGTGGATCCAGGGAACAGATCCGTTTATTGGTAGTCAAGGTGGTCAAAACGTTTCGTTATAATCGGGTAGAATTTAAAAAAAGTAAAGGTGTCCTGTGTTCTTGGTTCCGAGTGTATGTTACTTCTCCCACGCTCTGTGGCTCACTGAGTTGAGTCGCACTCTACGATGCTAGTAATCTAGAGGTCCGGAGATCGAATCTCGGCGTGGTCCAGGAAATATATAGTGCTTGCAACATTATATACACTCCTCTATATGCAATGTAAAGTCCCTCCTAGACCAAGATATTATGAAAGGAAAAACTCTAAAATGAAATATGAGGCCAGGCATTTCGTTGCAGATTTTCAAAAAAATTGTGTTCTTGGCTCTCCACCAATGTCGTCGATGGTCTGTGCCGGTTAGAAAACCATTACCATAATTTTAGAAACCTCTCCGTGTACAAACAAGCGCACTGGTTTGAGGTGATTAAAAAAACTGTCGCCGCCTACTTCTTTAATCATTTTCACCGAGCTCTAAATATTTTTCACCGCAGACATTGTAAAAAAAAACAAATCAACTCAAGATTTTAATTTTTCAGTGATATTTAAGTTTTCGAGACTTTGCGCTTCAAAAGAGTGTACAGGTATCTAGACGAAAAATTCATTTTACTTGTTCATAATTAGTAGGTAGCTTGCTGTACGTTATTAAGGTAAAAAGTAGAAGGCATCGGTAAAACCTATTTCTGTAGGAAATTTCGCAAAAATATATTATCATTGCTGCACAAATATTTTATAGTAAACGAAAATTGAACCAGATACAAGAGTAACATAAAGAACAGTCATCGGTGCAATTCACATGCGAAATCACTGTCTAGTTCACCCCTGAAAAGTTAAGGTTGCCTGAACTCATTAGAAAGGTACTAGCCCAACTTCGGTTCGGTTTTTGTTTGTGCCTATTAATTCAATTTTTATCTCGTGTAGTACCGCGAGCATTCACAAATTCTGCCCTGTTTGCGGTGGCAATTTCTTCCAATACCCTTCTGAACCCCCTGGAATTTACATTTATTTCTGCGCATCATGGTGATACCTAGAACAATCCTTAGATAATCCAGATTCACGGTGACTTCACTCTTTCTGCACTGATCTCACCAACGTAGGAAGATCAAAATGGGAAACAAAAATGTAAGCCAAAATAAAGAAAACCATTCGCTCTTAAGGTATTCTTCAGAGCGATGATTGCGGAATCGAATGATGGTACTAGGACTTGAAAATCCACAAAAATCACGAACATGAAAATGAAAGTTTCAGTAATATGGCTAGCCTTAGCCCCCTCCAGGACAAGATCCTGGTTGCACCACTGCTCGAAGTAGAATATAAACGGCTGAGTGAACGCACCATGCCCCACAAGGGGTTTCGGTACAAACAAGAAGAAGAAGAAGATAAACTGGCAGGCTGAACCCTACGGCGACATTTTTAACGCCCCGTGCACAGATAGGGCGGCAATATTCGAAACGCCTACTGACATCAGATATGTAAGTCCGCCATACTGACCAACGAAACGAATTTTGCAATGAATGCCCAAGTTGCCTTGAATCCGCCGCCAAGCTGAGTTTGACATGGGTTATGTTGTTTTCGAGAGCCTCTGTAACTTATTCGCATAGACCTGCGACTTACGAAAATCTCAAAATAGAGTTCAATCGTACGAACTTGCATCACCTCTACGTGATCCATCCCCAAATCGCTCATGTAGAATGGGTAATGTGGCAGGTAGCGTCGTACTGTTGAAACCCGAAGCATAAAATTTAAGCAAAAGAAGTTGGTAATCATCCGCTTTCCGATGAAAGGAATGGTCTAACCAATGCCATTCTGAACGAAATATGGACCGATGAGACAACTAACCAAAAACGCACATCCAGCCTTGACACTATCTCATGTGTGTGATCTCATTATTGCGTTCAAAATTCGACTATTTTATTTGGTGCGATTTATTAGTCCAGAAGCGGGCCTCAGCTCCTCGCTCATGATAATATTCCAATGAAAATTTCTATCATAAAAAAATTAATTTGTAAGCATTCCAGAAGAGGAGCCCAACGCCGCCATGGCCGAGGTTCCCGACCAAGCAGATGTAGAGATGCCCGAAGACGATGAGCCACTGACTCCAGAGTTAATGGAAGCTGAGGTCACCCTCACAGTGTATCCGATGAGGAGTTCTCGTAACGCAGGAATTGGCGTGGTGCAATGCAACCTGCAACAAGCCATTCGAGCCTCGGATACAATTTCAGCGCGGTTCTCTAGCGAGGGGCTCGGCCTTGCCCTTATTCAAGAACCGTGGCAACACGAAGGAATCGTCAAAGGACTAAACGTAAGTAATGCGGAGGTGGTTTACGATAGACGCTCTAGCCGACCTAGAGCTTGTATTATGATTACCAAGCGCATTGATTACATTTGCCTTTCAGAATTTACAAACAGTGACATGGTGGCCATCGAGATCAACCCCGCTAGAGAGGGCAGCCATAACCTAGTGGTTGTTTCGGCATACCTAGCGGGGGACAAGGAAGTGCCGGCGATGGAATTCCAGCGGCTAGCTTTTCACTGTCAAGCTTACAGTAAGGACTTATTGATTGGAGGCGACGCGAATGCCCATCACATACTCTGGGGTAGCTCAGACACTAACAGAAGGGGTGAGTACTTACTTGATATTATTACCTCTCTAGAACTTGACATTCTCAATAGGGGATGTCAGCCCACTTTTGTCACCAGAGCAGGGAAGGAAGTCCTTGACATAACTCTGTGTAGCAATTCGATTACGGACAACATCCGCAACTGGCATGTGTCGGACGAACCGTCTTTGTCCGACCACATGCACATCCGTTTTAATATAGCCTCCTCGGACCCTGTGCCCATCGAGCGGAGGGTCCCTCAGCTCACCGACTGGCCTGGATATTCTGAGACACTCAGGAAACACCTGCAGCACATAGACAGGAAGGCCCCTGGGTGGCTGAGCTTAGAAAGGCTAGTCGACGACACTACCAAGGCAATTGTATCTTCCTACGAAGAAAATTGCCCTATTAGGATCATTAAAGACAAGAAGTGTGTATCGTGGTGGAACAATGATCTTGCTCGCCTCCGGAAAAACGTGAGGAAATTATTTAATCGGGCCAAGCGTAACGGGGACTGGGACGTGTATCGTTCCACCCTGACAGAATATAAGAAGACCATTAGGGAAGCGAAACGGCGCAGCTGGATGACCTTCTGCGACAATGTTAACAGCACCACAAAAGCGGCTAGGCTGCATAAGGTGCTGCCGAAAAATGGAGCTAATGCTATTAGCACACTCAAAAGGCCGAATGGCAAAATCACTGAAATCTCGAGTGAGACAGGTATACTGCTTCTGGAAACTCATTTCCCAGGATGCAGATTAAATCAGACCGCTTTCCCACACTGCTGTAATTCCTTCAGGAGGTCCAACCGATTTGATTGGAGGGCAGAAAGGGATATATTTACCTATGATAAGGTTAGATGGGCGATTGGGACCTTTGATCCCTTCAAATCGCCTAGCATGGATGGTATCTTTCCAGCGTTATTACAGAAGGCGCAAGAAGAGTTGATCCCATTCCTAGTCAATATATATAGAAGTAGTTATGCTTTGGGATATATCCCAACAGCTTGGAGATCAGTGAGGGTGGTCTTGTCGCTGCACCCCAGACAATTCGCCTACCAACCAGGCAGATCGACTGAATCTGCACTTCATACCCTAGTGGCCATATCAAATAAGGAGATGGCACTTTGTGCATTCCTGGATATAGAAGGGGCCTTTGACAATACGTCCTTCGAGTCCATTGGTACGGCGCTGAGAACAAAAGGGGCAGATGTGACATTGATTACCTGGGTGCAACGCATGCTTTCATCGAGGAACATTTATACCAGCATCGGAGGGTCCACCCTCTCCGCCTTAGCCACTCGTGGCTGCCCACAAGGAGGGGTACTGTCCCACCTTCTTTGGTGTTTAGTTGTTGATGGACTGTTGTGGAAACTAACCTTAGAGAGGTTCTCCACCCAAGGATACGCAGACGATCTGGTCATCATGGTTAAGGGCAAATTTGAGGAAGTCCTACCCCATGTGCTCCACACCGCCCTGCGAATAGTTCAAGATTGGTGCACGGAGAGTGGTCTACGGGTCAACCCGTCCAATACCACGGTGGTTCCTTTCAGTAGGAGCAGGACAACAAGAACCCTGAGTTGTCCTACTATGTACAACTCCCAAATTAAAATGGCAAACCAAGTCAAATATTTGGGAGTCACTCTTGACAGCAAATTACTCTGGGATGACCACCTGAAATCGGTCACGGAGAAGGCGATCAAGGCACTATGGACCTGCAGAGGTTATGTAGGTAAGACCTGGGGAATTAAACCACATTTAATTCTGTGGATTTACAAGACAGTTGTTAGACCTATAGTGGAGTATGGGGCGGTGGTGTGGTGGAAAAGGGCTTCAACTAGCACTGGTAAGTCGGATCTAGGTAAGGTCCAGAGGCTTGCCTGTCTAATTATCACTGGAGCTATTGTTTCATGCCCCACCGCTGCCCTGGAGGTTCTTCTGGACCTAACTCCACTACACATTCACATTGAAGCTTCGGCGAGGCTGGCTGTTGGTAGGCTCAGGGCCTCCAGCACGACAGTCACTTTTAGCAATGATCAACTAAGATGGTTACAAGGTAGCAATACCCTCTGCCTACCTTCGGACTACCTAGTCAAGACATTACGCTTCAACGCGTCCTTTAAATCAGCAATCTGGGCGAGGGAAAGTTGGACGGATATGTTCAGGTCCCTTCACCCCAACACTATCAGCTTTTACACAGATGGATCTAAAACTGAGACAGGCTCTGGAGTGGTCCAGGTGTAAGCTACTCAGTACCTATGGGGAAATTAGCGTCTGTGTTCCAGGCGGAAGTACATGCAATCGAAATTTGTGCCAGAGAATGTCAGAACAAAGGATATGTCAACAGAAAGATAGCGATCTTTACCGACAGTCAGGCGGCAATCAAAGCTCTTACAAAACATACCTTTACTTCAAAACTAGTGGGGCTATGTCAGGAAATACTTCAATCGGTAGGATCTCGCAATGATCTTACACTCCTATGGGTTACCGGACACTCTGGAATAGAAGGGAATGAGCTCGCGGACGAACTCGCTAGGGTAGCCTCTGCTAGCCCCTTCTGCGGCCCGGAACCCTTCTGCGGTATTCCACTGTGTCTATGCAGAAACGAAATCACTGAGTGGGAAAAGACGACAGCCACCGTATGCTGGGAGGCCCTTCCAGGACTAAGGCAGTCGAAGCTTTTTGTAGCAACCTACTCTAAGAAACGCACTCTGGAGTTAGTTAAGCTCAGCAGGAACAGGGTCAGAATCATAAGTGGCCTCCTTACAGACCACTCCCGTCTGAACGGGCATTTAAGAACCATGCGCTTAGTCGCAGACGCGACCTGCCGTTTCTGCGAGGCGGATGACGAAACATCCACTCACATACTTTGCGAGTGTGAAAGACTGGCGATGCGACGGGAGGAATGCTTCGGCATAACTTTCCCTCTCACAGAGGACATCGCCTCCCTTAGCATGGGACAAATTAATCGATTTATCGACAGATGTCGGTTAGATAAATTTATCTAACCTGTAGAGTAGGCAATGGCACAATAGACCACCGGTACCGGTCGCAGTGCTTATGGCAAATATGCCGATGCCCTCATGTAATCTAATCTAATATAATCTAAGCATTCCAGAACAAATTAAGCGGGAGGGACACCACTCATGAGTTTCGTCAACTTTTTTCGGTGAAGCTATTGTATTTGACTCCTCTGCCGGTGCTGCCAAAAATGAAGATTGGAGCTTCATGCTGCTAGTATCAAGCTTACATACTAGTAATGTACATATGATTCGATCGAAAGCGACAAAAGTTGAACGCCTTCTAAAGAAATATCGAAAAATTTCATTCCTTTTCACTTTTTTGCGTTCGGCTTTTTTTAAGCCGCATACAATGGCTATATCACGTTCCTCTAACATTATCTCTCGCTAAAAAGTGTCTGTGAGGTAGAAGAAAGGATAATGCCACAAAAATCGTCGAGCTCATATACCAGACATTTACGAGTTCTAAAAAGGCTAGGTCAGGAGAGGCGCCAATTCGATGGCCATTTCAGGATGGGAAGCGTTCAGATAACGACTCTACTGTCGGTGAATGTGAAGGGATGCCAATTCTTTCCTTTTTTTTTATTTATTATCCTATAATATCGAAATGTGTATATTTCACACAACATTAATTCAATGGATGAAAGTTTCAGAAATATGCCGAAAAATTAGGGGAATATGGGAAATCCGGTCCTGGATGCATGATATTGATATCTCATCATAAGATAAGACAAAGTAGTATAGAAATAAAAGAGCCAAATAACATTTTCACTGCCAACTATGATATCTCCAATTCTCTACTTTTTTCGAGTTGTGAATGCTAATATGTTCGCGAGAAAGCAACTTTCAAAAATTTGCCGCCCCTTAAAATCTGCCGCCCCGGGCAGCTGCCCGATTCGCCCATATGGGAAATCCGGCCCTGAGGCTGTGTAGCACCCAAGCCAATAATTTTGCCACGTAATTACGCCTACAGACATGAATTGAGTTAAATCTTGGAACCAACAAATTATAAAGCTTCACTTATGAGATATACGTCGATTCGACGTAGATTATCTCTAGGGTTAATGTTCATGGATAACAAAAATTCATTTTTTTCGACAGACACACATTGCGTTGATCGTCCACCTGTCCACGCCCATCAAAATTATATTAATCAACATGTCGATAGACTAATATGTCAGAAATAGTGGATATTGATTATTTGGACAAACATCACTTTACTTGTATGGCCATTAGCTGTCAGCGAGTGACACATTATACTTTTTACCGTAACATTACTCATATTGCAGAAACTTCAAAATCGATAGGCTAAGCTTTTTTATACTTATAGCCATAGTATAATCAACAGTCCACGAGTTATGTCAATATTTGTTCAGGACTTTGAAAAAGATAAGTGATATGCGTGTATGTGAAATCACGATAAAAGTTCCCATCTAAAATGTTTTTCATACATATTTTTCAAGCTCCGATAGGCTAGTTCCAGTCCTCTACGGCTAAATCATGATGATGATGACAATATGTGTGTGTGTACTTTGATATTAGCGGACATTGTAAAAATAACGATAGGACTTAGAGACATATAAGAGTACATAGTGCTTGTTTGTTAGTAAACAGGATTATACCAAGCTTATATGGTGATATTTGAATAGGGCAATATTGTTTAAAGATTCCATATCTGTCAGATAATAACAGCTTTCAGGCTGTTCTATTTGCATGTTAGTATAGCGAAGCAAGAATAATATGTGGTTAATGTTTTGTGCAGATATACATACATAACCTTCGCCTTATTTACAATTAATTTCGATTTAAAATAACACTGAGCACCAACCATAACCTGTGTTAACAAAATATCAGTCAGTCAATCAACCTGCTACCTCACGACAACATATTGTTCATATAAAATAGTAAGTACCGTTCCGATAGACCTCACTACCTCACTCAACGAACAATTCGACTCCAGTGAATATAAAATGCAGGCGAGTGCGAGTCAACTGCATTCTAGTCTTGACATCGAAGCATTCAACAGTTTGGAATTAAGAAACAATATTCTCGTTGACTTTACAAAGGTATGCATCCAGTTGACAGGTGGCCAACAACCCATTGGGCCAGCGCTGGTCAATCATTATATTAGTTTGTTGTTATAGAAATGTTATATGTTTTGACATTTCATTGTTGTTCCAGTACTGTAACTGCAAAAAATTTCGTTGACAACTAAATTTGAGGTATTATGAATAGCTGTGCAATTACACGGTTATTATACATAAGAGGGGCAAGTAACAACTAAAGGGGCCCACATTTTTTTCAGGTGTTAGGCATTTTTTATTGCAATAAATAAGTATTCCATATGAAAGCTTGTACTCTTCTTCCTTGCCTCGTTCTTTATACCGCTCCACGGTTTCGCGTTGCTCGACCTGCGGTGTAGGCACATCGCCCGTTTTGGCGATAATTTCTCAGCATATTTCTACAGGCAGCTCTATTGGATCGTGTCATCGGCGAGACCAATGCGTTGTTGTTGCTTTTTCATTTGACACATCCAGGTGTTCTTCGGTCTGCCTCTGGCCTTGGGTCCATCAAGTGGAAAAGCTTGTACAATAAACTATTTTTCTACATAGTCGCCAGATTTTTCTATACGCATGTTTCCTGACGAGGTATTCACTTCTGAAAACCCGCTTCGAAGAACTCCGCCGCTAGGCCGCCGATCCGGGATGGCGCCATTGTTTCGACTGATTCTTTTCTGTCCGGAGTGACGTAGTGACACCAAGTTTCATCTCCTGTTCCTGTGATAATGGAGTCCAAAAATCTTCGGTATTTTCGGCGCATTCTTGAAGAAACCCCTCGCGGCACACTTTACGCGATTGTCTTTATGGGTTTCTGAAATAATGTGCGGGACCCACCGCGCACACATCTTACGATAACCAAGTTTTTCGGTCAAAATGTTGTCGATGTTTTTTTTCACAAACCTCAGGAACCTGATCAGCCAGATCGCGAAGTGTTACTCTCCAATCTGGGATTTCACACTTGGCGGTGACGGCGATAGCGGGCTCCATCGCGGATGGCTGTTAGGCCGGCACTGAGCGTCACAGCGATCGCGCCCGGCAGTGGGAATGGAGTGGGGGGACCAACAATCAAGGCGATATTGCCGGATTTCACCTAGCATCTCGCGCGGCGAGTGTAAGCGTTGGGAACAGGGATTTGGAGCGACACTTTTTTTCGCTCCGCTCCGCTCCCGCTCCGACCAATTTGAATCCGCTCCTCTCCGACTAAATTTTTTTCGCTCCGCTCCGCTCCACGCTCCGCTCCATTACAAAAATATAACAAAACTTCATTGTTCTTAGTAAATATTTATTATTTTCCGCGAAATCATCAATTCAACTTATATCTACTCAAGTATTCTAGAAAATGACTTAATAGGTGCGTTTCATTCGATCAAGTACATAACAGGATAGCACCAATTTCGAACAAATTTGAACATAAAATTGAGTTCTTCTAGATAGGGTGTCCGGAAACTAAACTATCGCATAAGCGCACCGAAATATGATATTATTAATGTCATTTCCAGCAAAATAGGTGTACCGGGAATATCCCGAATTCTTAACTCCGTAGCTGCCAAAAAGCATTTAAAGATTTTACAAAAATGTTACCACATCGATATGAAGTAAGATCACAAAATTTTGTCTTTGAACCTTTTTTTCACAGCTTAAGCTGCTTATTCGATTTTTAATGGGTTTATTCTTAGGAAAAATTGTTGGCCACGACCGAAAGAAAATAAGTAGGTAGGATGAGTATTAAATTTTTGAAAAATCTTTAAATGTATGTGGTAGCTGAAGAGTTAATAATTCGGGCTTATTTATACTCCTTTTTGCTGGAAATATGCGATAGTTTCCGGACATCCCGTACAGAACGATATCTGTAAAATTGTTATGGCACTGTCTTGTGCTACATTCAATAAAACGCACCTAATAACTAATTTAAATTAAAAAGGGCGTTCATTCATCGAGTACAGGACAGGACTTTCCTGTCATGGATGATCTTGAATTTCTTAATAATGAAGAGTGATGATTATGACTAAATGCAAAACCTCTTTTATCATAATAAATTTCACGATATTCCGAAATTTTGTAAGTCTCTCAACGAATTCTTCGCCTTTAAATCGTCCAAAATCACCAAATCGTGCCATAAAATGAAAAATTTCGTCGAAAAAATTCATTTTTTTTTCTCGGAATATTTTTGATTTTTTACTTTGGAGCGGAGCGGAGTGGAGCGGAGCGGAGCGACTTTCAAAGCAAAAATCGCTCCGCTCCAGTCTGCCAAAAACCGCTCCACGCTCCGCTCTTTCGCTCCGAAATTTAAGGTCGCTCCGCTCCAAATCCCTGGTTGGGAACCTTATTTTTTACTTGCCCTCCGTATTATTAAATTATATAAGCCGATGAATAAAAGATTTCTATATTCTTTTTATAGCTAAAGAACTCATCAATAAAATACAAAGGAAAAAGAACGAATGCGCACAGACAAAGATGAAGAAATTCCCCTATCCAAATAAAGAGCTTTTCCTTCAATTGTCGCGTTAATTGTCATTTTTTCCATTAAAAAGTTTTTCAATTCAATCGTTTAAATTCCTTTCTTCGTTTAACTCAAACTTTGTTTGCCCCAGGAGAAATTAAAGCTACATTTGCTCTCTGAAATTTATTAAAATATTCATATTGGCATCAACATGTTTACTTAGTCTTAGATCCTGTCTGGATCCTTGCACCTTACGCGTGAATATAATCATCAAGAAAATATTCTTTTTGCACAGACACACACATTCTGTTTACAATGTTAAAATAATAACACGCGAGTAGCAGGTGTCTCATATTACCTTAATACCTAAGCGTACATGACAAAGTATTATGGCGACTTGTATGTTTCTTTTTAAGCACGACAGGCGGCCGGATGCCTTCTAATTCAACGAATCCTTTGGATTCTTCTTTCACTTTTATCTACCCATCTCATATATATATTAAAACTTTGTATCCTTTTTCATTTCTATCTAACGCCATAGCAAAATTGTTTTAAGTTTCTCGACGCCGCGCCGTGCGTCGTCCCTCCATCTTATTTACCGTCAGCTATTATCCTTATCACGTTAACGAACTTCCTTGCGAAGAATACAATGTATAAACTCGTTGGGAGGTAGCATACTGTAGGAGTATTCTCTCTAGAATGAAATTGGACACCCATGTCAGACTGCGGTGTCAGGAAAAGCTGGCAACGGAGGCGATATGTAGAGGCTGATTAGAATGAGATTAAATTTAAGGACTCGGTTCGCTGAAAGCACGATTTCATGTGGTTTACCTGTTTTCCTTTGACTTTTATATTCTTTATAAGGAGCACAAGGAATATAACCACAAGAATGTGGTACATTCAATGTTTAAATCCATAATAATCAAAGTGTATAAAAAAAAATTTCGGTGTGATAGGTTTTTTTTAGATGATACGGATTTTATCGTTCGGAAGACTTTCAAGGACATTTCAATGATATTGATGAGAAATTGTAAAAATTGTATAAAGGAGCAATGGAAAAATTAGCGGAAAGCTTAATTGGATGAGCCCTTCTTTCGAGGTTCTAAATAAGACCGCAAAAGTTCTCATCTAAGCTTGTACCGCAACAACAACTACAGCGAGCTTTACCCACTTTCTTGGCAACATGGCTCTTGATGAACTTGAGGTCTAGCTGTAGTCTACCGCACCATCGGTTTATCAAAAGCTTTTGCGAAATACTGCATCCCCATGGATCTGTTAGGTTTGTTGCAAAAGATGGTGCCATAATTATAGTGGATAATTTGTCCAAATTTTCTTTCGTAGAGTTTAAAGCACATATTCTGACAGCTCACACCAGATAAGGTTATTCCATGTTTTTGGTGTCCCTGAAACTATAGCGCCAGATAATGTCGTGCTGTTGAAATCTCATATCTTCAATTCCCTGCTGAGTAGATATGGTGTAATTACCTTTTCACTGCCATAAATTCCCTTTGGGGAAAATGCGCTTGAACGCTCAAACTGGTGTAGCGTATGGGCATCACACCACAATTACAAACTGAAAGACATATGATCTTCTGCCCAAAATGAGATTGTTAGCGGATTCAGCGGTCACCACCGACACGTGCGACAAGCTCGCTATTTGGCGGCAACAGGTGTAAGGCAATTCGCAAGAAGCTCCCTGTCAGCAAAAAACACATGTGTGAGCTATAATTCATGCACCACACGTCAGCTGACATATCTTTGTCATTTATCATGTTTTCATACAAACAGTATATGACAATGTCCCCCTGTATCATCTATACACGCCTTTGTCCCTTATCACGGATAAAGATGACAAAATCGTTACTTATAAATATGATGTAATAGTTGTGAAACATATGTGTAACGCGTCGCTCGCGAAAAATATTCATAACTTACGCGAAATGAATGAATGATGTATCATTCGTGATAAATGAAATAGGCACACCGCGACATAAATCCATATGAAACCCACGTCAAAATGATTATTAAATCGCATAATAAGGCGGAATGGCTTCAAACCGGGCCAATTTCTGTAGGGGCGACTTGTCGAACTATACACTTTTGCAAACGACAAAAATTTCAAGCTACGCTTATAAAAATACTTGTTGTCTGCAAAAGGTTGGTTTGATGGCCAACTTGTCACAGCGCGCAATGCTCATGGTTTGGTACACTCACGCCAACAGCATGAATGCGTAAAGAATCAAACTTGCGTTTGTCTTATTATATAGCAAGAAGAATGCGGCAAGTGTACGAATCATTTCCGAGATGAAAGAAAAACCATGTTTTTTGCCAATCCCAGCAATTACGTTGAAAAATGAAAATATAAAGAGACGGCTACATTGTAGTATATACTGATTAATGGCATTTCCCGGCTGGCCATAAGGTATTTAAGGTGTCAAGAGTGAATTTAGGCATTTTCCTTAGCTGGCCATCATGTGCTTCACGTCCTATAGATACAGCACGTCGACTCGTGATGCATGAAGTAAAGTTTATTTTGGACTATTTTGACGATTTATCACGCCACCCCAATAACATTATATTATAACGTTGTAACTATAACACACTCTCTCGTGTTATTAAATTCTAGCCTACAGGCTAACTAGTTACTGAGGGTGGGAAATTTATTACTACCTGGCCCTAGGAACGCCAGCTGTCACCTGACTATAATAAATGCAACATTTTATCATTGTCTTCTTATATACTGTTCTATAAGCCCTCGCCTAGGTACTCAACAGCTGTGGCTAGTAGTAATTGTGTAAAAAGAAATTAATTTGACTATTGAAAATTCTTGCACAAAAAGAGAACGAGTAAATTTATTTTAAAATAAATTCATTTTAAATTTAATTATTCTCTTCCACCAATAAAATAAAAATTCTACAACAGTCAATTTAATTTACTTTTTACAATCATTTTTTTTTAAAAACCACTGACATCATGTTTCTTAATTGATTCAATTATTCCGTTACTCCGGCGACCCATGTCCCTTTTAAGCTATAAAGAGAATTAAAATATGCATTCATATGTAAATTAAATTTCATATGTCAGCGAGCTCGTGTTTACATTGGAGGTTTTGAGGTGAACAAAAAAAGCTTTCAGAATTCAGATCAGTGTAATATAAGCTGACCAGACGTACAGCATTTTGCTGTACAGTACAGCGTTTTGACCTGGCGTACAGCATTGGGAAATGTACAGCAAAATGTACAGTATTCCCCATGCCACACAATGAAACCTAATTCGCTACATAATAAGCTCCTCAATGAGGCCTGCGATCATTCATGTCTGCTTCTAAGGTATCAAGTTTGATGCCAGTACCCTGTGCGGTCGATATTTAGCGAGATAATCGCACTTTTATGTTTGAAAACGGTTCATTTTCAATAACTCGGGAACCTATCCAGATCTCTCTGAAATTTGGATACTTGTAGAGCTATTGGCGCTCATATTTTCTCCAAATTGCACGGTCCACCTATCCGCGCAACCTACACCTGCCCAAATCACATTTCTGTATTTTCTAGTCGAAAATTGTACTTAACTTTGGAAATTTTTGAGCGGAATTTTGAAATTCAGCGAACTTGGTAGGGCACCGAACTGCCCATATTAGGTGAAAATTTCAAGGCTTTAGCTGTCAAGGTTCCGAAGTTACAGCCGTCAAAAGACGAGATTTTAATTTATTTTCCCTATGACAAAACGATGGAAAAATCAGCAACTCCATCCGATTCCTTTATCAACCTCTATGCATACTAAAGAAAGGACTCGGCATGGGGTTTAGATTAAGTTTTTTCCCACATTTCCTTAGAATCCATTTAAAATGCCGTTACGAGCCCAGGGGACCAGCATGACATTACTAATGTAACCATGGACAAATGCGTACTCTCCTCCAGAAATATTGCAAGCAGGTTCAGGTAAGATTTAGACCTCTGTCCTTAGGTTTATTTTTATTCTGCGCCTCGCTCCGCTTAGACCTCGCACTGTCTATCGCGTATTAGAGAATTCGCCAAAATTTTTGCGACGGAGCGAAGTTGCGAAATACGATAAGGCGAAGTGCAAGCTCAGCGAGTGGTGAGCCAATGGAAGGCAATTCGTAAGATTTAGATCTCTGGATCGTCTATACATTTACTCAGATCCTTGCCCTTGGCTTCCCTCAGAACTCACTCTGTCTGTCGCGCTTTTCATAATTCGCCAACATCCTTGCGACCAGCGCTGGTAGGAAGTGGATAAGGCGAGTTGCGATCGCAGCGAGTGGTGAGCCAATAGAAGGCAATTGGTAAGATTTAGACCTTAAGCTCGTCCTTAGGATTACTCACATCCTATACCTCGCCATTCGCTCCGCTCAGATCTCGCTGTCTGTCGCGCTGTATGGGTAGCTCACGACATGGCTGACCTTTTTCCCTATTCGTTCGGAAAGGCAGTCATACAAGTCGGACACGATACGCAGTGTCTCCTCGTAGGGGAGGAGTCCATTATAAGCGGTCGTGTAGAGCTTCGGAGTTGGCGGCTTCGCATAACCCAAGCCACGAAGGGACTAGTTAGGGAGAATGGCCTTGGCGAAAATGCCTACGCGCCTATATCTAACTAGTTTGTGGATTGATGGCCACACGTCCTGAGTTAAATTGCTGCTTAGTAAACGGACGGGAGCCACCCCCATGTGAACGGTAGCGCTACGAGTCTGCTTTAAGCAGACGAGTAGTCACAGGTCCAACGAACCTGGGATGTGCACATCTGAATTTAACGTTAGGTCTAACCATTAGGGGGCCGAAGGTTGATCACACCTGCTAAAGAGAAGTCTTTAGCGAATAGTGTACCTCGGGGATGGGTGAGCCCAGGGGACCATGGTCCCTACCCATCTTGGAGTTGGTCTCGAGGGGGCTGTCGGTTGTTAAGCAAGACATCGAGCTGGTGATGCAGCCCCGGGGTTGGGTTCCTGATGGTGAGTGCATTCACCGGATGGAGAAATCCCCAACTGGCAACAAGATCCGTGCCAGTAAATAACTGGAGGTCCAAACCGCTTTCGCAAGGACCGGGGTATAAAGCCGTAAGGCTAGGTGACCCTTAGACAGTAAACCCGTAGATGGTATTCTTGTCTGTCGCGCTTTTCGGAATTCGCCAACATTTTTCATACGTAGTGGTGCTGGAAAATAGGATGAGCCGAGCGCAGCGAGCGGTGAACCAATGGAAGGTAATTCGTAGGATCTAGACATTTAGACATCGGTCTATCTGTCGCGCTATTCAATATTTGCCAACAGTTTTTCGACGTAGTCCTGTTGCGGCGGAATAGGATAAGGCGAGTTGCGAGTCCACCGAGCGGTGAGTCTATGGAAGGCGATTGGTAAGATTTAGTTCTCTGGCTTGTCTTAGATTTACTTAAACCCTGTGCCTCGCTCTTCACTTCCTCCAGACCTTGCCATGTCTGTCGCACTTTTCAGAATTCGCCGAACATTTTTGCGACGCAGTGCTGGTGCGAAGAATGATAAGGCGAGGTTCGAGCGAGGCAATCGGTGAGCCAATGGATGGCAATCCGTTAAATTTACACCTATGACTGGTCCGTATAATTTCATAGATCCTGTAGTTCGCCCTTCGCTGCGCTCAGACCTCTCTCTGTCTGCCATGCATTAGAGAATAAGCCATCTGTTTTGCGAAATAGACTTCGGACCTGGAACCTGCAAGTATGGCTGAGGATTTGCTTGAGAACCGAATTCCGCAAATGTGTACAGCATTGGGCCTTCGGGAGTCTGGTCACCTTAGTGTAATATTGAGTATTACAGAGAGGGAAAGGGTCCTTTCTACACAGTAAACTTTAAAGAAATAACATGGGCATATATGTACTTTGAAACCGGAAACATTTCAAAAAGCCAACAACAACAATATTACACTTTAAAATGGAATTTTAAGATTTTCGTAATACTATTGCCTGTTGTACATAAATAAATTGGAAAAAATATGGAGTAGGATGAAAAATCGCCAGAACAATCATTCTTCAGGAAAGGTGTATATCATTAAAATTTCCCCAAAATGCAGCTCTATCAAAACTCACAACAAAATCCGGGACGCACGTAATTCTGTGAAATCCACCTTTGTTCTTACTATGGCTTTCTGCTTTCATTTTATGGACTATACAAAGTTGCTATATGTTATTCACTCTCTGCTCTACGCGGCAAAGGGTCGTAAACAGCACGACATATGTTTATTATGCTCCAGGGGTAAAATACGGTAAAATTAAATTCTAGGCAAACAAAAAGTCCTCGACCATCCAACATACTGTAGTGATGGTATTAAAATCAGGACTTTATTTTGCAATAAAATACGCTATAAAAGTCTGTCATGTTTGAGTGGCTTATAGCTCGGCATGCCAGCATATAGTGACAAAGGATCAGCGCGTAAGTGTTATCGAAACTTTTTTTAATAAATTTAAAATTTTATCAGCATAATAATTTGTTGACTATACTTGGACAAAGAAACTTACTTTATGAGTTTAATAAATTTTATGCATATCAAAATTGGATTTTAATTGAGTATTGCATTGTTGGATTGATTTAATTTTTTAAAATCAACATTAGTTTTAGTGTTAAGGACATGAGAGCGATTCGAGATGTCAACGCCTAATCCTACGCTCCAATATCATCGGCAAAGAACTGTAACACAAGAGGAGTTGCGGAGCTGACGGTGATGGTTCAAACGCGAAAAAGGCACCTTCAGCGAGTCGGCGGCGGCACGAGCTGGCTGCTACGCTCAGATTCGGGAGAGACAGGGTCGTAGCCAGGGCAGGGGTCCATTGGCCCTCTGATGTTTGTTAAAATAATCGGAGTGTGCGTTTTGGTAACATGATTTTGGAATAGATTGACGTCTTCTTAGCTCCGCTGAGCATTGCTAGAAAATGCAGAATGCAACATAGCCGAGATTTCCAGCTTACACCTATGGCTAAATTAATAAATTTGTCATTTAAGAATGTGCATGGGACAGGGTGGCCAGACATCGCTCTTTAGTGTGCTCCCCATTCCAGCCGAAAGGCTACAAACTTAACCCTTAAATGCATAGCGTACCATATATGGTACATAGCTAGATTCCTGTAAAAGTCTAGCGATTATTAAATTTTTGATTTTTTTTTACTTTTTCACAAAGTAGACAAAACGGGCTTTTACATAAATTCAATTTTAGCTTCTCGAAGCTTTCCTTGAATTGTCTGTGCGTCGTCAAAGTGGACGAACGTTATTTTTTGTACAATTTTAAAAGCTATTCTTTAGAGCTAAAAAAATTGGCGATGTATACCGTTATTTGGAAAAGCAAAAATACTGGTGAGTAAATTGGAATGTGTCCTTGAGGATCTTTTGAGATTTCGGCCAAAAAAAGTCACTAAAGCTATTGTTTACACCGATTTTGCAACGTACCATATATGGTACACCATGCATTGGGGCATATTCAGAAATATCTATACATACATTACGATCGTTCTTAGCTGATGAAATTATTCTCCTTTAGTCTTGGGTAGGGTAGGATATGTTCATAAAATTTTGATTATTAGCTCTTTCAACATTATGATGCGTTTTATTGGGCCCAGAACAGGTCCATATAACATAAATTTTCATACAAATTATGTCACCAATCCATTTTTCCAGGACATTTACTGCCATTTTTATCAAAGCTAGGTTAATCAGTCCTGTTCAGGATCCAAGGAAATGGAGCTGTCCTAGTTGATTTGGAAGGATCGTTTTTGTCATTTTGTTTTCTACAATACACCGATCAGGGCTTAGCGTTTCTGTAGCTGCTTCTTATAATCCCAGTCTTTTTAGCAGGCAAGAATACAGAAAAAATTGGTAATTTCTTTTCTTTCGTCCTTAGGACACGTCACTAAAAAACCGAGCTTCCGTACTTGACATCTTAGTAAGATACTTGGACTTTCACCAGGACTCAAGCAGCTGCGCCTTGATATCCAATTTCTTAAACCATTTGATTATGACAAGTATTGTCTTGTAATTCCACGGTCAGGATCCTCAGAAAATGTGCTTCTAGGATCAACCATTTCATATGGAAGACTATGTGGAGTACCACATTCGATAAACAAAAAATTACATGGATGTAATTCTTGTGGACATGTCCTGGAACCTGCACAAATTTGGGTTATAAAACAGGCAGCAGGTCATTTCCATATTCATTCCTAGCAAAGTCAATCCAATCCAAATACTTTTCAAGAAAGGAATTAGGAATTCCATGAGCTATGATAAGTCAAAAGTCTCGATATGTACGTTTAACAGTGGAACATGTTTATAAGGAACTTTTATATAGAAGATTTATTTTATAGCGAAATCTAATCGCGCTAATAGCATGATGATTACATAACATATGCCCATGTTCAGAGCTAGACGGCACGCAAAGTCCAAAATTATCAATTAATTTTTTTTTTGTAGGGGAGGAAGGGGTATATGAGTCGGATCTGGCGCGCTTTTAATATTTTATAAGGACATCTGACAGCTACCACTTGACACACATTTGAATTTTTCGCGACATTCTATTAAAAGATATGGCTAAATTTAGGTTTATAGGAACGTAGGATTAGTAAGACCTACTCCACTTTTCATCAACTTCCAGGATATGTAACAAATATGCACGATACAAATTTCAATAGGAAACTAATCACGCACCAACCCGAGCTACCTTTTAAAAAACTTAATATTCGCGATTTTCTATAAAAATCAAATTACAACCTTTCCTTTAATGAAGAGGAGTTCATTATATCGAGTTTCCACTACAATTTCGATCGAAACTCTCAATAATCATTATCCTTTCTGTTTTGCACTGTTCCTATTAAATTAAGAGGCAGATTAAATAAAATTTAAAAAAGTCTTTCATTTACACATTAATGTCTGAATGCATGGCGTACCATATTTGGTACACAATTCAAATTCTACTGTTTTCGCTTTTCTGGAAAAACGGGCTATTTCCTGGGAAAATAAAGGCTGATTCCGTGTTCAGTGACTGATTTTACATAAAGGGAGGTCAGTTACGATAGTGGGTTCAGACCCCATGCATTTAAGGGTTAAGATTGTTATACACATAAATTAATACATAGTGTAGTTTTACATACACCTGAAACAATAAAGTCAGTCGATACTGAACCTCCCAACTAAACAGTCGTGTTTCTCTCTGTTCCTCTACTTCCCCAGTATATAACAGTTGGTGACGAGGATAACCGAGTTTTTGTGGGTGTCGACTCATTTCTCATTTCTTTTAATCGCGTGTGTTAAAATGCCGAGCGACACGAAAGCGGCAGGCGACCAGATAAAAAATCTTCTGATCCAACAGCAAGAATTTGCAAGAAGTTTGCTGGCAAAGCAACAAAAATGGATGGAATCAATTCTAGCCAGCACATCACAGAATTCTCCAAAATCAGCAATGGTACCTGCATTCCACAAATTCGACAAGGAAATAAACAGCTGGGATGGATATTTGGAGCAGCTAGAACAACATATTAACGCATACGGAGTGGCCGCAGATAAGAAAAAATCATTTTTTCTGTCGTGGTTGGGGGACGGACCCTTCGAATTGCTAAAAAATATTTGTGGAAGTGCAAATCTGGAAAGTGAGACATACGAGAGCCTAACAGTAAAGATTACTAAACATTTTCAAATTAAACGGCATGTAGTCGCCGCCCGTTATGATTTCCTTCGAAATGAAATGAAGCCTAATCAGCAGTATAAAGAATGGATCGCGGAATTACGAGGTTTAGCCAGGGAGTGTAACTTTGTATGCTCTTCTGCTAGTTGCTCTCACAAATACATTGACGAGATGATACGCGATCAGATAATTCTTCGAACACCGCATGATAGCGTTCGCACAGCAGCCCGCCAAAAAACAGAGCCGTCCCTGGACGACGTTCTACTCATAGCCGAAGCTTTCGAAACAACAGTCAAAACAGTTTCAACAATTAAAAATAACATAGAAGATATGGCGCCAGTGCAAGCGATTCGTGACAAGAAGAACCCGGGAAGTGATAAAAAGTTAAAGTTAAAATCTTGTTCGGGATGTGGTGGGTCGGTCACATACACGTGAAAACTGTAAATTTAGAAAGGCCGTTTGCCATAAATGCGGAAAGATAGGACATACTTCGCCAGTGTGTATTTCGCAAGTAAACAATAAAAACAGTGATAGAACAAGAAAGTAGGACAGAATCGGAACAATCTATAGTGTGACTGGATTTATCACAACAAAAGATAAAAAATCGCACATCAATTTGGAAATTCGCGGTCAATTGGTAGATTTTCAAGTGGATTCAGGTGCATCGATGTCCATAATTACTCAGAAAACATATCAACAGTTAGGTAATCCTAAGTTAGTGAAATGCGATAGAACATTGTTTGGATTCGGTACCTCTGAACCGCTTGGCCAGTTTTCGACAAAAGCTAGATGCGGTAAACATTCGGAAAATGTCACATTGATAGTAGCAAAAGTTTCAAGTGGAAATAAAGTTTTCGGAGCAGATATGTTCAAAATTTTCAAGTTTAAAATTCAACAAATTTCTACAATAGACGCCCATATTGAGTTAATAGTAAACAAGTTGTGCCATAAATACAGTGACATTTTTAGTTCTGATCTCGGAACAATAAAAGACAGTAAAGCAAAAATTTATTTGAAACAAAACGCGGTACCGAAATTTCATCGTGCGCGCCAAATTCCTTTCGGATAAATGGACCAATTTCAAAATGAAATAAATAGACTCGTTGATGCGGGTATTTTAAAATCAGTTAAGTTTAGTGAGTGGGCGTCTCCAATAGTTATTGTTAAAAAACCCGACAGCCCCTTGCGAATATGTGAAGATTTTAAGATCGCCGTGAACACACAAATTGACATTGAGCAATACCCGCTCCCTACCCGTGAAAGTCTGTTTTTTTAACTTCGCGATGGAAAGTATTTTTCGAAAATGGACCTTCGCGACGCGTACCTCCAAATGGAAGTTGATGAGGAATCAAAGAAGATTTTAGTTGTAAACACGTCGCTGGGTTTGTTTCAGTACCAACGCTTACCATATGGCATCGCTAGTGCGCCCGCAATTTTTCAAAGGCATATGGAGCAACTTCTGGTGGGAATTGAAGGCTGTGGAAATTACTTGGACGACATAATCATTACGGCAGCCACAATTGAGGAACACTCAAATCGACTGAAGAAAGTTTTACAAATACTTCATAAAAACAGAATTCGATGCAAACGCGAAAAATGTTTCTTTCTCAAAGAAGACATTGAATATATTGGCCGCCGTATCAGTGCTAGAGGTGTTTTGCCTGATGAGTCCGGTTTACAAGCGATCAGCAGATTGAAACCACCGTCTAACTTAAAAGAGGTCGAGGAGTTCATGGGTAAAGTCAATTATTACCACAACTTTATACCAAACCTTTCATCTCTTTCAGGACCAATAAATCTATTGCGCAGAAAGAATGTTCGTTTTAACTGGGGAGAAGAACAACGAGGCGCATTTGAAACGTTAAAGGAACACATAATCAACGCGACTCATCTCGCTCATTATAACGAGGATATACTACTAATTCTGGATACCGACGCTTCACCATACGGTATAGGTGCTGTCATATCACATGTATATCCTGATGGAGTTGAACGTCCAATAGCATTCGCATCAAAAATTTTGGACCGCCATCAAGCAAGTTACAGCTAAATCGAGAAAGAGGGTCTACCCATCATATTCGGCGTAAAACGTTTTCATCAATACCTGTACGGGCGTAAATTTACACTGCTAACAGACCATAAGCCTCTGGTGAACATCTTTCACCCAGAAAAGCAACTGCCAGCTATGTCAACACAACGCCTACAACGTTGGGCTATTACTCTCATGGGTTACCAATTTGAAATTAAGTATCGTTGCACTTCCCAACATGGAAACGCCGACGCCCTATCGCGGTTGCCAGTTAGTACTGATGAAGACTTTGATAAGCACAGCAGATTCGTTGTATGAACCAACTGCGTCTGGTAATATTTTAAATCTTTCGAGTTTATGTATCGATGCTGATTCCATTAGGAACAAGCTGAGCTCGCTAGATATATCTAAAGCCGCGGGACCAGATGGAGTTCCACCAATCTTGTTAAAAAATTGTGCTGGAAATCTTGTTCAGCCACTATCTATTCTTTTTAATAAATCCATCAGCTCCGGTCACTTCCCTTCCTATTGGAAAGGGAGCTACGTTATTCCTATTCATAAATCTGGTGATAAAGCTAATATATCCAATTACCGTCCAATAAGTATTCTGTCGAGTATTCCCAAGGTGTTTGAAAATATTATCACAGATATTATTACTCCTTTGGTTCGACCTTTTATCATATCCAACCAACACGGATTTTGTGCTGGAAGATCCACTGCGACCAACTTAATTGTTTATGAAAATTATATTTTCAAGTCCTTTTCGAATATGTCCCAGGTTCATTCAGTCTACACAGACTTGAAAAAGGCCTTTGATAAAATCAATTTCGACCTACTTTTTAGAAAGTTACGAAATTTTGGATTTACTGGCTCGCTATTAAACTGGTTGAATGACTATTTAAGGTGCCATTCTTCAATTGTAAAACTTTATAGTGAAGTATCGACTTCATTCAGTCCTACCTCGGGTGTTCCACAAGGCTCCCACTTAGGGCCCTTACTATTTTTAATTTTCATTAATGATATAAAAGATATTTTTAACGATGTTGAATTCCTACTTTTTGCAGACGATTGCAAAATTTATAAAACTATATCCAGCTATGATGATATCACTACTTTGCAATCTAATCTAAACAAATTTGCCAGCTACTGTAATTACAATAACTTAGAAATTAATATATCTAAATGTCAATACATTGTCTTTAATAGAACGCTAACAAATTTCAATACCACATATTCCATTGGAAATTCTCAAATATCCGAAACAAATACAATTAATGATCTCGGCATACTCTTCGATAAGTCTTTAAATTTTAGAGAGCACATTATGGATATATCTGAGCAGTCCCGACGTATGCTTGGATTTGTAATAAGAAATTCAACGGATTTTCGCAATATACATGCATTGAAAAGCCTATATATTTCTTTAGTGAGAAGTAAGATGGAGTATGTACCAGTTGTGTGGAATACTTCTTTTAGTTCTTATAGTAATATTCTAGAAACGGTACAGCACAAGTTTCTGAGGTATATTGGATATAAAATGCACATCTCATCAGATAATATTAATTACTCATATATATTAAAAACACTTAACATGAATACACTTGAAGCGAGAAGAAAATATTACGATGCAACTTTCTTGTACAATTTAATTAATGGAATAACTAATGTACCGGAAATTCTACAAGAAATCTCTCTAAAAACACCGGCCAGAAATACGAGGCATCATGAATTATTTTATCTAAATACATTTCGTACAAATTACGCAATAAACGCTCCAATTGAAAGAATCAAAGCTATCGGTAATTTAGTCTCTAATCATATTGATTTATTCAATTGCAACAAATACAAACTAAAAAATGTTATTTTCGATTTATTTGTTTGACAATTTTGCATATGAATTATTAATGCGATTACTTTGGATTTTATTATTCCTTTAATTTTTATTATAATAATTTTAATTAGAAATTAAGACAGCTTCTTTGTAATTTAGTGTATAAAGGACTTACGTCCGTATATTAATAAATAAATAAATAAATAAATAAATAAATAAATAAGGAGGAAGCTTGTTACAATATTGAAGAGCTTGAGACACCAATCGATATTAAACTTTTAAAGCGCCATACCGAACGCGATGACATACTTCAGAGAGTACGTTATTTCGTAGAACATGGATGGCCAGTCAAATTGCTATCCAAAGATGCCGAGTTAACGCCATTCTTCAATCGGAAATCCTGCATTACAATTCAAAACAATATTCTGTGCCTTCAACATGGCGTAACTCGTGTCATGGTCCTTCGTCATTACAAAAGTTAGTACTTGATCTCTTACACGATGGGCACTGGCGTGTTGTAGGGATGAAACAACTGTCGCGAAATCATTGCTGGTGGGTTAATAATGACAGGCACATCGAGGCAGCAGTAAGCAAGTGCGACTTTTTTAAAATAACAATGCTGCGCCACCACAACAATATGCAAGCTGGCCTGAACCATACCAACCATGGGATAGAATCCACATCGATTTCGCGGGACCAATATTCAGTTCTATGTGGTTGATATGCGTGGATGCTTTTTCTCAATTCCCATATGTTCTACAAATGGGAAGTACTACTACAACCAGTACCATTAATGCGCTATCAAATATATTCGCTATCGAGGGGCTTCCGATAACTATTGTTAGCGACAACGGGCCACAACTGACTTCAGACAAGTTCAAAACTTATTGCCAGAAACAAGGAATTCATCACTTGACCACAGCTCCGTTTCACCCAGCCTCCAACGGCATAGCAGAACGTTTCGTACGTACGTTTAAAACAACTGTGGCAAAAAATATTGCAAGTGGTATGCGCGTGAATGAAGCAGTAGTAAAGTATCTCACTACATGCAGGTTTTCTCCGAATTCCAAGGGGAAAACGCCGGCAGAAATCTTACATGGCCGTCCCGGAAGAACACTATTAAGCCAATTGTCAGAGCAAACATTATCTCGCGATACTTCAGCTACGCCTACGTTCAAATGCTACGACAATGTTTATTATCGTAACTATGGGAGCGAGCCCAAGTGGGTCGCTGGAACCATCAACAAGGTCCTAGGCCGAATGATGTACGTTGTGAAAACAGAAAAAGGCTTCGCAAAACGACACCGAAATCAACTGAAATCCAGAATATCAGACGAGTGCCTGCCAAAGTCGGATAATTCTGATTTACCTAACATAGTTATCAATACGGAGTCTACGAATCATTTACCATCACCTCAACGATCATCGACGGTGGTTGAACCACAACCGTCAGCTGTACCATCGACATCAAATGAATCTCCTGCGAGACCACGATGAACTCTAAGAGACCGTCGATCTTTTCATCGTTATCAATCAATTGATTTCCGAAAGAAGTAAACTTTTTATTTATTTTTTGAATCAAATGCGTTTATAAAATTCATATTGGGTGGGCTGTACAACACTTTTTTTTATCTCCTTCAAACCTTCCCAGCCACTGTTATCTGAGCACCTTTCCTCTTTTTTCACAAAAAAAAAGACTTTCTCAAAAGAAAACACGTGCAAGATCGAACGACTAAACCGCGCGAGGTTGCCCCCATGACGGCATGTTCCCGAATCGGGTCCTAAAACCGCTAAGCCACCGGTTTGGCTTACATCAGCCGTTTCCTCTCCCGCTAAATTTGACGTTACTCAATTTAACTTGAGGGCCGGATCACAGCTAATGTCGCCACATCCACATAAATATCTATTTTCGCTCTAAGTGGCATTTCTCAAATTTCAATGATTTGAAAAACACATTCAAATTACTGAGTTTCGAAAAATGTATCCAAATCAGAGAATGAACATCTGTGTGTCTAACTGGCCGTTACAGAACGCACAGTCAAGGCAGATCAAAGCACGCAGACGACACTCGTTTTCTCATTCCAGACAGGGAGACATCATGGGTCGCAGAGGTGTCTTGTAGGTTTTATAAGTGTTAACTCTCTGTTAAGTTACAATCGTTACACATAGATATAGGAGCAATATAATTTTAAAGTAGTAAATTCTGTTCAAAGTCTGAGCGTCTATTTTCAACTGACGCGTCTCACCCTAAAATTCAAAAACAATAGCTAAGCCGTCTCCATTTTAAGCACAACGCCTAAACTTCTATTCTTATCCAATCCAAACAATTCGAATCACTCCGTTCCATAGCTCCGCACACAAAATCCTCCGAAAACTGCCGAACAATCAACTTTAAGTTCAACCAAATTCACCTAATTATACCTTATCAGCATTCATATCGAAACATCATCGTGTCCCGAAATATCGAGACCATCCATGCCATCAGCAATGAACGTCCTTCGAACCAACTGACCTGACGAAATTCTCATGTCTGAGCTCGGTGCGTCCTTGCTATCTGACTCACCGCATATACTATCGACACAATCCTGATCCTGACCACATCATTTCCAATAGTATAGTGCCCAATATAGGGTCGAGCCCAATTATGATACACTATCAGCTCCCGGTGGGGTGTCTTCCGGCGCGGTCAGACAACAAAGTACATGAGTGCATTGTATAGTCTGCAACTAAATTTAGATACTTGTATTCCCACGACGACATTGTATTGTCCTAACGAAAGTGTTGGTGCCCTCATCCTATGTTTGAGAGAAGCAATATATTTCATTAAGGATGAGATCCAAATCGATAAACGAATTGTATGTACGGTCAGAATGAAATGTCCATTTTAACAAAAGTTCCCAAGAAACCTTGAAAATGTTTACTTCGTACATGAGGTAGCTTTCGATATGCGAGGTAAAAGTCCGGAAATCCTATGAGAGAATTATTGGTCCTTTGGCGTTCATTTAAATTGGCAACTCAACATCACAAAAGCAAGGACCAAGTCGGAGCCTTGGAGTAAAGTCGTCTGAAATTAGTGGACTACCCGATGGAATAATTTAAACGTCAAGATTTCAGATAGCATCTCCGTCTTCTTTTTTTTCTGAATGGATGACAGTCCCTGAAGAGGAATGACTTTGACTTGTAACCTAACTTTTGAGTACTTTGTACTTTTGTTGATATCCGTGTGGAGAAATGAAAGGAGATACATTTTTCGAAAGGCGAAAAGCAGACATACATACTCGTGGATATAGAAGACTTTTTTTCTGAATGCGATAGATAAGCCGTTAGAAAAAAACACACTGAAAAGGGCAGTGGATTCAATTAATTTGATCCTAATCTAAAGTGAATAAGATCCGATTACGGTGATTAAGGATCCCTTCGTCGTATATTATGGGGATTAATGTTGTTGTTTTTTCGGTAGGATATTTCGGCTTTTAGAAAAAGCCTTCTACTCGCTCATTGAGTTTAAAGCTCTCAACAGATTGATTGTGACGTTTTCCTGACACAGTGAGTGCATTCAACGAGCACATATTGGAAAAAACCAACTGGAAAGTGTTCTCTCCCCGCGTCCCACTCACCCGCTAATCGGTCTACATGCGATGTATCGAAAATTTCCCCTATGAAGCGTTGAATTGGAATGCTACATTTAGATGTGTAGCTACTACTTGGACTGCTCGATCAACTGTCATGCACAGCTGCTCGACCATCAGTCAATTCACAGTTCGGCTGAAAAAAATGTCATTTTTGAGCCAGGTTTTAGTGAACGTTATTGTGCGATGAGATACCGTATTTTGAAAGGAAAGTTGCAGTTTTAGGTTTTTTTGAATTTTTTGATTGCCGCAATGTCTGCGGATGTATCAGCTGATTAGAGAGAACTGACATTTCGTGTAGCAAGTCCATTCAGCGAACACAAACTTAGCAGTTTTCCTATTTCTTGTGGTGGGGATATGTAGCACATCCTAATATGTGCTCGCTGAATGCACTCAGTGCCATTAAAATCCAAAAATTGGGGAAATATCTGAAAATGTTTTTTTAATGCCTGATTAAAAACAAAATCGCGTATTTTTGAAACATGATAATATCTCTTTTTTTGAACCCCCTCGCAAAAAAAAAATTTGCGCACGCCCCTGGTTAAAACTAGAAACGGTATTGGGTGGAATTGGGTGGACAATTTCCATAAAAATCAACCAATAAATACAACTTGAAATGAATACTAACACAAACATGAATGGCTCTACTATTTTTAATAGTTATGACCAGATTTAAAACTGTCCAAATTCGAAAATTCCCTAATCCAGAGACGTGAGAGCATCTCCCCCCCAAAGAAAAAACGAAGCGCGAATAGGTTAGATTACCGGACGATTCAAAAACGCAATAGCGTCTCACCCGCCAAAGAAAAAAATAAAACGCAATGGAACCTGCTGCCGACAGGTTCCATCGAGGGATCGGCCGAACAAAATAACCGCGCAAAGCACGGAGCAATTAGAAGTAGCTTGGGATGCCTCTATGTCTAGGAAAGCCTCCGCTAAGGAAAAGCGAGAGAAATACTGGAGGACTGAATAAATTGAGGGTCTGCGGCAAAAATGCCTGAAAACACGGCGGCTAGCCAAAAGGGCGATGGACACACTGGCAATCTGGTGGATTCGTATAAAACCGCATGTAAACTGCTTTGCTATACGAAGAACAAACTAGCTTGCTTTAGGCAGCTCTTTGAGGATGCTGATATACAAACCCGTGGAGGATGGCGTACAAAGCGGTAATAAAGAGAGTAGGGCAGAAAGCTCCTCCATTTAAGTGTCCAGTATTGTTGCAAAGAATTTTTTCAACTAATTGGATGGATGGATGGTATTCCCAACAAAGCTCTAGAAATAGCAGCTCAAACAACGCCGGGCAAATTTATCGAAGTTTTTCAAACCTTTTTAGCCGAGCACACCTTTCCAAAACGACGGAAAAAGCAAGCCCTGATGCTTATTCCAAAACCTAATAAGCCAGCTGGCGAGCCGTATCGCCCTTTTTGTCTGCTTGATACCACCACTGGACAACTTTTTAATGAATTATTATCAATCGACTCTGAGCGGTAGTCGATGAAGCAGGGGAAACTCTCATACTGACAGTTTGGCTTTCGACGAGCACATTCAACAAGTAGACGTAGAACTATCTTCGTAAAGGCACATGATGTGATATGGTGACTTTGAATGTTGGAAATGCATTTAATTCCGCGAATTGGGAGTGTATCCACGCCTTGCTGCAAAATATAGGTGTTGTCGACTAACGGGCCGGTATAGTTAAGACCTACTTCTCAAGTCGCAACCTCGAATATAATACTAGTGAAGGAACAAAGGAACCGTAACCGCGGGCGTCCCACTGGGATCCGTGCTTGGTCCCCTTCTGTGGAATATAATGTACAATTCCATTCTGGAACTCTGCATGCCTATAAGGGAGTGAAAGTGGTTGGTTTCGCGGATGACATTGCGGTGGTCGCCATCGCCAAGGACCTGGAGTTCGACGAACTGTTTGTCATCAGCGAGGCGATAACAACCATCAAACTATGGCTGGAATCAGTGGGACTGGAACTCGCGAAACATATCACGGAAGATGTTCGGTAAGTGAGCGCAACCCTGCCTCAAAATCAGAGTTGGAAGAGAGGTATGTGGGTACCTCTAAGTATGTGGGTGTTATGATCGACTCGAGGCTGAATTTGGGGAGCCACTGAAGTACGTATGCGAGGAGGCAGCGACCGCAATAGCGACTCTATTAGGAATTATGCCAAATATAGGGCGACCCAGGGCCAGTATAGGACTTTTATTATCTAGAGTTGTAACATATATACATATTATTATATGCGTCGCCAGTTTGGACCGGTGCTTCGCAGTATGCGTAACACACTGACGTTAGGATAAAGGGGGAAAAACTCAGTGTTTGATTGATGGTACAGTCGAGAACTGATAAGTGCAATCGTCTCTGGCAGGAAGAAAAATTCGTTTTTTTTTTCACTTATCCGTTTTCGGACAGATTGATAAAAAAGGACAACATTTCAGTATGAATATAACCATCAACAATAAATACATACATTGTCCAATATAGGACAAACAACGAGTAAGCAACGACTAAGCGGTTTATTTGAAAGAATATTTTCAAGCTATCAGTGATTTTTAGTCACGTTTTTCGCGCGGATGTAACCGCTTGGCCTTGGAAAGAAACACTTTCTGCAAATTTCACCTTTTCCGGTAGAAATAATGCGAAACTGCGTATCTAAACGCAAGGATAGTAAAGATTCGGAATGTGATTGCGTATCATACAGGTCCAAAAGTCTGATTCTCCGATAATTCAAACTATTTTGCACCTATAGTTTGCCTTTTATATTTCGGGATTGGACAACCCTAGTGTTGCAATCTGGCAACTGACTATCTCTCTGACTAGCTCTATCGTAAAGTTTGACATTTTTGAGGTTATGCGTACTCATAACGTTTTGACAGACGAGCGCTATTTGTGTTTTTACAGTAACTTAAAAGATTCATCTCGGCTAAATAATGGAATTAAATCGTGAACATTTTCGTGCGATTATTGTGCATGGATTAACTGAATTCAATTTTTTGCGATGAAGCTCCATCAAGGACCAGTGTTTATCGATGGTATGGTGAATTCAATCGAGGTCGTAGTTCACTCCAACACGAATTCCGTGAAGGTTGTCCAAAATCAGTTGTTGTTCCGGAAACCATGGATGCTGTGCGCGAACTCATATTGCAAGATCGGCATGTGACCTATCGTGAGATTGAGACAGCCTTAAGCCTCAATCGCAATACTCCGTTCCGTTCCATTCCGTCAACCATCCAATCCGTTCCGTTTTGTCAAAATATTAGTGCAAAGCACAATGCTCCGTTCCGTTCTGGCAGTTGCCATACGTTTTGTCGGAGTTTCTTGAAATGTTTGATGAATGAATTGTTTTTTCATTTATACTTACTGTACCTAATGTACGGCTTCGATGTACTACTCGTCACCCATATTCATATCCGTTCGTTATGCTCCTGAACTGTCATTTTCCATAAAGTGAGGTTATGTGATCCGTAAAAGTTGAATTTTGGTCAACTCTTCCGATCCGTTCCGTTCCGTTACAACCAAAGCCATCTTAATTTAGAAAGCCGGGAAGCAGCAATACATGCACACAAAGCGAGCCTATGAATATGTCGTATATACGTTGCACGATGCACTAACACAAGCACAGCGCATGTAAAAAAAACCGTGTCTGCTCTGATAAAAATCGCGAAAACACGTGGAAAATTCATTTTTATCGGGATTTGTTTCTTTCACTGCATTATAGACACTTCAATTCACGACACATTGCTCTTTTCGCGACGAAAATCGACCGGGAACCAATACTTTTCGTGTAAAGTTTGCCGCGACCCAACCCGATTTGCCTTTACCGCAATGTAAATTATCGATCTGAACAGGCCTATGAATTGCCGTTTCAGTATATGACCGTGCTCTGCTTCCGGGCTTGTATTAAGGCGGCTTTGGTTACAACCATTGTGTGCGTTTACATCAAAGCCACCTATATCAGAAAGCCGGGAAGCAGCAATACATGCACACAAAGCGAGCCTATGAATATGTCGTATACGTTGCACGATGCACTAACACAAGCACAGCGCATGTAAAAAAACCGTGTCTGCTCTGATAAAAATCGCGAAAACACGTGGAAAATTCACTTTTTATCGGGATTTGTTTCTTTCACTGAATTATAGACACTTCAATTCACGACACATTGCACTTTTCGCGACGAAAATCGACCGGGAACCAATACTTTTCGTGTAAAGTTTGCCGCGACCCAACCCGATTTGCCTTTACCGCAATGTAAATTTTCCAACTAATCGAGCCTATGATCTGCCGCAAAAGTATATGAGCGGGTTCTGGTTCCGGGCTTTGAAATATAGATGGCTTTGGTTTACATGCCCAGTCCGTAAGGTCTACTTTTGACAGCTGAACGCAACGGAACGGAACGGAGTATTGCGATTGAGGCTTTAGGCATTAGTGGGACCAGCATACATTCAATATTGCATGAACATTTGACTGTCAAAAAAATTTGTTCGCGTTGGATCCCACACAATTTGTGAATCGCTCAAAAAAAGGCTCGTGTCGATTGGTCGAAAGAAATGCTCAAAAAATACGATCGCGGTGCTTCGAAACACGTCTATGACATCGTGACAGGTGATGAATCGTGGATTTACGCGTATGAGCCCGAAAGTAAACAGCAGTATGGGTGTTTCAAGATGAGCCAAATCCAACAAAAGTTGTTCGCGCACGAAGCACTTCCAAGCAAATGGTCGCCTGTTTTTTCGGTAAAACTGGACATGTTGCAACCGTACCACTAGAACAACGCAGAACAGTCAATTCTGAGTGGTACACAGCCATTTGTTTGCCAGTTGTCTTCCAAGAAATCAGGAAACCAATCGCCGAAGACGGATCACTCTTCACCACGACAATGCGAGCTCTCACACATCAGCTCAAACAACTGCATTTTTGAGCAGTCAAAACATCGATTTGATGGGTCATCCGCGGTATAGTCCTAACTTGGCACCGAATGACTTCTTTTTATTCCCGTATGTAAAAAAAAACAAACTGAGAGGTCAACGTTTTCCAACACCTGAAGAAGCGGTTGCTGCGTTCAGAATGCATGTTTTGGAGATACCTCAATCAGAGTGGCAAAAGTGCTTCGACAATTGGTTCATACGCATGCAAAAGTGTATAGATCTTCATGGGGAATATTTTGAAAAACATTAAAGCAATTTTCGATGATTAATATTTGTTTTTGTTCTCTAATCCCAAAATATAAAATTCCCCCTTACAGATTTAAACCTTTCTATAGAAATAAAGCAGAAAGCCTTGAAATGGACCTGCCAGAGCCCTGAGAAGAACATTACGCAAAATCTGCGATTGCCAAACATGGCAGGACTTAATTGTGAATAGGAATAACATAGACTTTGTAGTCAGACACATTGCGGTAGCAATTACTTCACGATGAAGAGGAAAATTTCAGTATCAGTGTCGTCAAATTTTGATCATGGCATTTTATTATAGTAAGCCTGAATCGATCGAATCTGCATTTATTTCAATCTTTTGACTTTTCTATGAGGTTGGTTCAGTAATTTGATTAGAAAAATATTTCCACTTAAGTGATTTAGTTTACAATGTTTCATACACTAAAATGCCGTTTTAATTTTAATTAGCCTCACGAAAGTAGTAAATTTTACAAATTGTCCAAGATGCTTGTATAAGGAATGCCAAAATGACAGAAATAATTATGTAAGTATAATAACCAATTAAGGCAAAATAAATCAGAACGTAGTTTTCATTAATTCAATTATTTTAATTTCAAAACCGAGGCGAAAATAGCTTCAATTTCAAATTAAGTCAATAAAATGCCATCATCCATGACGATCAAAATTTCGCAACACTGAGAGTATAAAACAAAAGCCACTGCTTAACCTTTAACAATATTTATATTTTCGCTTAAATAAGTGAGACAAAGCAACAAATCGGCTTGTGCAAATAATTCACCATTCTTTCTTATGATTTTTTTACGTCACTCCAAATAAGGGGGCACATATCCCTACTCCTTTGTGTCACTAAATTTGCTACATATAGTCAGTATGTATCATTTATCCAGCGGATAGGCACAAATATTTGTGCGTTTTGATTTTATTTTTCCTACTATATTTACAGTGGTTTAAGTGCACAGCCCAGCACCTTCAGAAAAAAATCGCAACCCTATTCTTCTGCAAAACGATTGCACAACATCGAAAATCGTAACTTGCACTTATTCGTTGCAGTTTACGTGTGCGTATGCTTAACTTTTCACACATTTTCGTTGCACTTAAGCAAAATTTGCACTTATGCGTTTTGCACTTATCGAGACAATTTTGTATGAAATGCGTTATGCGTTCTCGACAGTGGCGCCGGAACGAATTTTTTATTGGGGGGGCAAGATTTTTTTTTCTCAAATACATATGAAATCAAGCGGTCACCATTTACCGGACCTCTAGCTCTAGCACTTTAATATCCTGTATCCTGTAAATATTAGAGAATAACACGGATCAGAAACCACCTAGAATAGTCTTCAATATGAAACTAACCTTAAAGTTTCTTTTTGTTACCTATTTTGATCTCATTGTAATTCCGAAGTGTGTGTGAAGATTATAAGCATATTCTTTATTTTATATAAGCGACGTTTTTTTCGCATCGCGGGTAAATCTGACTCGAAAAAAACGATCGCGGGTAACATCGCGGGTAAGACCAAACAGCTGACACTTGACAGTTTTTGCGCATCTTTGACTCACCTTCGTCGGCTTATTTTTTAGATGTGGTGGATTTTATCACAAAAGATGATTATTTCATTGCAAAATCTTTTCTCGTGATGAGGAAAACTCTCACATTTGGTTTGAAAAAACAAATTCCCTCAAATTTCCCCTATGCGTTCGCCATCTACATTTGAGCTCTATCCCGTGTAGGGTAGTTGCACGGGTGAACTTTACCTGGGTAAGTGTCATTTTTTTTGTATGAAGTTCTACCCAAACCTGCACGGGATAACCACAATAAAACGTGCCTATAGTTTTATAAAATTAAAGATCAAACGATTCTCCCAAAGGTTGTGTTCCGGTTTCCTCGAGAAACGAATTGTTAAATGATTTTTGAGGGATCTAAATTCCCTGTTCGATCCCTGTGAACATGGAGAAGGATTAAATGTGTCAGACGTTTTTGTGTCATTGTTGAGTCATGTTTAAAGACGTCGTAAAGCACTGAACGACCTGTCTGATGATGCTGCTGATGCTGGAAGCGTCAAAAGTAATGTTACTAGCCGTATTAACTTGCTGTGCTCGATTTTCTTGTGATCAGCAATTTCGGCGCAACATGTTGGTGAAGCTCCCGGCATATTCAACAATATCGAAATCGAGCATAGCAGCTCAATCTTACTGTGAGATTCTCTACCATCGGCACGGTTTTCTGACAAGGAGAATGGAAAACTTCCTCGTTTTCGTTGATCAACGGTCAATAGTTTCACTATCGTTGGCCTTGTCGTTAATTTGAGGTACTCTTGTTAGCGAAGAAGAAATGAAAATGAAATGATCATGTACATACTCGTAGTATACATGCACTAGATGCACATATGCAACTTTCTGCGAACCAGATATTCCATGATGGAAGAAAAATATCCACTAGGGGTGTCAAACACAAAACCTGGCCGGGCCGAATATCAGTTTCTTTCGGATTGAGCGGGCCGCATAAACATTTCGAAAATCACCTGTAATGATCCACTTGCAACTGTTTCGAATTTCTCTTGTTGTTGTGTCAACAAGCCCAAGAGGCTCGTCGGCACACCAACAAAAGACAACTTCGGTGTATTGATGATTGAGACAAGTCAAAACCATCTTTATACAAAGCCCGGAAGCAGAACACGTTCATATACTTAAGCGCCAAATCATAGGCCTGTTCAGATCGAAAATTTACATTGCGGTAAAGGCAAATCGGGTTGGGTCGCGACAAACTTTACACGAAAAGTATTGGTTCCCGGTCGATTTTCGTCGCGAAAAGTGGAATGTGTCGTGAATTAAAGTGTCTAGAATGCAGTGAAAGAACAAAATCCCGACAAAAAGTGAATTTTCCACATGTTTTCGCGATTTTTATCAGAGCAGACACGTTTTTTTTACATGCGCTGTGCTTGTGTTAGTGCATCGTGCAACGTATATACGACATGTTCATAGGCTCGTTTTGTGTGCATGTATTGCTGCTTCCCGGCTTCTAGTGTAGGTGGTTTTGGACAAGAGAAAATGGTTACCGTCTAAAAATGAGCTACTCCCAAAATTATTAAAGGTAATATGTAGGTTTAAAGAAGTGGTAATACTTCATGGGTGGCTCCCTTTCATTGCGTGTCGTTGAATATGCGGTAAATATCAACATATTTATTAAACTTTTTGTTTTTGAAAAAAACTATTGACTATTAATAGAAAAACATGGGATTTTAAATAAACGAGAAAATTAACTGTAATAAATGAAGAAGAAACGCTGACTCGAAGTAACACAACCCCAGAAGGGGTTACGCTGTGCAGAAAAGATGATTAATTTGTATGCATCCTCAACAACACGATTGAATTTGCAATTTAATGGTTTGAAGGTTCCAAAAATTAATTATCATACAATGATAAAGTATGTATTTATCCAAATAAATAAATTCATTTGTAATGCAATTCTATGCGTCTATTTGCTTTTCCAAATTCATCAATTACTTGATCATAGAATTGGGGATTTTCACCTAAACTTCTTATATACTCTTTTTCTATTGAAATTATTGCCAAATTCGACAATCTCTCTTCTCCGGTAGAATTTCGCACATACGTTTTTATCCGCTTCAGTGCAGAAAAACTTCGCTCTACTGAAGCGCTTGTTGCAGGTATCGTTACAACCAACTGACATAACTTATGCACTTCATTATAGGATTCAAATAGACCTGTCTCCTTTAAAAATCGCATCATCTTCAATGGTGTCTTCTCATCGCAAACTTCGGAAGAATCATACAAAGCACAAAGTTGGGACTGTAAAGCGTCCAAATCGAACAAATTTCCATAATTAAGTTTAAGGGAATCGAGTGCTTCTTTGGGAAATAAAGAGTTTTTATATTTATCAAAATTACACAATTCCACGAATTTTAATTCAGTAAAATTTTCAAATCTTTCCGTGATATGGTGCGTAATATTATCTAAAATAGCAAAAAATAACCTTCGGTATGAAGCCTCTATGTCGCCAACATTGTCCACTCTCATTCGTTTTCTTTGAGGTTGTAGATTTAAGATATTTGATTTTTGCCAAAAATGTTCAAACCTATTTCTTTTCTCCTGTAGCCTTTTTTTTAAATCATTGATATGTTGCATGCATATCCCAATATCATTGCCTTTCGTTTGCAAGACGTCGAATAAAACATCGGTATGCGGAAAAATTTCAGAGAAGACTGTTAGCAAAAAATTAAAGTTGAAATCGTTTTCAAGCAAGTCTAAATATCCTCTTGATGAATTGACGCTGTCGGGATCCCAGTCTTCCTTCTTGTCTATTATGTCATTAAACATAGAAATAAGAGCGTCGCGATATTGAAACACGGTCTGGACGAGGCGGCCACTGTAATTCCAGCGTGTAGGAGCAACTTTTGGGAATCTTTTGCGGACTTGAATATCTAGAGCGTTCGTTCTCTTCGATGATTTGGAGAAAAAGGATGCGAGACCATTTAAAGTAGAAAAGAAAATTTTACATTCTTTAATCAATCCAACGCCCTGGGACAAAACTAGGTTTAGCCTATGAGCAAAGCAATGGATGAATATTGCATTTTCATACTTTTGCTTTACTTTTGCTTGAAGCCCCCCCAAGTGACCTGCCATAACAGCTGCGCCGTCGTAGCTTTGCCCAACCAGTTTTGAACCACAGTTAAGCTCTTCAATTGTATCGCAAACAATTTTGTGCATAGCCTCAGCTGTACGATCGGAAGAAATATTAAGAAATCTTAAAAACCTTTCTTGCACGATTGAACTTGCATTGACGTAGCGCACAGCAATAGCTAACTGACTGAGATTTGTTACGTCAGTACTTTCATCCAGTATAATGGAAATGAATGAACTGTTCTTTATTTCACATTTAATGCTATGAATTACAACATGGGCTATTGATTTGATTAAATCATTTTGTATTCTATTGGACGTCCCTTGGAATACACTTGAACTTTCTAAGTGATGCTTTAAAAGCTCATTGTATTTGGCGATTAAATCAACTAAGTCAACATAATTTCCCCGGTTCGCTGAATCCCTATTTTCGCTGTGCCCTCGAAAGCTTAGCTCATGTTCTCCAAGGAAACAAGTTATATCAATTAGCCGTTTTAATATGTCCCGATTTTTTTTCACAAGTTCATTGTGATTCTTATGTCCAAGCCTTAGCTGATTATCAATGCTGTGCTCAATACGGGTTTTTCCAAATGTTTTCTCTTTTATTACGGCTGTTAAATGACCCTTACTATTGGCATGTCTCTTAACATTTTTGTGCAAATTGTTTAAATCAGCAAACCCACCAGAGTTCCATGGAGTCTTGTCACTGTTATTAAACAGCAAGCATGGCCAACAGAATAACTTACCTCTAAATGCGCAGCCAGTCAACCAGTTGATTTTATTATAAAATTCCATTTTAAAATGTCTGGTAAAATTTTTTTTTGATTGGGAAACTTTAGTCTCCAATTGTATGGCAGGCATGTTCCTACCTGCTTTTATAATTTCCACTTTCCGTGGAAAAGTAAATTTAGAAAAACCACCTTCCAAAATTTCACACACAATGCAAATGCACTGCTCCATTTTCTCCAAACAGCACAATTCTAGAAAAACTCAAAAACCGAACAAATTAAAACGAAAACCGGAAGTCTAATTTTCTATTTCTCTGCACAACACTATGTGACACGCAAAAATTTGAACAATCCCGAACCAAAACAAAACACAGAAACGCACAATAGTAACACACCGGAACTCTCGAAAATCAACAAAACTTTCCTGTATCACGAAATTTTCACAACGAACACACAACAATCTATATCGAAAATGACGTTTACGTTTTCTTTCATAAAAATATTTGGAGCAACAATGTTGCTAAATGTATCGAATTCCCCATCATCAAAAAGAAGAGCAGAGTGTAATTTACTTTGCAAAACTTGAAACTCGCTCCCTCTACCAACGAGCAACATGATGCACCAATTTGAAGCAAAGCACTTTATGCGCATGTTGGTTGCGCTTCCCGGCAATCCAAGCTTGCATGCCAAAACTGTCACGACGAAAAACGAAAATTCAACAGCCGAACAGTTTTCAATGGATAGCAGAAACGACGAAGTTTGGCGCTTCTTCGTGAAGCGGCACATGTTGACGAGTACTTGGTTGATGTTTACGTTAGATCTTAAGTTAACCCTAGAATATTTTTTTTCGTTTACGTTGACATGTTATAAAATTGACCCTGGAAGAGTTATAAAGTTTTTGCTAAAAAATATGATTTTTGTTGAATTTTTTATTAAATTGTGCTTTGTGTTTTTAAATATATTAGCAAATGAAAGATAGGGAAGCACTGCTTCCATCGCTTCTCAGGACCGCACGCCACTGTTTATATCGAAGAGAAGCCGTTGCAAGTGGCCGGTCAAGGTTCGCCGTGTCGTGGTGTGAGTGCGAGTGTCGTGGAGAGGACGACACGACTCAAGAATCGGGGAGTCGGGTACGGATCTTGAAAGCGGACACCTCGCGCGTGTTTCGTCCGTATATTTTTTTTGTTAATTTATTTAAGTTTATTAAATTATTCAAGTTTCGTTTTTTTTTTGTTTGTGCAATTGTGAAGTGCCTTGTCCGTGTTCCTAAACAGAAAGTGCAGTGTAAATAAAAATCAATATTATAGTGGCCCCTGAAAAGAAAAAAACAAAGTGAGGTTATGTTCCAGTGCCTGCATGTGCGCCACGAGATCCTGGAGCTGAATAGGAATACCGGATGAGTACCCGATTGTGTCGTTATATTTGTGATGTCTTTAATTTAAATTAAAATGTAGTTCCCCGGCCCGTTTCCAGAGTATAGGGTGTTTCAGTAAGGGAGCCCCAAATTTTATATGGATTTTTTTTTTGTGGCCATGGGGGCTCACGGTCGGGTATTTTTTTTTGTTCTTGAGGGTAAAGACGGTCAGGGCCCAATACAATCAGGGCCCACGAGCATTTAAGGCACTTGAGCTCGCCGACGCCGTATTCCTTCCTCCAATTTCTTTTATCCTCCTTTTGTGGTGTTGTTATATCCCTAGGCACATGATATCCCTTAATATGTGCAGGACAGGGGCTGTGAGCGGCAAAAACCCCGCCCAAATTCACCGTCACTGAGCTACAGCAAGCATGTGCCGCTGCTTAGCTCACAGAGAAGCTCTCTCTCCCTTTTGTTTTTTTTTTAAAATTGCCTGTACGGCCTATAGAGCTTCGTTCCCCTATAGCCTTCGGCGGTCCTGCGTTACACACCATGGAAAATTATTTCAAAATTGCATCACAGAATATTACTTTTTAAAAATGAATATAAATTTCAGTCACTAACAACCTCAGGACATGGAAAAATTGGGCTACCTTAAATAGAGAAACTGGAAATCTTTTCAAAATGCTCTTTAAACAATTTTACAATTTTTAGAAAATGTTAAAACATCAAGATTTTGTATATTAATCAGTAACCACTCTCTGAGAATTTATTTCGGACAGCTGATCAAAACACTTTAGCACAGTAAATATCTGTAGGTAGTCCAAAACACCCTTGAAAGCCTGAATTGATCGCTAACATAAACAAATTTCGGATATTAAGACAAAACATTTATTGTTATGTGGTGGAACAAATGTTTCCTATGGTAAAGCTGAATAAGCTGCACCAGTTCACCTCAAATAACCGTCAGCAAATTGTTTGTAGAATAGAGATTTCAAGTTCAAGCCACCGGCTTCTTCACGAGTTATAGTAAATTTCTTAGACTTAGACTTTAGTTCAACAACAATATTTAATTTTAGCGCTTTTTATGATACATTGTCTCTTCGGCCTGGTCGCGGGCCGCATAAAACTATCTGATGCGCCGCATGTGGCCCGCGGGCCGCGAGTTTGACATGTCTGCACAAGAATAATATTTTAATATAGTGCAATGTATGTAGTACTAATTGCCCCTTTAGCCAAAATATTGAGGGGGCAGTTGCCCCCCCTGTTCCGACGCCATTGGTTCTCGACTGTAGTTTAAATCAATTTCTGTCCCTACAGAGAAAATTCCTTTCCCAATGTTTCTCAAACTCATATCCTTGTATCGCCGATTCAAGTTATCGCACTGTCAATATCTATTTGTAACAACTCCCGACACCATAAAGACAAAAAAAGGATAAAGCCAAACTCTCGAAGACCAAGTGCCATCAAATGCACTCTCTGCTCTATCGATTAATGGTTCATTATGTTGTGGAGAAAAGAAGAAGAAGAAGCAAACGGGTAATTTAATAGAGCCCCAGGATATTTTGGGGTGAACTAATAGCCATGACATACACTGTAGCGGACTGGACGAGAAAAGTTCGAGATTCGAATGAATGACGTGATAGAAAACAAAGTATCTGATGTCTTGTATTGAAAATAATCGTCCAGAAGGCGTCACAAGGACATCGATCGACTAAACTATACCTTTATATCAAACCTGTCCGTGGGCTATAATATCTTATACCAAACACAATATAGACTTTGTTTATTCATTTATTCGTGATAATAACGACAGATTGAAATTGAATCTCTGTTCAGAGAAAATAATGGAAATGTTGTGTTGGCGTAGTAGTATCTTCAATTTAAACAGATTGGTTGCATATTATGAAGAATAAAAACAAATGAGGGCAGGACAATTGATAGTAGGGGGTTTTGTTGTTATTAAAATCAATTTAATGATAAACAAAATATGTATTACATCTTTAAACACATAAATCGTAGAATGAAAATGTATAAAGTGAAGTAAATTCATTAAAATTAATTTATTCATACATATTTGTTTCAGTTAAGTGACATTTTGAAAAAATAATGCACTCTTTTGTGTGTTACACTATTTTGTAGCTGGTGAGTGTGGGAGATTTAATAGTGTGTATCAAAAAATCCAAAAATTAAATTAATCCTGAACAGGCATTCTGCAAGGCGATAGCGACAGGCGACAGTGACTTTAATTTTTTGGGTATTGTCTAACAGTAAATCTAGCATCATAATGGATCTCGAAAGGCTGCGTAACGTCACAGGTAGTTGACCATAGGCAATACGTAATAATTTCACGTTCATTATATGGTCAGAACTAGAGTTGGAGGGTACCAAAAATAAAGTGACTTTTGCTTGTCGCTCATCGCCTTAAAAAATGCCAGCTTATTAGAGAACAATTGGATTAATATACAACGAACACTATGTCAACTCGGCGATGTGCCCACTGTCCCGGTCAAGACTAGTATGCCCTTTTTTCCAGCTCCAACGTCTAGTTCTTCGACATCTTTTGTGTTTACACAAGTGTTACTAATAAAAATTTAATGATCAACCATATATGCGTATCAAACAATATATGCGTATTAAAATATTGCTTACTATAGCCAATCTGTTATTTTCTTAAGTATCAATGCGTTTTAATTTGATACAAATCACAACGCACTAATATTCATATGGATACGACAATAAAAACTACTTGTGTAAACATTTAAAAATTAGATCATGCTATCTAGGCATGCCGAACCACATCGCCGAGAAGACTTACGCCTTAGTATAGTATTACAATGTAATACTTAGCAACAATGTTATATTTTTCGACCCGGGCTTTTGGTCATATAACAAGCTCAGTACCAAAAAATCTATAACCACATAGTTACTTAAAGAAGGTCTAATAAATTTTTCAGTTAAGACGTAACCATAAAAAAAAACTGAATTTAAACCTCCTCAAAGAATTACGCCTGCCGTCCATTACCTGCTTCGAGAGGCGCGGCGCTCCCGCGTTTAAGGGCTCCCGTCCACTGCAAGCGTAAACTTGAGCGGCGCGGCGCTCCAGCGGCAAAGCTTTCACAAAATGTGCGAAAAGAGCTTTGACTAGTAAAAGGTATAAGCACACACAATATTCAAAAAGCTTTTCAATTGTATTGAATGGAATTTTTGTTTATTTTGCATAGTTACGCCATATTTTGCTTGGTTACGCCATTCAAATTCGGAAAAGCTTTAAACGCGGGAGCGCCGCGCCGCTCGAAGCAGGTAATGGACGGCAGGCGTTCAGCTTTTCCGAATTTTAATGGCGTAACCAAGCAAAATATGGCGTAACTATGCAAAATAAACAAAAATTCCATTCAATACAATGGAAAAGCTTTCTGAATATTGTGTGTGCTTATACATTTTACTAGTAAAAGCTTTTTTTCGCACATTTTGTGAAAGCTTTGCCGCTGGAGCGCCGCGCTGCTCAAGTTTACGCTTGCAGTGGACGAGAGCCCTTAATTTCGACCATTCAACAACAAAGTTTCCAAGTCAATTTTTTCTCTAATTCAAGTCATTCCATATTAGACTAAGACTAAACATTTTCATGGATGGTATATTGTACGCCCCATCGTTTGTGGCTATAAAAGTTGCGGATTTTTTCTTAACGAGAACACTTAATATTTTTAATGAAAGCATCGAAGAAGTACATACACGAAGGTCAAGTAGATACAAAAAAGCAAATATTATCTGCCGAAAAGGCTTTTTTCAAAATTATCCTAAAAAACGAAGTTAATTTCTTTTCTCCATTATTTTCCACCAGCTGAAATGAAAAATCAATGGGAACGACCTACCCACATTTTCTCGCTTAGGCAAAAAAGAACTCTAAGTATATCCTGGATAATGTACCGTGCCGTACAGAGTGTGCGGGAAACTTTCAATATTAACACAAATCCTGTGTAGGAGACTCTGAATCGATTGTATGAAGTCACATTCGTATTCTATCCCTATGGTAAATGATAATGGTATAAGTACATGCTCACTTTGGGTCGACTTGTTTTTTCCTTTCTTCCACGAAGGACTAACTGCGCTATGTGCCAAACATATCTCCTTTTGCCACGAAAGACTAAACACGAAACACATCAATTGTTCCGTTATACTGACTAATGCGATGGTGGGGATTTTACCCCCGAAAATTAGATGATGATGATGATTATGGTCCCGTTGGGATTCATCCAAATTCCAAATCGAGTAGCGCACTAATAGACATAAGAAAGTGGTCTTGTAAGAATGAATAATTTCGAAATACACGCGCGAATTATGGAAATTTATTGCACTTATCAGATCATATATGCGATAGAGTCGTTTAAGTTTTGGGTCGCGTGACGTCGCGTCGTATATTGTGTCGAAGGAAGAGGATATGAAGTGACATATTTCATATCCTCTTCCGACGCAAGCTATGCAGATTAGGGATAATGGAGTTGGCACGCGACACTTAAACTTGAAGTACAGACAAGGAATTGCACCAGGAATCGCTTACTTTTACGAAATTTCGCGATTTTCCGCAATTAATTATGTTCGACACATTCGTTGATATTTAAATCTAGGATTTTATTTTTGTGGAGAGAAATTGTCTAGTTTGTATGAAAGTAAACTTTTTCATAGAGTTTTAGTTATTAGTTATTCTTTGTCACGACCCTTAAGGGACTGTATTACTTCGAAGAGTGGCTTCGACTTATTAGCCCTTGTCCCGATTTGCTGGCCTCAGGATGGCAACTATCTTCAATTTTTGCTTCATGCGGCAAATTTACGGGAGCTCAAAATAAATACCTTGTGTGACGTCACTTCAATTAGTACCGAGACCCGCGTCCAGCTTCAGTCCTTCAGCTCCGCCGAACTTTTTGGACTACCCGGTGATTTTATCGGGACGATGCCAACCAGGACGAATGGCAATTTATTCGTCCAAAAACTAAACTCTCCTTCAGGAACCCGGGCTGGTTGGCTAATGCAACATCTTACGGCCTTGAGTTTATTGCCTTGATATGTAGGAACCATGACTAGTTTGATCTGTCATTACCGACGAGCAGTCACTTCCAGATGGATTCTTCCGTTTTATATTTCGAGATTGGACAACTAGTGTTGCAATCTGGGAATATTTTGAAAAACAATAAAGCGATTTTCTATGATTCTCTAATCCCGAAATATAAAAGGCAACCCTCGTGTAGTGAGCAATTTGATATTGGGTCGTGTGGACAAACCACGAACTGGCTAGGTAGAGTCTCAGGTTAAGGGAACGTCAGTCTCTCCCTGTGTTCTATACCAACTGTTAAGGTTTGGCGTTAATCCGCGGACTGAGAGATTGCTGATGACACTTTGTCCCTGTGAAATAAAGTGCAACTGCATTGTTTCCAATCTGTGTGGAGACTTTCGTGTGAAGTGAGTATTTCACGACCATCAGACAGTATTTGTATGGATTTCACGTGAAATGGCGATGTTAGTACCTACTCTTAGCAGCCAGCGCCGTTAGCTGGTGCCACAATTTGCGTATATATTTTCCCTCTGTCTCCACGTATTTCTGGGTCGTTACACACGACGGCTTGCATCGATTACTTGGGGGATCCTAATCTAGCGCCTATTTTACAATGCCGTTCGGCTCTTTTCAAAGTGTGTTACCTATCTACTCCAACTCCGCCTTTTGAGATATTTTGACCAGTAATTGCGAGGAGTAGAAGTAGTCTGGCTGGTCTAGCGGTTAGTGCGCGCACCTTCGGTGCACAGGGTCATGAGTTCGAATCTCACCGTGGATCATGGTGTTTTTCGAACTCACGAGCTTGTGACGGACTATGATCTCACTCAGATGTTAAAGGAGTACCCATTTATGGGAATAAATAACACTGCTGAGCGTGATGCTGATCTCATTACCTCAACAAAAAGCAGATAAGATCTTGGAAATAGGATGTCACTAACACATCCTGCGGCCTTAGTCCAATGCTGGATTGTCGCGCCTGTTATTTATTTAATTGCGATGAGGTCGTCGTTAAATATGACCTCATGTCACCGAATTCGCTAGATAATGAGAAAAGAAAATAAGCTTTCTCCACAGAAAATGAGCTTTCTCCACAGAAATGAGCTTTGATTGTACAATTAATTGGAGTCTATGGCGATTCTTAGGGGCTTAATAATGACGCCTTTCTTCCATTCTTGAGGGAGAGTCTCAGTTGTCCATCACTTTTGGATCAGGGGAAGCAGAATATCCGCAATAGCGTTGAGTGAGTGAGTGAGTTTTTATACCGAATCGCGAATACACTGCCTGCGCCCTACGGCAGGGGTGTCAAACTCAATACTTGGCCCGGGCCAAATAACATTCTCTTCTGGTTTGGGTGGGCCGCAGAAAGATAATTTCAAAAACTTTTATCCAATCTTATTACGAAAGATTACAGAATATTACTTTTAAAATACATATGGCGGTAAGTCTGGATCACTATAGCGGATTAAGGATTATCCGTGACAACTTCCATCTTTCAGAAATGTACTTCAAAAGCATTAAAAATATTGAGACAAGAAGCGAAAACGCGAAAATGTTATTGATCTTTAAGTAATCACGATTTGTCAATTAATTTGCGCCAAATTTGGAACAGATGATAAAAAAATTGTCACACTGCACATACAGGTCTCCCAAAACAACATTGGGAGCCAAAATTGTCAGATTAAATTCACTTCCGTAGAAAGGTGGTTCAAACACAAAAAGTTGTTTGTGATGTGGTTTTAAACAAACTCATGCACCAATACAGCTTGATAAGCATAAGGCTCAAAATCAGGCACTCGGGATGTATAATTGTTATGTTGAAATTTCACATCCAGTGACTGAATAGTCACCAATTCCAGGATTTCTGGATTTTAAGCCACTGACTCTCTGACGAGTTTTATTTATTTCAGTTTCACGGACTTTTAGTCCATTTACAAAAGAATTATATAACAATACTAGCAAAATTCAATACTAAATTACCAAACTATTATAATTAATCATTATTATCATTATTACTTAAAAAATAAAATTCAATAATATAAAAAAAAACGAATTATGTATATGTCACTAATACTAATATGTATAAAAAGCTTATCTTGAGGGCGTTGAGTATATAAAGGTAATTATAGATCTAATTAAAATCTTATTCGAATGGAAGAAATCAAAAAAATGTGACAATGCATTACCAATTCTCTTCATTTTCTCCAATGGAGCATTATGATTGTAATTTGTTCTATGCGTAGAAAGACCAAAAAGTTGATGGTTGCGTGTCTGTCGATTAGGGATGTTAATTGAAATTTCCGCTAATATTTCAGGAGAGTTAATGTAACCGTTAAGAATATTATATAAAAATAAGGCACTTGCTGATAATCGTCTCAATTCAAGAGTTTGTAGATTCAGAGTCTTCAATATAGCGGGATAATCAATCTGTTCTGGATGTATTTTCATTTTATAAGCAACGAAACGAAGAAATTTGTTTTGAATACTTTCGATATCATCTGAATGATTTTTGTAATACGGATTCCATACTAACGAATTATATTCTAGTTTGCTTCGTACAAGCGATACGTACAAATTTTTAATAGCAATTATATTATAAAAGCATTTTGTATTTCGCATTACAAATCCCAAGTTCCGCCTAGCATCATTTATTATTTCCGTGGTATGACAAATAAAGTTTAGTGTTTTATCGAATTTAATTCCTAAATCGTTAACACAATCTACTTCCTTAATTAAGAGACCATTCAAATTGTATGACGTATTATAAGAAGTTCGGCTTCGATTAAAACATATGAACTGACATTTATCTATATTAACCTCTAAGTTATTTTTGTAACAATATTCACTAAAATTTAATAAATTGTTTTGTAGAACATTTATATCATCTACGGAAGAAATAGATTTAAATATTTTACAGTCATCTGCAAATAAAAGAAAGTCCACATCATCAAATATCCTATAAATATCATTAATAAACAAACTAAAGAGCCAAGGACCTATATGAGTTCCTTGAGGTACACCAGATGTTACAAATACAGGATCTGAAATTTGGTTCATAATCTTAACACAGAATTGGCGATCATGAAGAAAATCAGATAGCCAATTAAGTAAGGTTCCGCAAAACCCTAATGCAGAAAGTTTTTTGCATAACAATTCAATATTGATTTTGTCGAATGCTTTAGCAAGATCCGTGTATATAGAATGAACTTGTAATGAATGCTCAAATGATTCTAATATTTTTTGTTGATAGATAAGCGAATTCGTTAATGTGGACTTTCCTTTACAGAAACCATGCTGTTGAGGAATGATTATTTGTTGAATGGAAGGAGTAATAAAATCAGTTAGGAGTGATTCTAATAATTTAGGAATTGTTGATTGTAAGCAAATTGGTCGATAATTAGACACATCCGATCTGTCACCGGATTTGAAGATCGGAAATACAAAGCATTTTTTCCAGACGGCTGGGAACGATCCAGTAGATAGGGATTTATTGAAAATTATAAAAAGGGGCAGATTCAAGCTACTAGCACAGTTTCTCAAAAATATAGGCGGAATTTGGTCTGGTCCAGAACCTTTTGAAATATCCAAAGACATTAGTTTTTTTGTCAGAGAATCAGCATCAACAGTAAAATTTGAAAGGCATAAGCTTGCGTTATATGGTTCCGGATTACTAAAAATTGTACTATTTGTGGTATAGACTTGGGAAAAAAAATCCGCAAACAAATTAGCAGTTTGCAAAGGAACATTACTCACTTTATCATAGAGACGCATTGTTGATGGTAATGAATTATCACGCTTAAATGAATTAATGTACTTCCAGAAATGCTTACTATTTGTTGTGATTTCACTTTCAGTTTTAGACAAGAAACGTTTTAATTCTAGCCTCAAGAGTTTTTTACATTTATTGCGAAGATTTTGGAAAATACAATAATCATTAAAATTGCCAGTGGACTTGAAATTTTTGTGGGCAGCTTTTTTACTATAAATTAATGATTTTAATTCTGTAGAATACCAACTCGGAAAATTGTGATTACTAATTGAAGTTTGAGGAACACAATTATCAATAATTTTGTATAAAATACTATAAAAAATATCCAATGCTTCATCAACGCTTTTATCACATAGTAGCGCTATCCAATTATAGTTTTGTAGTTCACGATCAATTGCAATATAATCAGCTTTATGGAAGTTAGGTTTAGGTTCAATACTATTATGTTCGTTCATAAAACAGTACTTTATAACAAAATCAATTTCTAACGCCGGGTGATAAACGTCTAATGGAAGCATTGGATTAAGGCAGTTCAATAACTTAAAATCATATAAAGTTGAAAAAATTAGGTCAAGAGTTCGACCAGAAATGTTACCGATATTATTTAGTTGCATAAAATTTAAATATGTAAAATGTTCAATTAATACGTTGCTGGCGACACAGTTTTGAGGAGAAGTCCACGATAGATGGTCCCATGTTGATTGCGGCAAATTAAAATCACCACAGATTATATTTTCGGCGTTCGGAAATATTACGGCATAGTTAGAAATTTCTTCGACAAAATATTCATAGATGCTGGCATCAGAATGCGGTGGGATATAGATCGCTGACAGTATAATTTGTTTGATACCAATACGTACAATCAAATGCAGTTGTTCCAGGTTGTTAAAAATAGGCGTTAATAGTTGAGAAGTTAGGTTTTGCTTTATCGCAATCAAAACTCCACCACCATGTGATTTTGTAGAGGATGAGCTGTCTCTATCCCGACGATACACATTATAGTTTAAAAAGCCCAATTCATTTGAATGAATATCCGAATTTAACCATGTTTCAGTTAATATTATTATGTCATAATCACAGAGAAGGACTGATTCACGAAGAGTATTAAGTTTAGAGCGGATTCCGCGTACGTTTTGATAATACAGATTTATCGTTAGTTTTTTGCTACATTTCGCACGGGAACTATTTTCGGTGCACCATTAATATATTTTATCGTTAGATTGGGATTTGTTTGCTGTTGTTTAATTAACTCAGTTCTTAAATTGTTTAAATGGGTTCGTTCATTTAAAGTTAGATCAGCGAAAATTTTAATATTTAAATTTTTAAGATAAGCACTCTTCTCTGGGTTATGTTTTGATTTTAGAATATTTAAAACGAGATTTCGATCTTTAGTAAAAATTTTAAGTGGTCGATTAACACCTTCTTTTATTAGTCCGATCCTTGAAATTTTGATGTCATTTGGAGTGACCGAGCTCCCACCAACGGCAGTTAATACGTCAGCTACCTTTTTTAGAGAATCCACCGAGTCAATAGATTCACTTAGCCCACGGATTATAAGGTTTGAAGATCTCTTCTTACGATCGTCCAATTCGGACATCACATCTTCCAATTGTAGGTGTTTTGTAGATGACTGCTTTACCGTTTCTACTTCCGCTTTAAGCTCTTCTAGTTCGCGACGCAATTCATTGATAATATTGTCAAATTTTTCAATTATGGAATCTCTTTTTGTGCATTTAGTACATGAAAAATACGCTTTTTTAGTTGTCGATTTAAGCGCATTAATCGCAGTTCTGGACAAATTTGCACATGAACTGTGTTGCGAACTTTTGCACAGTTCACAAGTGAAAAAGTCTTTATCAGTTTCTTTATCACAAATCGAGCAAATATTGTAGTAGCACGCTGACATGATGTGTTGGTGTTATTTAATACAAAAAAAAAAAAAAAAAAGTTTTGATCTCGGCAGGATTCGAACTCCAGTCCAGATGATTACAAGTCCGACACTTATCTCACTGAGCTATGTAAAACTATAAGCTTCTTCAGCAAAGTTGTGGACTGTTTGCACAGAGTTATTATGTTCAGTAAAATCCGGCACAAGAGAAAAAAAAAAGCGGGAATTGGATGTCACTTAGCAATTATTTTTTCACACTGCACTTAAAATCAGCAAATATTAAGTTTGGTTGAGCACAAATGATGTATTGGCTGTTATCAAGGAAAAAAAAGTGTTTTTTTCGCGGCAGGATTCGAACTCCGGTTCAATGATTACAAGTTCGACACTTATCTCACTGAGCTATGTAGACCTATCTGTCCACTCAGGAATTTTGTGAACTCTTTGTACAGGGTTATTATGCGTAGTACAATTCGAAACAAGAGAAAAAAGGCGGGAATTGGATAGCACTTCGCACTTTTTCACACTGCACTTAAAATCATCAAATATTAAGTTTGATAAAACACTTCAATGTTTTCAAAAATATTGATAAGTCACATTAACTTTAGTGATTTATATTCACATTAAATAAGTCTGGTAAATTAAAAAAATTGATTTTTTGATGAGCGAAATTTACAAGGTATTGCTAGTTTGACAGTTCGAATGTTGAGTTTTGAGTCTGAGTTTTAGTAATTTTTTAAACTTGAGTTCAACGGCTGAATTTTTGCCACCTTACCAATTTCACGATTTTTGTGTTGATACACTTTGTACTGCTTCGACATGGCCGCGGGCCGCACAGAACTGCAAGCTGGTCCGCATGCGGCTCGCGGGCCTACGGCATATCGGAAAATTTATTTTGGGCGTTGGGCTAAGAGGGTAGGAAGAGGTAAAAGGGTGAAAATTCAGTTTTTTGCAAATATCTAGAGAACGATGAGTCTGACCGCAAAATGTCCTAATGGCGATACAAACTGTATTTTCTCTTTTTACATTATAGATAATGACCTAGAGACCCAGGCATATCAATCAAGCGGTCCGCGCGCTGCATGCGGCTCACCTATTTTGTGCAGCCCGCGGCCAGGTCGAAGATACACATTGTGAAAAATAAAAATTAAAAATTTGAGGCGTTGAACTCAAGTCTAGGAAATTCACTAAAACTCATGAAAAAGTCGGTATGGCTTACGCAAGCTTAAACTATATATTTTAGAAAACTGTCTCTATGTTCTATAAACAAATTACTAACGAATATTTGAGGTACATTTGTTAAAGACGGCCGTTTTGAAGTATCAGGGAAGTATCAGGCCCCTTCGGGAAATTGATTGGCCCCGCAATTCGGTTCAGAAAGAAATTGTTGACTTTGTCGAACCTCGTAATTAGCTGCCACGGTTGCATTGTAATTCGGGTCAGCATTCCAAGTAACAATTTTATCCTATATTATCCTTATTCTCCTCTAACAATAATGCCCCTATTATTAACAGGAAATAAATGCTGAATAATAGTCCAATAATGGAATTTGGCGCCGCTTTTAATCCAGTAGAACCTTATTGTAGTACTAAATTATTATTCGAAAAAGGCATACATCATGTGTCTTTTTCATCATTTTCTGTCATTTTCTCGCGTTTGCGAAAATAATGAAAAAAAAAAATTAAATTCCCGAAGCTAGCATTCCTAGGCGCTAACCACTCGGCCAACCTCTCATATAGTCAACATTGCTCGTAAACACTACAAGTGGTTATTTGCTTCTATAGAAATGTATAACAATTCTTTATCGAATCTTCTGCAGTGAACCTTCTTCTTTATATGTCAATCAGTTAACGTTGATTTTAAGATATAAGATATTGACAAAGTACCCATCAATAGCAATAAATATCCTCAATATTTTTCCTGTCCGTTTTCGCACTCACTTACTATAAAGAAGAGAACTGATTGATGCGTAGTTCTGGTGCGGCATAAGTATTTGACAATATTTTAATACAATTTGATTGTACATCAATTTCTCTGGAAAAAATGGACAAAACATAATTTTATTAATGTTGAACTACAAGTAGAAAATGTATCCGGTGGCTTGAAACATTGGAGAAAAATCTGAAATTCGAAGTTTGTTTTAAGTCTCCGCAGAGGCAAATTTCAACCCTGGTTTAAAGGTTGGAGACGCTGCAATTGAATTTAATTCTGTAAGACAAACTGTTCATTATTAAACACCAAAAGTGAATAAGAGAAAAAAATAGAAAACTTTTCCATGCATCGCAGAAAGCGGATGTGAATATCGAATAATTACCAGAAAATTTTCCAAATATTTATATTATGGGTATGAAGAATGTGCCATCGATGACGTCGATAATAAAGACCACTTTCGGCCCAGAACTAAAAAAGGTCATGCATACGCAGACAAAGTAAAGCCAAAGAGAGATTAAACGAGACCGAGTTAGTGTATACACCCAGGTACATGTTTTTCATGTTTTTTTTTTTTGTAGGGGAGGGAGGGTATAGATGGGTCGGACCTAGCACATCCTTAACATCTTATCTAGGAATCCAACAGCTACCATTTGATACTAATTTGAAGTTCTTCGCGACAATCTATCAAAATATGTATATGGCTGAATATAACTTTGTAGGGGTAGGGGTAGCCGGACCTACTCTACTTTCCATCAACTTAAAGTATAATTGGGCATTGATCAAAATTTCAAGTCGATAGCGATATTGTATCGAAAGTTATGGCCGAATTAATATATCAAGGAGGGGTAATTTGTATGGGAGGTAGGGGAACCCTTGGTCCGATTTGGCCCATTTTCAATACTGTCCAAGATTTTATCAAAACAAACATCTTGCCAAAATTTCAACTTCATTATTTCGGGAGTTAACGTACGAACAGACAGACACACGGACAGACAGACAGACGAATCAGGGGCCGACCGTGATCATTTATATATATACTTTGCCATACCTCCGGAGGCTCCTTTGAGGTATTACATAATATTGGCGTAACAAAAACAATATACTCTATACCATCTTATGGGTATAGGGTATAAAAACCATCAAAAGCAAACGTGTTTTACTAAGGAAAAAGTACAAGCCACTCCAACTTTCGGAAAAGTTTTTGCAACTAATATTCGATATTTTATTACATTTTTACAAAAAAGAAATCAATATTTAAAGAAAATGCCCGGTTTATGTAGAACCACGGATACCTGGTTACCAAAATGAAAACCACAGTCGAGGCTCTCTCATGATGCAGGGATTTTTTGCTTACAATGGCCTAGGCTGCTTAAGTTCAAAGCTTCTTTTGGTCGTCATTGAACCTTCGGAAATCATATTCAATTTTTTGGCGGAACAATTTGGTTTAAATTTCACTTCTTCTTAAGGTACGTTGTGCTCGACACGACTGCATCGGCTATAGCGACAGCGAGTCACTCATTTCATATAAAAACTCATTTTTCTCTCATTCTAAAAACGAGTTTTTAAATGAAATGGGCGAGTCGCTGTCGCTAGAGCCGATGCAGTCGTGTCGAGCACAACGTACCTCTAGAGTTCTTCATCGTGGGGTTGACATTCGCTTTCATTCCGACAGCGGTAAAGGTTTGTGTTCGTAGAGACGACTCATGAGATGATCGCTCAGCGATCGCAGTTAAATCACCGGTTCTGAGCACTATACGCGCATATTTTCTATACAGACATTTTCCTTTAGGTCATAGTCGACACAAGGGAAGTAGCACCATTCAAAAAATATGCAAATATGGCTCGGAATTGGACGCAAAACTACGATCGCTGAGCGTCTCTACGAACACGTACCTTAACCCTTGTCTTTGTTTTATTTTATAACATTTTTGTGTTTGATAATAAACATACGTAAAACAAAGCAAAAGTAAACTTTTTGCTAGAATTATTCAAAGTGTACTATACACATGAAAACGTGAAGCCATTTTCATAACTGCAATAGAAAATTTAACACATCTCAAATTTCAATGGTATAATAGAAGCGTATCGATATAATATAAACACTACAGCACAGGGCGTTATGTTCATCTACTTTTTGACATTGGATCTGGAGTTTGGCCCATAGGCTAGCCCTACTGAAGTAATCTAAAATTGCTGCTAGACAATAAATGTAAGCACTGATTGAAAATTTTTTGCCGTAAAATCTTAATATTCGGTTCAAAAATTTCAAAATAATGGGGAACACGGAGTGCTATTCCACAGAAGCGTAATTTCCATTGGGGAAGTATACAGTACATAAGATTATAAAGATTTCTTCAAGAGAGTGGAAAGCTAATGCAAATGAAGAGTAAACGCTGCAAAACAGCTTCCAATTTTTCAGCATCTTTTATTGTTTGTAGTTTGGCTGGTGTAGTGGTTAGTGCGCGGACTTTCGCTGCATAGGGTCATGAGTTCGAAACTCACATCTGCGGCCTTACTTCAATGTTGGACTGTCGCGCCTGACTCCCGCGTACCCAGTTAAAGGCTAGCAGTTCTGGATTACAGATAAATCCTACTGTAGCAATGCCTAGCGCTGTGAAATGTCGACTAAAGCATTACTAATTTGGTAGCACGGGTGTCGGCAGCCCTGGTTGTGGTTTAATGCCCATATCGCAAGAAGAGTGTTCTAACAACGTCAGAGCATTCGGCGTGGAGTTGCGTTTTCTACCGGGAGCCGTGACCCCAGATAGGCAGAGGTTTGGAAAGTGCCTCGCATCCAACAGTATGAATGCTGGTTCCTATAAACTGGTATAAAACTGTTACCCTTTGTACTTGCACATTTGGGGGCGCATCAGATAGTTTTATGCGGCCCGCGACCAGGCCGAAGAGACAATGTGTCACAAAAAGCGCTAAAATTAAATATTGGTGTTTAACTAAAGTCTAAGAAATTTACTATAACTGGTGAAGAAGCCGGTGGCTTGAACTTGAAATCTTTATTCTACAAACAATTTGCTGACGGTTATTTGAGGTGAACTGGTGCAGCTTATTTAGCTTTACCATAGGAAACATTTGTTCCACCATATAACAATAAATGTTTGTCTGTTTTTAGCCACCTTAATATCCGAAATTTGTTTATGTTAGCGATCAATTCAGGCTCTCAAGGTTGTTTTGTACTACCTACAGATATTTACTGTGCTAAAGTGTTTTGATCAGCTGTCCGAAATAAATTCTCAGAGAGTGGTTACTGATTAATATACAAAATCTTGATGTTTTAACATTTTCTAAAAATTGTAAAATTGTTTAAAGAGCATTTTGAAAAGATTTCCAGTTTCTCTATTTAAGGTAGCCCAATTTTTCCATGTCCTGAGGTTGTTAGTGACTGAAATTTATATTCATTTTTAAAAAGTAATATTCTGTGATGCAATTTTGAAATAATTTTCCATCGTGGTTTTCGAAATTTGTATGTGGCCCGCTCAATCCGGAAGAAACTGATATTTGGCCCGGCCAGGTTTTGAGTTTGACACTGGATATTTTTCTTCCATCATGGAATATCTAGTTCGCAGAAAGTTGCATATGTGCATCTAGCGCATGTATACTACGAGTATGTACATGATCATTTCATTTTCATTGCTTCTTCGCTAACAAGAGTACCTTAACGACAAGGCCAACGATAGTGAAACTATTGACCGTTGATCAACGAAAACGAGGAAGTTTTCCATTCTCCTTGTCAGAAAACCGTGCCGATGGTAGAGAATCTCACAGTAAGATTGAGCTGCTATGCTCGATTTCGATATTGTTGAATATGCCGGGAGCTTCTCCAACATGTTGCGCCGAAATTGCTGATCACAAGAAAATCGAGCACAGCAAGTTAATACGGCTAGTAACATTACTTTTGACGGTTCCAGCATCAGCAGCATCATCAGAAAGGTCGTTCAGTGCTTTACGACGTCTTTAAACATGGCTCAACAATGACACAAATACGTCTGACACATTTAATCCTTCTCCATGTTCACAGGGATCGAGCAGGGAATTTAGATCCCTCAAAAATCATTTAAGAATTCGTTTCCCGAGGAAACCGGAACACAACCTTTGGGAAAATCGTTTGATCTTTAATTTTATAAAACTATATAAAATAACGAATATGTTTATAATCTTCACACACACTTCGGAATTACAATGAGATCAAAATAGGTAACAAAAAGAAACTTAAAGGTTAGTTTCATATTGAAGACTATTCTAGGTTGTTTCTGATCCGTGTTGTTCTCTAATATTTACAGGATACAGGATATTAAAGTGCTAGAGCTAGAGGTCCGGTAAATGGTGACCGCTTAATTTCATATGTATTTGAGAAAAGAAAATCTTGCCCCCCAATAAAAAATTCGTTCCGGCGCCACTGCTCAAAGCTAAAACCAGGGTTATTTTCTTTTAACTAAATCTTCTATAAAAAAAAATGTAGAGATTTGCAAAATTGAGAGATGTATAGTCTTATGTATAGGCAGTAATTCGAAAACAAATTAAGAAACAAACCAATGGAGTTTCGCGGTACCCTAGGACTACGTGAAGATTTCTCAGGGGTTTCGCGAAGATATCGAAAAATAGGAAAAATGTTGAAAGAGCTTTTGACAACAAAAAGCAAACAATCAATACGATAAAATGTGTGTAAGTTTTTTTAAATTTCGAAGCTTAGTGTGCTACAATGTACCGGAAATCAACTTAACTGTAAAATATTTGGCCAGCATCAGAGACTCTACCGATTTTCTTTTACAATTTTCTACTATCTGAAATGTCTACAGTACCTATTTGTGACGAGGTTTTTGAGATTTAAAGTAAGGCGCGAATAAATTGGAGGATAAAATTTGTAGTTATCAAAACATTTCTCCTGATTTTTTTCACACGAATGTTTAACAGTCCAAATTTTAGGTTCTACTCGCATTTTTGGTATACATAATTTTCAAACAATTGGCTGATAGCTAGGGTCTCGAAATGTATAGCCAATGTACATCAGGGACGTAGCCAGGGGAGGGGTCCAGGGGGTCCGGACCCCTTCCGAAATGTTTTGAATGGGCTTTGAAATTTCAGTGATGACATGAAACATGGACACTGTAATAAGTTACCATCGGGATTTTTTCTATGGAGATTCCTTGCCATAATTTACTCTTTGCTATAGTGAAAATACAGTCCAGCCAACATTTTAGTGAACATTCACTAGGTGAAACCGATCTGAAATCACATACTGAATGTACACTTCACTTGAACTTCACCTAGTGAACAATTAATGAACGTGTTCATTTTTCTCTCAGGAAATGAAAACTATTTCACTTAATCTTCAGCAGCTGAATAATTATGGAATGAATTGAGTTTTCTTTCAGGAAATGATTTCACTTAGGCTTCATGAAATGAAAGGCAACTGAAACCTATAATAGTATCCCTTAGAATGCTGCTCATTTGGGACTCATATTCTGAAGTCATTTTGAAGCCACCTTATGGTTTCATTTGGTATTCATCTACTGAATTCATTCTGCATCCACCTAATGATTTCATTTCGTCGTAAAAATGTTCATACGTAGGTGAATCCGATCTGATATCAAACTGAAGCATAAATGCAGCTCAAGTGAATTCACTTCATGAAATGAGTTCACTATGATTTCAGTATGAATTCAGAATGTTGCTGGGAAGGTGGCAAGAGCATTCAGTTCTAAGTCGGTTCTCTTCGTTTCTCTCTCGTTTGACTAAATTGATTTGCTCGGTATTGCAAATTTGATGCAATTTGATCTAACGAATAAAAAACATTAAATTCATGTTTAGCCGTTTCCATAAAATTTGGACTAGTATTCGGCCTACGACGAGGGTAACTACATTCATATGCATAGATTTTATGTCATTTTCAATTAATGGCCGTTACTTAAAAACTAATGAAAACTTTAGTTCGTTTGATATGTTCATTGAAAAATTTCATCGGTTGTTTCATTGTGTGTGGTTTATTTCAACAAAATCGCTAATCCATGATCGCCTCGGGAAAAAATTCGACGGAGCACTATTGGGTAGATCAAGAAGACACCCTTCCTATGAATTGCCGGAGCGTGTGTTCGAGTTCTACTGCCTTCATGGATGTTTGTGTTTTCTTTATCAAAATGCTCCTATATACGACAGCCGGTTCTTCGATGTAAAGCGCTCTAGAGCTACCCGTTGTCATGTGGATATGAGCTGCCAAAACAATTGAGGCTATTTCCGCAAACGCCTTCGTTAATGAAAGAACAGCATCTCACGTAAGAAATTTTAAAATTTTTATAAATTTTTGAATCAACTCTTCCGCTTTTCAATCTGTTTAAAGGTTCCTGTGATACGTGAGATCATTATGGTAGGTGCGTTTTTTCTCTAACGGGTACAGGACAGAATAGCTCAAATTCCTTACAAATTTAACAGTTTTGTTTTATATAGAAAAACTCGTAACCAACTTCATGTTCGAATTTGTATGTGAAGTTGTTCTGCCCCGTACTGGATAGGCAGAAAAACCGTGTCAAAGCCATGATTTTCGTGACTCTAAATTATCACGAACTATGCTTTTTTAGAGTTTAAAATAAATTAACGTTACGAATTTTTCGCAGTGTATTAGGCAACCGTGTTTTAAATTGCGCATTTTATTATTAATAATAATGCTATAAATGCAACGATTTGCGTGTCTAAATATGGCTTGTACTGCTATCCGTCTCATAAGGAGAACTGTTGTGGTTCTGGTATTGCCCGATATATGGAGGATGGTAAGGTAAGTGTCGCTAGTGTCGATAAAAAAGGAATTCTTCTATCGAGAGCTGATAGCGTAACGTTCCCTAAATATTAAGTCAGTGTAATTCGTGAATACATTATTAAAAATAAAATAGGTCGAAATCTAGATGATCAATGGAGGCGTGGTTCTTTTGAAAATTGCGAAAGGTTTCATAAAGTCTCAAAAATTTGAAACCACTTTTTTTCTCTTAATAAATGAAGTGACTTTTCCTGTATGATCGGACAATACTATATCCTCTAGAATCAATACCAAAACTCTAATTTCAAAAAATTTCTATACCTGGTATTGAGCGTTGGACCTCTCCCGAAACCAAATCCTGGTTACGTGCCTGATATATAGCTGCTACGGTGTCCAACAAGTTTGAAAATTTTTAGAAATATCGACTCACGAATTTCTGAATCATCGGAAAATTTCGATTTAAAAACACAAAAGCTGTAGATTATCCATATATAATGGGCATTCCGAATGAGCGCTCGTCTTCACAATATGATTTATTTTAATCCCTGTTTTGATGTGTTCCGACCAGAAAAGCGACGGTGCTAGGTGTTCCGTAACTCCGAAAAGTTTGGGAACCACTGTTCTAACCCAATATAAAGTTCTGATACTCCAATCACAGTAGCGAAAATTTGTATGAAAATTGAAATACTGTGGTCTAACTCACCATAGTAAAAAAGCCAAAATTATAGATGCAATTTTTTCAGGAGTTTTTTTTTTCGTATGGCAAAATTGCTATCTATTTTTCACAAAAATTTGCTGAAAAAAACTGCTAATTTGAAGTGTAATTAATACAGAAATTGTTATGCTGAAATTCAACATTTGATAACCGTAAAAGTATAAGTAATCTTGCACAATTACTCCCCACCCCCCCCCCCCCCCTTTCTCAGAAAAGCTATCTACGCCATTGCTTCAGTTAACCCTTTGAGGACCATACATTTTTGGCCGAAGCGATTTTGTTTTTTGTTTTATTTTCGTGATCACTAGGTTAATAGTAGTTATGTCACTAAAAATTGTGCCCCTAGCCCCCCATTTTACCCCTCATTTTGCATGGCAAATATATTTGCCTGTGGGTTGAAAGGGAATTTATCACCTAAAAACGACTGAACATAATAACGGCATTGTGACGTGTAATTCATGTATTTTAAGAGTAAAGATCCTAATTGAAAACAATTAATGTTAGGTGTGGTAAATATTGAAGCAATCTCGAGATGTTGTGGAGCAAAAGGACACATTATGTTGGGTACAAAGTACATCTGTGCAGTCATATTCATCCATAAAAGTACCACAAGCACAAACTTTCAAATTCTATCGGTTTCCCATTTTATGAAGAGTTATTTCCTGAAAAATCCTGTCCTCATCATCTCTGGAAAAGGGTGGACTCGTGGTCTACCAAAGTAGATGTCTTCCTCCGGCAAACCGGCTCGATATTCAGTGCAGATTTCTGTAAGATAGCTATAGGTTACGGTAGAGTATTGTAAATGCTTACGTAATTCGAAAAATATCAAAGAGCAAACTTGCCTTTTTGTATGTAGTAGCTGACAGCAAACATGCACATTACGTATATTTTGCTAAATTATGCAGCGACAAATCGCGCCCGTTTAAGTTTAATTGTATCAGTCGGTCAGATGAAGATATTATGTCCCTTGCATTTTTCTTTATGTCGATGTCAAGGCTTTACGGGATAACCCTTTAATTCAAGCATAGTCTTGGTGGAAGGAAAATTAGGGTAATAAGGGTAAAGGATCGAAAGGGGGACAACACAAACATCCATGGTCACAGTGTGACTCGAACCCACGCTCCGGAAACTTAGAGATGAGCGACTTCTCTCCCACTGAGCCGCCGAATGTCCACATATGCAGATATGCTCCCCACTGCATAGAAACCGATGTACGCTTCATTATCTGCCAGAAATTGTCCACCTGCCATATTAGAATGTTGCTAGAGAATGGGAAATTGATTGACCCTTACAAAAAACTGTCAATATAGATTTCAATCATTTTCTTTGCTGTCGATGGGCATTAATATAATACAGCAAACTCATCCAGGTTATAAATGTTTTTTTTTTTCAGTGTAGACGTCAAAGTTGTGTAGTTAGTTTCAGACACATAGAGGCGCCAAATTGCTTTGGGGGAGTAAATAAAGCTGGGCTTCTTTTGTAAACTGTCTATATTAGGAGTAGATTTGGCGTTTTGGAGATACAGCGGATTTTGCTAAGTCAATGACAATTTTTAGACTTAGCCTTGATTTGTCAAATATTATTTCCAGAATATACCACATGTAGTAATATAATTTGACAACGTTTTCTTCGCCATAATCACTAGATTCGTAAAGCAGTAGTTTCTATATTTCGCTTGGTTGCTGAAAAAAAAACAGCTGTCGTGAGGTAGAAGGTTTGTACATTTATGAACGCTATATACGGCAAATTATTTGACCTTTCAGATTTATAAAATTTTAAATTTACCCCATTACAAATTCGATAAACTCACCACAATTAAGTGCAAGTGCGAAAACCTTCTTACACTATTCATTTTCGCGACTCTAACTCTAAATGTTGCAAATGTAATAAAAAAAGACATAGTGCGTTTTGTTTCGTTTCAGACCATAGGCAAATATATTTGCCCAACTTATTTTAGGCCTGTACGAGTTCACTGAACTTCCAAAAACCTGGAACGTTGCAATTTTACAAAGAGAAGGGATAGACCAAATGCACTATTTGAGGCTCATCCATTTTTTCGATTTTACCGTTACATTACAGCCCCTTGAACTGTGACTACTTTTTACTAAACTTTGTGGGCCCCTGGGGGGCAAAGCGGATCAGATAGGAAATTATACCCATAATAATGTTGTTGCCCCAACTCTCATTTATGAATTTCTTTCCGAGTATTTTGTTATATTTTTAATGTGAACAATTTTAAATGTCAAAAACCTCCGGGCAAACATATTTGCCTATAGTCGTCAAAGGGTTAAACAAGACCAGTGTCGGGGCTCGAGAGTATGAGATGTCAAAATACATATGCCGACTGCGACTAGTCGCAGTTAAAGGTTTGTGTTCGTAGAGACGACTCATGTGATGATCGCTTAGCGATCGAAGTTAAACCACCGGTTCTGAGCACTATATGCGTATAATTTCTGTACAGACATGTTTCTTTAGTCCATACTCGATACTAGGAAAGTAACATCATTCAAAAAATATGCAAATATGGCTCGAAATTGGATGCAGAACAACGATCACTGATCGATCATCACATGAATCGCCTCTACGAACACTCATTGCTATCTCAATATATATCCCTTTGTCTCTAATCCTTAGAATATGGGATTTCCTCCTACCAATCCCAGCAAAATAAGTGAAACTTAGGAATGCATGCCCTAAGTTTAAAGTAACATACAAGCCAAGATTTTTTATTGTAAATTTATTGTAAATTCATATCCTTAAAGACTCCAAGTGCAAACAAACAACCCGTTTAAAATGTATGTACATGTCTTACATGTACTTAGAGGTGCACGGAATACTCTTACCTCTTACTTACTCAAAAAAAAAGTTTTTTTGGTTTTATAATTACCAAAGACCGGATAAAAATAAGCCCAAGTGGCTAAGTGCATCGGTGCAAATGCCCTTTCACAACATTTGAATATTAAGTCCTGTAATATGCTTTTGAGCAGCTCCACACGAGAACAATGCAAATTTCACTATGGTACGGTCCGGTTCTGGTAAAAAAAAACATAATGGGTTTTAGATCCTTGACCCACATCTACCCACACTCTATGTGCAATAAGTACTCATTAAAAAGAACAAATTTTGCACATAGTCCTTGAAAAAGCATTATTAAGTCCATATATGAATATTTACATGTTATGCTGCAGGGAGAGAACCTATCTAATAAATTACTAGAGAGAGAAAGAAAAAGAAATTCATATTTTACCTTTCATTCATCTGGAAGGCTTTTTTTTCAATTATTGCCAGCACATTCAAAATTCTGGAAGCATTGGCTCGACTAGCATAATCAGGCTATTTGAATTCCCAAGGAATAATTCCATCGAATGGATTCGATTGATTAAGGGGATCACACGTAGGTAATCAATCAAACTGATACACTTCACTTCACTTCCTACTATTGCGGAATAGGCTCTCCTTCCGCAAGGTACTGCACAAACGCACTTATCGCCTACACGACAATCATAAATAATTAATCACGCACTTTCATACACTCCGACACAATACAGCTGTTTTGCGGCCGGGACCAACTCCTAAAGCCGCACGACGACTCCTTTTCAATTAATTTTTCCCTTATCTCACAGTACACGACCGGGGATAATCCAATTGTGCAATTTACCGCGACTATTAGTATTAAACAAGACACCGCACCGAGAGAGGGACACCTAGGCCTATCACAGACCAATATCAGCAATAAATAAAATAATTTTCATATCAGACAGCACAGTGTAGGTGTTGCACCAACAACCACCCCATAAATATCACATCCCTAACAAATAGACACACAATCACTTACACTTTCAATAGACTGTGTAAACGAGGACCAAGTGTATGGCCTCCGATTACCCTGCTTATTCCGTACGCGGTCAAAGGATTTCGCTTAGTTATGCACATTCAACAAAGTGCGAGCTTTTGATTTTCACAAATTATAGAGCTATGCTGCAACCACCTGCTATCATGATTCGCGAAGCACTTTCCACTTGCAACACATCAAAGGACATACAGTCGTCCGTTGTCAACAACGTACCGTTTGGCACCCATTGCCCATATATCCCCGCGTTCGCACCAGCAAGCAACAACAACCCGCGGTAACAGACTTCAGTGAAGAAGACCAGACTCTAGTATGGCAATGACGAGGGATGCGAACTCAAGTCCTGCGTGTCACGGGCACGACACTTCCTAGTAGACTGATTGGGATCCGCCAGCAACTAAGACTTTATTCCTGGGAAGCTCGCCAGACTATAACGGGAAATCGAGTGTGCGCGCATACTTTTTATTGTACTCCTCGTTTCATACACAAAATTGAATAGGTACTCTCTTGTAGGTACGTGGCTATAACAAGGCGAAATGTTGTGGTGATAAGAAATCGGCGATAGTACGACATCTGGTGATAAATGATGGTGATAACAGTAAATTTACTTGCAGAGATTGTCGACTTTCCCGTAACGCGTACGCGAAAAGGATGAATTGTGTGCAGATTGTTCTCTTCAACGAAAGCCAATGTTAATGCGGAGCAGCACCTGTAGCACGGTAACTCTCAGGGCTGGCCCTAGGGGTGGGCGATCTGGGCGGTCGCCCAGGTCCACCACTTTCAAGTGACCACCACTCTCAAGCAACCATTCAATTCCAAGGGGGCGGGCATTCAAAAATAACGTGCGAGGCTGATTCCTCGTCTTCGTTGGAGAGGCGGCATAGTGGGTCTTGTGTGTAGATCCCTATTGTATGCAGATGTTTCCATAGGGTACAATGACCGGTTATAAGGCCTGTCACTGCACTGAGGTTCGTTTTGCTAAGACTGAGGGCTTCGGTACAGCTGCTATGCCAGTTAAATTCCAGCATACGCTTGCTGTGCCTGAGCCCTTCAGCGAGTCTCCATCGATCTTGGAATTTATCCTCGGTCCATCGTCTAGCAACGGTCTTGACAGTAGATTTACTGATTCCGATTGCAGGTTCAGGACCAGTTAAGGGTAGTTCGGAACCCCCTCTTGCGAGGGCATCCGCTTGCTCATTTCCTTCGATCCCCTTATGTCCTTTCACCCATTTCAGAGTTACTTTGTTTCGGGTAGCTAAGTTTTTGAGATTTTGATGGCATTCCCAAACCAATTTAGAGGTTGTTTTGGGGCTTGCAATGGCTTTTATAGCAGCTTGACTGTCGGAGAGAATATATATGGTCTTATTGGTATATCCCTTTCGAGTACTCTCCCCTGCTGCAAGGTCTATAAGTTCTGCCTGGAAGACAGTTGTATATTGACCTAGGGGTTTGGAGATACTATAGTTGTGGGTTTTAGTATAAACTCCTGCCCCTGTTCCTTCGTCTGTCTTCGACCCATCCGTGTACCACACGATGTGGTTTGTCGTTCCATTTACTCCAGTCTTCCCTAACCGTTGAGGTTTGGATGTTGGAGTCGAAGGTGTACATGATCGGGGTATAGTCGCTGCCCATATCTAGGATTGGGTTTGCAATGATTTCTGTAATCGTACAGTGTCCTACCCTTTGTGGTGTCCACATGTTCGATGATTGGAGTCTGTACGCTGCGAGTCTTGATTGTGAGTGATCCAGTGGTGGCAGGTATAGTAGTTTCTCTAGAGTTAAAGTTGGTGCACGGCGCATGGCCCCGGTTATGCTTGCGCAGTCTAGTCTCTGTACTGATCCCAACTTCGCTGCTAGTGTTTTTTGGTTGAATTTAGTCCACCAGACTATCGAGCCATAATGGCACAATAGACCACCGGTCGCAGTGCCTCGGGCAACCCTGTTGCCTGTGCCCTCCCTAAATCTAATCTAATCTATCGAGCCATAGGTCAGACGGGGTTTGACCACAGCTTCGTAGATCCAGTGTATCATTCGTGGTTTTAACCCCCACGTTTTCCCTATTGCTCTTTTAGTTGCATATGGGGTCTGTTTGCCTTTTGCAATTATGTTTTTCAGCTGCTTGTTCCACGTGAGTTTGTTATCAAGGGTGACTCCCAAATATTTTACCTCCGTGGTAAACTGCAGTTATTGGTTGAATAATGATGGAGCGTTGAGCCCTTCCAAGTTGTGTTTGCGACTGAAGTGCTATTAGTTGTTGTTGTTGTAAACTGCAGTTATTGGTTGAATAATGTTGGAGCGTTGAGCCCTTCCAAGTTGTGTTTGCGACTGAAGGCTATTAGTGTTGTTTTGGCGGGATTTACCGATATGCATGAGTTCAGAAAGAACTCCTGGAAATTTAGATTATACGTATTGGTCTATACAATTTGGCTAGGGTTTGGTCACGCCCCGGCTTCGCCAGGAATTATACGTTTACCTGCTTCCAAGTGATTGAAATGTATCCTAAGGCTATGCTGGCTCTAAATAGTCTTAGTAAAAACGGAGCCAGGGTCGTAAGACCCTGCTGAAGCAGGGCTGGGTAGACACCATCTGGTCCTGGTGATTTGTAGGGTTCGAAAGAGTTGATCGCCCATTCCACCCTATTATAGGTTACTATTTGGTTCGCAAGCCGCCAGTCGTTTTTGCTAGCCCTGAGAAAAAGGGAGTTGTCATCCAACTGGTATGTGTGTACCGTTGTTATGGTTGATCCAGGAAAGTGAGGCCCTAGAAGGACTTCTAGGGTTTTCTTACCTGTTTTTGTTCGGTTTCCATCGGAGTTTTAAGTGTCCCGATGGGGTTTGTTGGATCCTTGGCTAGAATCTTCTGGAGTCTCGCTCCTTCATGCAGATTTTTTATTTCTTCGCAGAACTTCCTCCAGGATTCCCTCTTGGCTTTCCTTATTTCTTTGCTATACTGGGTTAGGGTGCAGCGGTATGTGTCTCAATTCCCAGTTGTTTTCGCTACGTTGAAAGCTTACGTTTCTTCATACGCAGGATGTTCAGGTTTGAGTTCCACCATTTGCACTTCGCATTGGCATGTCGTCTCGTTAACCTGCAACTCTCTTCGAAGGAGGTCTTTATTGCGGCTTGCAGTTGATCCGCTGCAGCCTCCATACAAAGTGTAGTTTTAATATGTATGGGAATTTCGTTCAGATTGGTAGCCAGGCGTCGTTCGCTGTAGAAGTCCCAGTCTGTTCTTCTCGGATTTCGGGCCACCACTTACAATGGGACTCACTCTCAAGGGGCCTCCACGCAACAGCCTTTTCCAATATTTATTGGAATTATATTGAAGTTAATATCAAGCGTTAATATTAGCTTAGTTCCAAGTGGCAACAGATCTACAATGATTAGCCTCGCTTTCATTTTTTTAAACCAACGGCAACATCTGCTTTCCAGCATCATCTTCTCTTCGAATTTTATTTGGATTTTTTTTAATTCAAAATGTATTTACGAAAACTACCCGCCATGATTCAACATCAAGCAACGATTCGCCAGGCTTAGCTGTCTATTAGAGAGAGGTTGCGAATTAATTAGAAGCTACATAGATGCAAACGTAGCGAGCCAGAGGAAATTCTAGTTAACATGTCTAAATGACTTTCTCAGCGTGAAAACCAATTAGTGCCGTTTGCAGACGCTTCTAATACATCAGAGAGGATCTTCAGACAATTTTAAAACATTCCCCCGACTTTGTTTGTTTGTATTGAAACATTGTCTGATCTCGAAAAATTTAAAATTTGTTTAGCTACATTATAATAATAATTATGAGAATGTCATTGGCAATAGTGCGTTGATCTCGGCCCTAACCTAAGCTACAAAATTACGTCAGACCAGGGTCAATTGGTGAAAGTAGACAGCCACCTAGGGCGCAACGCTCCGGGGCGCTAATCTGGCAGGTCAAACCTCCCGAAATAAGAGACGTGGAAATCTTTCTGGAAACTCCTCCCTTTCCTTAAATTTAAGGAAACTTGCAAAATGAAAATTTTATTATGTGAGCTTCCTGCTTGCAATACCAAAGCCTGTTAGATGCTGCTAATTAGCAGCTTACGATGCCAGGTTTTTGGCGAACTGCCAGTCAATCAATTAACTGACAATCTGTCAACTGTTGTTTTATAAAAACTCTAGCTGAACTACCATAACCCTTCCAGTACAACCAAGTGGCGCAATATGCAAACTTCGTTCAGGCCGCAACGGAGGCTTGCGCCGGTCCTGCGTCAGACACATTTGAACGAAAGAACCTGAATTTCCAATTGTTTATCGATAAAAATTTTGTTTCGGTGTTGGTAGGGGCCACCATCATCGATTTGGCCCAGGGCCACTACATTGCTAAGGCCGGCCCTGGTAACTCTGTTCGGAAAGGGAAGGGCAATTGGTCGGGACACAACACTTAGCGACCGCTAAGGATTATCCCAAAATTACAACATGAGGGTACGTCGCGGATCACACGCGCGGTGCAACCCTGTCACACTTTCAATTTTACAGTATGATCAGTCTTCTGTCTAGTAGCTAGTTTTGCTTTTTGACGATGATTTGCTTTTTTTGAGGGGCTTACACGATGTGATACTGCTGCAGGCTACTGGGCTACGTGCAGGCTACTGGGCTACGAGCAGGCTACTGGGCTACGCGCAGACTGCAGGGCGTTTTTTCCTCCGAAACGTTAATCGCTGGTAAATTTCTTTTTCCCAATACAGTAAAGCGCCTTTCGATGCGCGTTAGATGCACCAAGGTTTTTTTTTAACGCAATATATTTTCCTTGAATTTTCTGGGTTTCCGCACAGACGCAAAAGAGGAGGAAACCCAAATCAGATTTTTTTTCTTTCTTCTTTTTTTTGTGTGATGTTGAGCCACTCCCTAATTGAATCACTAATCCATAGTGCCGGGAATCCTGGTCTGCACGCCCTGTAGGTTGGCAACGTGATTGCCGCCCGCGCACTAGATTTGGTTAGGAAGGTCCGCGACTGTCCCAGTCAGGAGGAGTGTTGTTCCGTTTTTTTTTTAGCACCTGCTCACCCGTAATGGAGTCGACGCGGAGTCAAATTAACCCCGACCAATTGCCTTTCCCTCTCCGAACAGTGATGTGGTAGATTAAGTGTTGATGTCTTCCCTCGGCCGTCGCCATGTAGGTTGGCAACGTGATTGCCGCCCGCGCACTAGATTTGGTTAGGAAGGTCCGCGACTGTCCCAGTCAGGAGTGTTCCGTTCCGTTTTTTTAGCACCTGCTCACCCGTAATGGAGTCGAGGCGGAGTCCAATTAACCCCGACCAATTGCCTTTCCCTCTCCGAACAGAGTTATCGTGCTACACGTACAGCATCGTCTTTAGTTACATTTTTGGCGCCCAACGTGGGGCACCAATAAAATATGGTCCGTTGGTCCGCGGTTCGGGGACAGAGTCCTTTAAAACTGGGACTGACTTGTTGGATGAGAAGATGGCGTAGCGTTTGAGGGTGTTTTCGTGAAAGTAGTTGAGGGACTGCTCGTTTGTCCCTGGAATTCGGGCAGATGCGCGAAATTTATTTGTTAACGATTGGAGGCAGCAGTGACTTCTATCATACCCACCCCTCACTATCGGTAGCTGAGCTACGTGTCCGGCGCGCGTCCTATGGTCACTGACTGAGGAGGTTTCGACACTTGTGTCACTAATCAGCCTTCACGACTGAGTCTTCGGCCTCGGTCCTCTTCTGGGCTTTGGCCTAGTCTATACATAATTGTTACAAGGCCATATAATCCTTGAAGGAGCTTTAATGATTTCGTGTGTGGTTTCTTAAATATGGTAAGTTTTGTAGGCTTACGTTGGCTTAGGGCTCCATTACACAGTCAAATTTATATTATTTCATTCTTTTCCTTATTTTTAATTCACTAGTTATTATTGGTTATGATTTTCCTTTTTCCTTTTATTCACACAAACTAGCTTTTTTGATTGTTAAATTTTGTTTTTATTATTGGTATTTACGATGATGTCTGGTTAGGGCGAAACGTCGTAAAATACCAATAATAAAAACAAAATTTAACAATCAAAAAAGCTAGTTTGTGTGAATAAAAGGAAAAAGGAAAATTTATATTATAATATGTATGTCATATGCCTAAGCCTACTCGATTCATTCAGTATGTATAAATTTTTAGACGTGCAATAAGCGAAATCAAGTAGGCTTAAGCATATTATAATAGAAATATTACCAAATATGATTGTGTACTGGAGCCCTTACCTAGAAGGAAAATGTTATATAATTTTCCAAGACTAAGGGCCAGTTTCTCGTACATCTTATCTAATAGTTAGTCTTAAGGTTTGTATTCTTAGAGACGACTCACACGATGATCGCTCAGCGATCGCAGTTAAACCACTGGTTCTAAGCACTATATGCGTACATTTTCTATGCAGAAATGACAAATATGGCTTGGAATCAGACGCAGAACTACGATCGCTGAGCGATCATCACATGAGTAATAGCTACGAATACATATACCTTTATCGTATATAGAAAAGACGCACATAATTTTCAGAAAGCTTTTAGATTTTATCGAATTGAATTTTTGGTTATTTTCCATAGTTATGCCATAATTTGGTTGGTTACGGCATCATCTGCAATATGAAAAATCATTGCGCCATTGCATACAATGGCGTAACCAAGCAAAATATGGCCTAAATATGCAAAATAAACCAAAATTTATTTCAATATAATGGAAAATCTTTCTGGAAATTGAGTGCGATAAGACTAAAAGTCGCCATAGATAGTGCGATTAATTGAACAATCAAAGGTCATTTCTGTGGAGAAAGTTCATTTTCTCTAGCGAATTCGGTAGTGGAATCTAAACAATTGGCTTTCTCAACAGAAATGAGCTTTGATTGTTCGATTAATCGCACTGTCTATAGCGACCTTAAGACTGTTTATCTGTATTTCTGTCTGTTCGCACTGTAACTCTCTCTCTCTCTCTAAATAGTGATGCTACGGGTTTGAAATGTGAAAATGGTCAGATGATTGTTTTGATAAAAATATTGAAAATGGTCGAAATGGGACCAAGGGTTCTCCTACCTCCCATACAAATTACTTCTTAATAGTGTAACTAGGCCATTACATTCGGCAGAATATAACTAGCAACTTGAAATTTTCATCAATGCTTAATTGTGACGTATCCTTAGAGTTGATGAAAAGTGAGTCTAGGTCTAGCGCAAGCATAGGTACCCTACCTCTCCTACAAATCTATTTCCAACCATAACTTTGGATAGTATGGGTGCGGTTCTGAAACGCACCGGTCGCATATGTTTCCACAACATGTTGTCGATTCTGATCCTATAACTGCGGTTTTGCGGATCAGCAATCACTTTCGGTGTTTCCCGTATGTCTGCCTATGTGGAATATGTTCCGGAGATTTCTTATTCGTAAAGTCGCAGTTAGAGGATCAGAATGGACAACATGTTGTCGGAACATATTCGACCGGTGCGTTTCGGAACCGTACCCAATGTTGCGAAAAACTGCAAATTTTTGTCATATTGTGTCTGTTGGATGCCCTTATAAAATATTAAATACTGACTTACATTCTGATCCATCTACCCCTACCTCCCCTACAAAGAAAAAATTTAATAGAAAATTTTTAGGTTTACGTGCTTTAAGTCTGTACATTGTGTTTATTAACACGATTAGAACTCGCGGTCTCCTTAACGCATGTCTACGTTTTATTGCTCTCAGGTTTTCTTTCGGACGTGCCTGTCCCGTTAACAGATCACAAATATTTTGAACTTTGCTTATACATAGTTGAAGAAGTTCAGTCGATCTTTTATAAGGCGACCATCCGTCCCGGATCCTACGGGGCAGCTCTGCATTTTACAAGTCTGTCCCACATTAAAAATCACCCCGAAATTGTCCAGCAGAACATCCAAAGTGTCCTGCAATCGACGCAGTTTTCGAAAATTATGTTCTTTTATCGGATCTTTGAGCGGCTATAAATTTTGACCGCAGACTTGTAGGACAAATTTGGTCTACTTCGACCCCCTGGTCGTTCTCTATCCATTTTTATTTGACATTGACCCCGTTTCCCCTTGATCGTCTCTGTGCAATTTTATTGCCCTTGGGTCGCATCTTTGGATGGTTGTAACTTTTAAACGCATACAGTTCGGACTCTGAAATTTTTTGCGAAATAATTGCTGCAAAACATATACCATACACCCGCCTCCCCTAATTCAAATTTACAGTCGACTACATAAACATGCAAAGTGGGTTCATGTTTGGTCGCAAAAGTTTTTCTTGTACTTTATGTTTTTTGGGGTACTGATCCCGAATCCGTATAGCTTCCCACCAAAATTTCGTTGCAAAACAGGGTCCATATCGCCAAAAAAAAACGTCAAAAAAAATACTATTAATTGTAGCGATGCCGCTTAACGCATTTTGAAGAGTAATGTCGCGTGGGAGCCCCAAATTTTTTTTTCTAAGTGGTTTATGTCATCAGCCAAAAAACGGAAAAACTCCGAAAATTTTGGGGAATTTTTGCGGTATTGGCCCTGTTCTGCAACGAAATTTAGGTGGCAAGCTCCGGAATCCAGTTGAGCGCCCAAAAAAAAACATAAGAAAAAAATCCCCACCACATTTTGCAATCTCAAATCACCTAATGACTACACTAAATCTAGAATGATTTTGATCGCTTTTTAACGATAAACTCCTTACTCCTGATTACAATCAATTCGGTAACGATTTCTGCTTTCTATTCCGTAGCTCGTTTATACTCTCGGAAGTATCGCGAAAGCAAAACCTTTGGGTGTCACTAATTTCAGATTCGAGATACGAAACGAGGGATTGCAGGATCTTATATCAAAGCCCCGAATATAAAAGGCCTGAAAAGTACGAGCATAAATCCCGTCTTTGAGACTGCAGTTTGAGCAGTAATGGGCGGAAGACAGTTTGTTAGTTTTCCTGTCTCGGAATATCCGAGTCACTGAGACAGAAATTTTTCTATTTGAAGAAATCTGAAGTATCGATACTAGACCTCCTACGAGCATTTGTTTATTTGTAATAAGAAAGTTTTCGTGACGTTCCACAACTCAAACCGGCATTTTTACGCTTTAAAATATAGCAGTCCGCCTATTTGTTTTTAAGAAAAAATGTACCGTACCGCTATGGCAACGGCAATGGTCATGCGGACCTCAATGATGATGGGATCGCCCTTACTATACGGAGGAGCCTTCTTGCAGTTTCCAGCCAAACTGGAGATTCTTGCCACATTATTTACTCACGTAACGTAACATCAATATCACTACGGCCCCTGGACGTGTGGAACAACCACACATCAGACTAGATTAGGGATGGGCCCAACCGATATTTTTGAGTAACAGTTCCAACTGTTACTGTGACTTGCAAGTAACAGTTCCTTGTTACCGGTCCAGTTCCTGTTCCTAATATTGTAAATTACGTCACGTCGCAAAGCAAGTTACTCGAGTGCAATAAGCATTTTAGGAACAGGTATTTTTGCTCTTCGGGAACAGGTAGTCACAGTGACGGGCAAATACCCTGTTCCTAGTCACTGCTCCTGGAATATCGGCCCATCCCTAGACTAGATGCTCAGGCGTTCAACCCAATCGGCACCTCTCTGATTCCGCGAGTACGCAGCTCTATATCTGTGTAGTTTACTGAACTGAAGGGGTGACATTCCATTCACATCTGCTCAACTGTAGCAGTACCCTAAAAAACATTGTAGATATGGGTCCACGGGTTTACGAAGGGGCCAGGCCGAAGCGCCCACGTATGTTCACGCAAACACAATATTCGTTGAGATCTTGCGTCTTGGACGCAAACACATTGAAAACTCGCGGGTCACAAACAATAACACAACTGACCAGCCTTCTCTTAGCCGGAATTTTAGACATAAACACATTCATGTTAGACCGCATGTCTAATCGAAGAACAAGTAAGGTTTCTGCAGCCTTGAGGAATCTACAGTGAGTGGACCAATCGCATGCCCAAGAAGGTGATGAACGCACAACGAGTGGAAAGAGCCAGATTGCGTGGACGACCGATGGCTCGCTGGGAAAATTCATTAGATAAGGATGCCAAAAAGCTGCTGGGCTGCCAAAACTGGAAGACAATATTTTTTTTTTTTGCTGTCAAGATAACGTCATCCATTTAAAATGTTTGAAGCATTCTACGAAGAAATTATCCCAAACCCCTAGCCACCATTTTACAGACCAGAAACAATTTCCGGTTCTTTTCGTTGACATGTTCCCTTAAGGCATTTTACAGCTCACTGGTGATACTACGTTTACAGAACACAACAGAAAACAGTTTGCGGAACAATAAGAGTTGTTTATCCTACAACCCCACCCATTATCAGCATTAGGAGAGTAACGAAGCTTTATGCTAAGGATATACTTAGCTTGGGGTATATGAATTGAAAACCGATTACCAAAGTATGTACATCATTTACACATTTTGCACTCATTTATTCAATATCGTATAAATCAATCAATAATCAGATCAGATAAATTTAACCCTTTGCTACTGGCACACCAGCCTGCGCCAGCGTAGCTACCACATTGGCACCTTGCTGTGCAATGCCGATCGTTTCCTTTGTAGCTTCACGAACACGCTGGCCAGCCTTTTCCTGAAATATAAGTATAACGATAAATCATCACATTTAGCAGGAGTAAAGGGTTTATTTTTGTTAGACGGATATTTATTGGAACTTGGTTTAGAAGACTAAAAAGTACAAGCGTATGTGTGCAGTGAATAGGGCGTGTCGCCAAACGTTGCTTTCGCACCAGTCTGCGCGATGTGTATCCCGGACTTTAAGCTGTGTTAACCTGGATACAGGTTAAGACTTACCACTGGCTTAAGTAATTTCTTCAGCCAATTGCCTTCACTATGGCCAATAAATACAAAAGCCAATACGACCAAAACGGCTAATACCCTGGAGAAATTCATATTTCCGAAATTTGAGGTCCCGAAAAATAAGCAACACACTTTCGTGAACTAAATGAGAAATATTGATTTGCCCAAACTAGCCTAGAGGTGCTTTTATATTTTTGAAATGTAGATATTATGCGCAGCCTACACAAAAACGAGTGTTTGGGTTTTAAAAAGTGCAAATAGATAAAGAATATTTGAACAACTGTTATTCGATTAATTGTTGATCGAGACTCATTGCGTAATGTTATTTTTAGAAGCACCGGGGGCTGGAGCAAAAAAAACAAACCTAACGACACGCGTATGTGGTTCTTTGTTTTAAGTCTGCGAACTTCATCATCATCAATGTGGCACAATAGCCCGACGTCGGGCTTTGGCCGCCTGCATCGTTGACCGCCAATTGTCGCGGTTACGTGACCTTGTCCTCCAGTCTCGGAAGCCCAGCAGCTGATGGGAGTTCTTCCAGCGAGCTCTCGGTCGTCCACGCAATCTCGCTCTGTCAAGTCGTTGTGCGTTCATCACTTTCTTTGGCATGCGATTATCGTCCATCCGTTGAACATGCCCCGCCCATTGCAGACGTTGAAGCTTCACGATTTTCGATACTTCCAGCTCATCGTACAATTGATACAACTCATGGTTGTATCGGATACGGCACTGATCTCGCTCGCGAACGGCCCCGAAAATTCGCCGAAGGACCTTTCGTTCGAATCGGTCTAGCAAAATTTCGGAGGCTTCGGTGAGGGTCCATGTTTCGCAGCCATAACATAGCACCGGTCAGATGATCGTTTTGTACACGCGGAGCTTCGTGTTCCTGTGCGCAAGTTTTGAAATAATTATTATAGGGAGGACTGAGAAATAGGTCTTATTGGCTAGTTGTATCCGTCGCTTAATTTCGTCGATTTAGTTGGCGTCCTTTGTTAAGTTACAACCCAGATAGTTGAAGTTGTCTACATACTCGATATTAAGGTCCCCCACTGTGATGCTTGAATTTGCTGGCGTCCTTGTTTTCGATTGCATCATGGCATTTGTTTTGCTTTCGCTGATATGTAGTCCAACTTTGCGGCGTTATTGAGGTTATGCAGAAGGCTTTCTGCATCACTCAATCTTCGAGAAATGATGTTGATGTCGTCGGCGTACGCGACTAATTGAGTCGACTTGATGAGCAGCGTTCCGCTGCTGTCCATATTCATGGCTCGAGATACATACTTCAAAGCAAGGTTGAAGATCGTCGGCGCCAGCCCATCGCCCTGCTTGAGTCCAGTACGAGTTTCAAATAGGACAGTGAGTCGGTTCTGCACTCTGACCTGCGAGACGGTATTAGTCATCGTCATCCTTGTGAGTCGCACTAACTTTGCCGGTATACCAAAATGCATCAAAATGTTGTACAGTACACTTCGATCGATACTGTCGTATGCCTGCTTGAAGTCGACACAAATTTGGTATACGTCGATGTTATATTACCAGCACTTTTGGAGTAGTAGCTTCACTGTGAAAAGCTAATCGGTCGTTGAGCGACCAGGTCTGAAGCCGCCTTGATACTCGCCAATGATTCGTTCTGCGTACGGATTAATTCTCTTTTCAAGAATTTTCGATAATATCTTATAGGCCGTACAAACTAATGATATGCCCCTGTAATTCTCACACTTCAGCTTGTCACCCTTTTTGTGGATTGGGCAGATTATGCTTTTGCGCCAAACCTCGGGGATTTCCTCGTCGTTCCATATTTTCAGCAGTAGCACATGTACAGTGTTGGTCAGGCACGTTCCACCATGCTTCAGCAGTTCTGCTGGGATCTCGTCAGCGCCGGGCGCTTTATTATTTTGGAGCGACTGTATGGCAAGACTCACCTCCTCTACTGTTTGGGGGTAGAACGGGAGGGCCTGGTTCGACTAACTGCTCAAGAGCTGGCTCCGCGGGGGATGTTGATGGTGCATTGAGGAGCTCTTCAAAATGCGAGGCCCATCGTTTGTTGACGCTTTCGATGTCGCTGATGATGTTACCATCCTTGTCCTTACATAGGCTTGTCCTGGGTTGATATCCGTTCTTGATATTATTTATAAGTTTGTACGCCTGTCTAATGTGCTTACTGGCTAATCTTTGGTTTCTTACGAATAATTGTCTTATTTATTAGATACTCGCCGAAGTTCGTTGGACCTTTCTTTCTTGGCTCGAGATGCGCGTTGTGTGTATTGGCGATAGAGTTCATTTTTCGCCTCAATCGAGCCCCTGCATTCGTCGTCGAACCAGTCTGTTCGTCTACGTCGGCCTTTATAACCCACGACCTTTTCTGCAACTTCTTTGATATTGTCTTTGAGCTTCTCCCAAAACTCATGGATGCCTAAATTATTGATGTTATCAAGCATGGGCGACAGTTTTTCCTCAAGCGCTGTAGTATACGCAGCCGCCGGCCGTGGCATCATCAATCAAATTGTCAACCTCGAAGATCTTGGCAGGGTTGATTCTCGTTAGGTGCACCGAAGAGATTCTGCACCTGTAGGTCGTCTTCACCAAATAGTGATCGGACTCGCAGTTTGCTCCTCGATAGGATCGAACATCTAAGACATTAGAAGCCCATCTCTTGCTGATCAGTACGTGGTCGATCTGGTTCACGGTGTATTCATCCGGAGACTTCCAGGTCTGCTTGTGGATTCGTCGATGAGGCAAGCATGTAGAGCTTATTACCAGGTTTCTGCCGCTCGCGAAGTCGATAAGTCGCTGACCGTTGTTGTTGTTTTCGTCGTGGAGGCTATGACCTCCAGTAGTTCCCCTATGCCAGCTTTCATTTCCGACTTTGGCGTTAAAGTCTCCTAGCAGCAGCTTGACGTCGTTTGATGAAAGTGATTCGAAGAGTGTTTCTAGGTCGTTGTAGAACTCGTCCTTATCGCGTCTTCTTTTACTTCTGTAGGGGCATGCGCATTAATGAGCCAGAGATTAGCGAAACGGGTCTGGATGCGGATCGCACATAGCCGCTCGTTTATGGGTTTGAAGCCTATAACGTGGTCCTTGAGCTGCTTACTCACGATGAAAGCTACTCCAAACTCCTTGTTGCCCGCCTCTTTACCACTCGTAAAAATAGTGTGCGATTTGAGGTCGTTAATTTCGCTTTTGAGCCATTTAGTTTCCTGGATTGTAACTATGCTCAGCTTGTATTATTCTACCTGATCTAGAAGGGCCCTTAAGGCCGCCGATCTATTCAGGGAGCGTACATTCCAAGATCCGAAAGAGTAATCAGCTTTTCGTTTGCGGGGTCGTCGTTGTTTTGTATCCGTCCAATCCGACGCTTTGGTTTCGAGTACTTAATTTAACAGAAACGGAAAACTAATGCATTCCACCACCGGATTAAAATCTATTTGACAGCTTTAATTTCACTGATAAATTGTTATGCGCTTTTAGGTCGTCTTAATATTGTCACACACTTTCATTACATGCTTTCCGCAAGCTGACTATTAAAGTGCAATTTATGGAGTTGGTATCTCTCTCGTCTTCACCAAATATTCCACACCACCAAACAATTTCCACATAGCTTCCATGCAAATCGTAGGGTGACTTTGCTAGTCGCGGATGCAAGCAGCAGCAGTTTGCATGACTAAAACGAATTCCAACTTTCATTTGCGTGTGACGGCGAAACACGGAGCGTAGTTCCTATCCAATAATAATTCCAGTCCGTGTAATCTGAGTAATCTGACTCGACACTAATGCGGTAACTGAGCTATGGTAATAAAAACCTCTAGGGAACATAGTATATAGTCGCCTTTCGTTCATTGACTCGCTTCACAAACAGAACGCAGGATATTTGAATTCATTGATGTCGCGCTAAACTACCCATACCATACCTTCATGGAATATACTTCGTCAAACCCGCCAAAGCTCTATGAAAAAAAAACAGGAAATGAAGGAAAAATTCCGTGCTAACGCTATAAATGCAACGGTGCGCTTATTTTCCTTGCTGTTTTTTTTTGTGGGTGTGAGTTCGTCCATCAGGAAAGCAGGAATACACCATGCAGACAGACAGACATGCAGGAAGCCCGTGAAACTCACTTCAATAAAATGATGATTGTCCAGAGGGAGAGAGAGAGAGAGAGCACATAAAACTCAGCCAGCATGGTGAGAAAAATGTCCAAAATTCAGACCTAAAGACCAAAAGATTCATCTTCCCCGCAAGGGCTTCACATCGTTCATATTCCTATATAGTCCTGATATACATATCTCATTCTGATTGTAGTCGCACATCGTGAACTACTAATGGATATGTGTCGTCGTTTTTTTTTTTCCTGTTTTTCTGTCGACTTTTCTGCCTGAAGTCAGCCGCCGACAGCCGAACGGAAGGCATATATGAGAACAGTCGAGTCGCCTCGATAACGGTACAGCGTTACATACATAGATGTACATGCGAGAGACTATGACGAAATGCAATTAGCGCTGGGATAGTTTGCCCAGACTTTGCAGTTTAAAGGATATCCACAGCGGCGTGCTATATGCAATGCATACACGGGCAACTTTTGTTTGACGGCTCGGCGCGAGATCACCTCCAGGATTATATACATCCAGTGAAAAGTCATTCGCCACCATATAGCACTGGCTTTTACATGTCATGATGATGATAGTAAAAACTAGGACTGAGTTTGCAAGGAGAAGGATGTCTGACAAAAATTAGGGTAATGCGCTCTACCGACGTTATATAGAGACAATAGAATTCATTTTGTATGTGTGTGCAGCTTAGTTGATTTCTAATGGATATGTGTTCGCTTAGTAACAGGAGCTGTAATTAAAAGCGTCCTTTTTATTCAAATACTCTCGATATTCCACTATTCTCTTATGCGTCAGTAAGTCTACAAACTGACAGTGGTGGAAGAGAATAGCAAGAAAATAGGCTGAAATTACACACCGTTACGATTAATAACATTTTGCTGATATTTTCAGAAACCTAACTTAACTGTCTGCATTCAAAAGTTAGAGATGGACAAAAAAATGCTAAGAGGGAAACAAGTGTAACGGGGTCAATCTTCAAAAAAAAATTTTAAGAGCCTGCAAAATGAATTTTGCTGCTTTCGTCCACAGTTAGGCTGCTTATGTTCTATTTCAGGCATTACGCATTGGTCCCATATGTTGGGCGCAATCGGGCCGTTTATGAGGTTCGAATAAAGGAGACGTTTGATCATTTTCCTCAAATCGAGTTCTAAGTGTAACTTTGTGGTCACTTGGGATCACCTCATGCAGACACATATCAGATGGTAGACCATCAGGACTGAAGTGCCCAGAAGCGTAAGGTAATTCACCTTCCAAGATGCTAACAGCGATCCAGAGCGCGCCATTGTATCGATTGACCTTAGCTCCGCTCACCGGTCGGCGGCGGGCTATTGACGAGTATCGCGTTATTATGACAAAGTGCAAAAACGATGACGGACGAGAGACGTCTTGCTGATCACACCCTGTGTTCTATGTGCGGCCCCGCAGGGGGGTCGGTGTCCCTGTGACACCAGCCAAGGAAGGCTGTTTGTAGTGGGACAATGATCTTTGGTGAGTTACGACACCACGGACCTAGTAGCGCAAGGGGGCCCCTGGTACAGTTGATACGCCATGGCGAGGATCTGTACAAAGACCATTCGGGCGGTAACGTTCCTGTGCTCTTGAGTTATGTACTTATGGGAGGGAAGTCACTAAAGACCCAGCACGATTATGGTGTCCTCTGGTGGGGGAGTGCATCGTATGGAAATCGTGTAAGCTTCGGAGTTGACGGCTTCGCATGACCCGAGTCCTGAAGGGGCTATAGTTAGGGAGAACAGCCTTGGTGGTAAATGCCTACGCGCCTATATCTAACTAGTTTGTGGATTGATGACCACACTGCCCGAGTTGCATTGCTGACTAGTAAACTGAAGGGGCCACCTGGATGTGAAAAGCAGCGCTACGTGTCTACACAGGCTCGTAGTCACAGGTCAAACGAGCCTGGGATGTGCACATCTGAATTCTGACGTGAGGCTTAACCAATAGGGGGCCGAAGGAGGATCACAAATGCTATGAAGAAGTCTATAGCGAATAGCTCGAAAGAAGCGCTCAAAAAAGGGAGCAGCTATTCAAGTAAAGGTAAGCCAGCCAAGTCAGCAAGTTATCCCTCCCCCCTCCCTCAATATAGATAAAATAGAGAAGATTCCACCTATAATATGCTACAATGTCAATATACCTGATATTCAAAAAAAATAAAAAATAAAGGTATTACAGTAGTGGCAAAAAGTCTGAATCAGTCGAGATCACATATATTGTGCAATTCAGCCATCGACCATGAAAAAGTGTTCGCTTTTTTAAAAACCGAAGGGCTGCATGCAACAACCCGCACCCCTAAAAGCAAGATGTTAAAATCATTAGTGTTAAAAGGTCTTGACTTTAGGTGGGATCCCCAGGAAATATTGGATGATATTTCTGCTAAATATCCACACATAATGATCAATGGTATCTCGCACTTCATCACCAAAAAAGACAAGGCCGAAAACAGAAAAAATCCAAAATCAAATCAAATTTCAACCTCTGGGTTATTTATAGCCAGATTCGAGCCTTCTCAAGACTTGAATGAAGTGCGGAAAATAAAACATATTCTTTCTCAATCAGTTTATTGGGAGAGAATCATTAACAAAGAAACAGTTCAGTGCTATAATTGCCAAAACTTCGGCCATATAGCACTGAATTGCACCATACCACATCGATGCGTGAAATGTGCTAGCCTGCACAAACCTGGTGAGTGCAAAAAGGAGCCAGAAGATAAACCTGATTGCTGCAATTGTGGAAATGGCGGTCACCCTGCGAATTACAAAGGATGCCCTGCATACAAAGAATGGGTAGGTGGGTCCAAAATAAAAGTCAGTCCAAGAGTGAAACAGTCTCATGATCAATTTAATAACAATTCAGCCACCCCTTCCAGGATTCCCACGAACTACGTTCGCAATGGTGTCTCATATGCCAGTACAGCGCGAGGTACAAGCAACTCTCCAAGACAGGTTTCCTCGAATGTAGATCAGCTTCTTCGCTCGGTTCTAACGTCCTCTGCGCAGGCAGAGACTAAGCTGGCCACTATTGCGGTCATATTAAACTCCGTCAATGGAGCATAAAATTGCGGCCTTTAATGCGAGATATCTAATATCACACGCTCAAAGAGCAACTTGTCAAGAGCTAATTAATTCCATTAAAGCTGATATTTTCTGCATCACAGAAACACATTTGAGGAGCAACCACGTTGTACGATTCACAAATTATAACATTGTTCATAATGACAAAAATGGTGGATCCGCCATTTTAATAAAAGATTTCTACGCGTTTGAGCATTATGAGCTACCATCGCTTCAGTCAGCCTCGGGTTGTGCAGCCATTCTAAAGACCAGAGATAACAGAAAAATTCTTATAGTATCACTCTATATTCGATCTGATACCACTGCAGGCCAGTTGCGACATGATCTCAAGACGCTTAACGATCTGCACGATGAATTTAAATATATCGTAGTAGGAGGAGATCTGAATTCTCGACATACATCTTGGGGTGATACAATTTGCAATGCTAACGGCAAAGTCCTTTTCAAATGGCTCAATGATACTACTCCACCAACCGAATACTCTATCATTTCTCCTATGACACCAACTAGAATGATAAACTCGTCAATTCTTGACTATTTCCTAATTTCCCACGATCTGACTCACCTTAGCTTATCCAACACTTGTACTACCAGCCCTGGTATGTCTGATCATTTAGCAGTTATACTAAACCTGGCAACAGCTTCCTTCACGGAGTTGCTCCAGCGACCTCCCTCCTCATTTTTATCATATAAAAATACAGACTGGAATTCATTTGGAGAAAGTGTTAGACGAGCCTTAAGACCAACAATATTTCCAGTCAATCAAAATTTGACCAATGATGAGATTGATTCCTTAATCACGATTTTCGACGATTCCGTAGCTAAGGCGATAGAAGACAATACAACCCGCATCATTCCCACCAGGTTAAAACACTATCCTCTTCCCCCCGAGCTTATCCTACTTTTGAAAATCCGGCAATTAAAAAGACGCAAGCTCAAAAATTCATATCATAGGTACGGCAACAGGATGAGTGATCAATACCGATCCATCGTGGAAGAAATTAATATTTTGAGCAAAATAATTTCAGACAATATAACATCCTTCCGTAGTAGACAAATGACGCACCGACTTTCGTGCGTCAAACCCGGGCCTCAAATGTATAAGGAAATTAACTCGCTTTCCGGAAAGTTCAATGTTCCAGAGGTCAAGGTCATCATCAATGGGACTCAGGTGAACAGTAAAGAAGAGCAGCTGAAGCTTTTCACGGAAAATTTTCAGAGGCAACTCAATTTACCACCCCCTGATGAAACATTTGAAACCACTGCGCAGGCAAGACTAGCAGTATCAAATTTCGAAAATGAGAATACGAACACAATCTGCATATTTTCTCCCCAAAACAAATCAAGCCACCCCCACAGTAGTGATATATTTATCTCTTCGGATTATCTTAGTAGTCTTATAACGTGCTTGAACAACAAGAAATCCTTTGGTGTGGATGGCATCTCTAATCTCGTAATAAAAAGATTACCCGGGGCAGCAATTATGCTGCTAGTAGTAATATTCAACAACTGTCTTAACAATGGATACTTCCCCGATAGATGGAAAATTGCTAAAATAGTTCCAATACATAAAAAGGGCAAAAGCTATTTCCATGCTTTCAAATGTGGGCAAACTTTTTGAGAGAGTCTGGCTAGAACGTATCATACAACACTGCGCAGAAGCTAATATTATACCAGAACATCAATTTGGCTTCCGAGCAAAACATGGCACCCAACATGCTCTCGCCTATTTGCACGATACTGTGCTAGAGAATCTCGACAACGAAAACATTCCCACAGTAGTCTGTGCTCTAGACCTAGAGAAGGCCTTTGATTCCGTGTGGAATGAAGGTCTCGTATATAAGCTAATAAAGTTCAGATTTCCTCCTCCGGTTATTCGAATTGCAATTAATTTTTTCAAAAATAGGAAATTCCTAGTTGCACTTTCAGACGATGAATCCGATGTCTTTCCAGTTTCTTCGGGGGTCCCACAAGGGTCAATCGCTGGTCCGGTGCTCTATAACATCTTCACGGCAGATATCCCGACCCCGACAGATCCACAAATGGGAATTATTCAATATGCAGACGACACACTCGTGTACGCCGCCGATAAAAAGCCCCAAATAGCAGCCGACAAGGTTAGTGACCACTTGGCTCAATTGGATCACTATTTCAAAAGCTGGGGCATCCGAATTAATGAGGACAAGACACAACTATGTGTTTTTAGGAACCCAGGAAAATATGTTGGATCACAATCATTGAACAAAAATGCGAATAAAGCGATCGTTAAGATCGGAAATAGTACCACCTGCGCGTCACCTTCACTGAAATATTTAGGAGTCCTCTTCAATAAATTTTTGAAATTTAATCCCCACGTCAAAAGTATAATAAAAAAATACCGGCGTACAGAGGGCTGCGCCCGCAATACGAGGGTTTTTTAGATTTCGGATACACACATTGTGAATAATTTTGCACATATATTTTATAGGTAATAAATAAGCATTATGCACAATATTAATGAAATGCTTCTCGTAAATCTATTTTTGGATTGGTCTAAATAAACGCGTCCCAGAATGAAAGGCTAACGCCTTTCATTCTGTAACACTTTTTAATTAGACCAATCCAAAAATAGATTTACTATGTATCATGGCTACACATATTAACTGGATATATTAGCTGTAACTCCGTTACCATTACTCCAAACTGGAAAAAAGCGACTGATATGAAATGTACCCATCGAGTTCTTTGATGTGAGTACTCATACGTCCATGTCCGATAAAAACTAAAAAAGTCGGCTTTTTAAAATCTCCAAAACACCCTGTTAGCTTTATTCTACCAACGTCTAAGTATTTCGTGCTAAGGACTGTTAAAATTCTACACATTCCTACCAAATTTCATAACGATCAGTTAGTGAACAAATTTTTAAATCTCCGGGACACCCTGTTATCTTTGCCCTACTAACTTCTAAGTATTTCGTGCCAAAGAATGTTACTATTCTACACATTCCTACTAAAATACATGACGATCGGTTAAGCCGTTCGCGAGGTATTTAGTGAACGAATTTGTAAATGTCCGGGACACCCTGTTATCTTTGCCATAGCAATTTTTAGGTATTTCATGCCAAATACTGTTACCATTCTACACATTCCTACCAAATTTAATGACGATCCGTTAAGCCGTTCGCGAGTTATTTAGTGAACAAATTTTAAAATGTCCGGGACACCCTGTTATTTTTGTCCTACCAACTTTTAAGTATTTCGTGCCAAAGACTGTTACCATTCTACACATTCCTACCAAATTTCATGACGATCGGTTAAGCCGTTCGCGAGTTATTTAGTGAACAGACGGACGGACAGACGGACAGACGGACAGACGGACAGACGGACGGACAAAATCGATTTCATAAGGGTTTTTTTGAAAAATCTAAAAAACCCTAAAAAGCATATTTAACTCATTGCCGGACACAACGCCAAAATTTGACACGATTTGTATGGTCAAATGCTCAAAATTGGACGTCTATAGACGTTGTGTCCGGGAAAGTGTTAAATTTCAACAAAATTCGGTTTTTATTCTCTCGACCAATAGGGCTATCCCGGAGGGTCAAAATTATCGCCTACCAAACTCTCCTACGCCCCATCTTAACATACGCCTGCCCGACTTGGCTTACTTGCTCCAAATCATTTGTAGAGCTCGCGTCGCGGTTTGAAAGGAAGATTTTACGGTACTGCACGGGCAAGCACCGACGATATTGGACAGCCAGTAAAAAATACTACCGTTCCACTTATATCTACAGCTGTGCGAAACTGAATACCTTAGAATGTAGGATTCTAGAGCTTACTCGTCGTTTTTTTAATGGAGCCCGCGACCATCCTAACACCAATATCAAAAACATATACGAAAAAGCCACTACTCGCGCCAATATTGAACTAATTGAACCAGCATCGTGTTTTCGACCTAGCGACATCATAAAGCCTAGCAACTCAATTATATTCCAAAATATTAATAAATACAACGGTCGAAAATATAGGAGACATTGACTGAAAATATATTGTCACTCGCACACAGAACCTCATAAGACTTAATTTTACAAACTATAGAGCGAACGATCGTTTAATGCTACCTTTTATTTAGGATTAAGTTTAGCTTAAGTATTCTTAGTTTTTATATTAAAAAAAAAAAAAAATAAAAAAAAAAATAAAAAAAAAACAAAAAAAAAATAACAAAAAAAAAATTATTAATTAAGTATTTAGCTAAGCAAGCTAGAAAAAATTGTGAATTGCCTACAAACAAAGAAAAAGAAAACAACACATCAGAGCATAAAGTATATGAGGCTTCCGGCCAAACACGCAGAGGGAAGGCCAAATACATACAGCCGCCCCAAACAAATGTATAATTATCATATAAGATAAGAAATTGACTGTAAGATGATATTGTAAAGGCTCAATAAAACTCCTTACATACAAAAAGTCTATAGCGAATAGTGAACTACGGGGATGGGCGTGCCCAGGGGACCATGGTCCTTACCCATCAAGGCGTTGGCTTCGTAGTGGCTGGAGGTTGTTACCCAAGTCGTCCAGCTAGTGATGCAACCCCGGGGTTGGGTTTCTGAAGGTGAGTGCATTCGCCGGATGGAGAAATCCCCATCTGACAATAAGATCCTGTCAGTAAATACCCGGAGGTCCAAACATTTCGCGGGACCGGGAGATAAAGGCCGAAAGGCTAGGTGCTCCCCTGACGGTATACCTCGTAAATGGTTTGCTTGTTCTATGTGCAGATCCACGCACTTAGTCATTGTCCGGCGTACTCGGATATCCGAGATCTTTACGTTTTTGGTGTCACTATCGAGGATGATGATATGGTGGTACTACGGCAACTGCCTCTCCGGGGCGGACCACACCTGTTTTCTACAAAACAAGAGCAAGAGCCCTGAAGGTTCGATGCAGGAAGGCTGGTGTCTGTGTATATTTGTGGGTGCGATATATGTGTTTTTTCGTCATATTGGGAGCATCACATCTCGGCTCGGCTGCTCTCAATATTACTAATTCGCGCCGGTGTTGAAATAAATCCAGGCCCAAGGGTATGGATTTGTAGTGTCTGCAACCAACGAATCGGTTCGAATGCCAGATCAGTGCAGTGTAATTGCTGTATGGAATGGGTTCACTTCAGGTGTTCGGGGTTACGTAGACAGGGTCAGCATTCCTTGGCGTATGTCGCGGCAGGTTGTTGGGTAACCTAGGGCTGCACCCAGCCCACCTTCTCCTGCACAGCCCCCTACACCGCCTAACAATGCGATATGGAAGGCCAGATCCAGTCTTACGCCTGGCCCTCCTCCTCCAGCAAGTTTCACTCTACTATCCATATTAACCCTTAGATGACCTAGGTCCCTGGGGACCTATAGCGTTTTCAACTTTGAGCCATTTGGAAATGGTTCAATCAAACCGGCGCAGCTCCCTTGACTTCTCCAAACAATATGTTTAGAAGCAAATGCAATGTGTTTCGAATTATTTCCTGACAATTTTCTGTCATAACCAGCCGGCTAAAGTGATATATGGCGGTGAAGCCCAACTAGGTCCACTGGGACCTTCATGTATTAAGAGCAATTGTAAACACGTTATTTGCGAATTCACTGGAAATGAGAACGATAATAAGTTTTTCATTTCATTTGTTAGTAAAGACTAAAGACCTTTAGGTTCTGCCAAATTCAATTGAAAATGGTAATAAAAACAAAAATCATTCGCTAACTTTCTTGCAAATCAGTGGCAACTTTTGTTATGGGATTTAATCCATTCCAATTTTGTTCCTAATCCTAAGAACCGTTATATTCTGGGAATTTCTTGTGATTAAGATATATAAAGATGACTTCACTGTACCTGCATTCATTCGGTTCTAGGTGTTGCTACTAGTTCAACGCATCATAGCGCTTAAACTCCCTCAATATCAAAGCCGTTGTATGAAAGTAATAAGTATCAGAAAAATTAGGGCTTGCGATAAACTGCTTTTCATTGCATGGGTGCCAGTAACCAGGATTCAGCCGTGGAGAATTTGGCCGGATATTTGGAGCAGGATGATCAAGATCATCCTTTTGCCGACGAGGACCGCGATGGTGAGTATATTTTAGATTCATCGGTCAATGTGCAATTCCCAATGAAAGGCCTCGTTTTATTTCCTGGAGCCACAAATGGTACGCTGATCCATCCGCTAGAGGCCGCATTCGGGGTCATAACGTCGTCAATGTACTAAACGTCGTCTAGGACTTGCTGCTGGAAATGTTGCAAATCCTTTGGGAATCTTCAAGTCAATAATTACTGATAAGATCGCTTACATCAGTATTCGCGAGACAAACAGGAAGATGAATGAAAGCGCAGCAAAGTGGAACTCTAAAAACCCAAATACATAACCAAGGCAATGGACTCCCTTGACACTCAATGAATTTGACGCTTATATACGGACTTTGGTGTATTTGAGTTGCCATCAGTCGAATTCGGAGCTTCTAAAAAAAATATGCAGCGATACACATTTGCCTGTATCTAAAGCAGCCATGACCAAAAATCTCTTCGAAGCAGTAAACAGAGTGATTCGATTTGAGGATAGCAACACTCGAGAGGCGAGGCTTCAGGAAAGCAAGACTGCTGCAATAGACGACATCTGGACCATGGTAATTGCCAATTTGAAGAAGGCCTATACACCACATGAGTCCATGACTCTAGACGTGCAATTGTTCCCCTTTCGAGGCCGAACTTGGTTCCCGCAGTACATATCGTCGAAAACACAAAAATACGGTATCAAAATATGGTAGCTTTGCGATGCACAATCGTATTACCCCTTAAAAGGGATAATTTACAGTGGAAAACAAACAGGGAGAAAAGTTGGCTTAGAGTTGCTTCACCGCTATGGAAGAAGTGGACGGCGATAATAGTTAGCATTGCAGCTTCAATCCAAAGAGCAGACCTTTGTAGGGACAGTTCGAACCAAACGAACAAAACTTTTGTGCTACGTGATTTCTTGAAGGACCGGTCTCGGGAAGTGTTTAGCACTTTCTTTGGGTCTTACGAAAGCGATTTGCTGCTGTGCTCCTACGTTCCAAAAAAAACTTTTTAATTTTATCGGGATAGGTTACGGCGCAAACACTCAAATGCCGCTTCACCATTGGCTCGATGTGGAAATCGACGTTCTTGCCGAAAATAAATTGTTTTTTCTTTATTTCAAACTGCTTTAGTATATTTTTTTACTAGTAAGCATTTAATATTCAACGCAAAAAAAAATTATAAATCAATTAATGTTCACCGATGATACTATGTATTTATGCATCATTGTATAGTGTAGGTCCCTGGGGACCTTGTTGGGCTTTAACCGTTGGAAAAGTTGTCGGTCGTCTGAGGGTTAAAGTTTAACTATAATGGCATTCACCGTAAAATCCTTGAGATCACACACTTCTTGAGTTCCAACAGAATTCTCATCGCCGCCATCCAGGAGACGCTGCTCCATGCAAATTCGTCTCTTAGCGTCGATAGCGAATATGTTATATTGCGCAAAGATAGACCGGCCGCCACGGATGATGAAATTTTTAATGTTTATATTCCACCGCACTCTAGTTGCCCTTCTGGCTATCATTTCGATATTGGTCCTCTCCTTTCCAGAGGGCACAGGGTCATCCTTGGCGACTTTAATGCCCACCATGAGCTCTGGCATTCGGACGTCAACAACAATGCCAGGGGTATAACTATCGCCGAATCACTTGACGCCTCAGATTTCTGTACACTCAACGAGACTCGCCGACTCGAGTCACGGGCACTTGCAGTAGTTCTCCTGACATAACCATTGTGAGTGCCAGCCTAATCTCTGCTACTCGATGGAAAGTACGTACTACCCTCAAATCTGATCACCTTCCAATCATTATAAGAATTGACAAACCAGCGAACCTGACTAAGTCTGAGAAGCGAACGTTTGTCAATCACAAGAAACGGGACGGTTTCAAAGCATAGTCGTCGGCGAAGTTCATCGAGCTACCATCCAACGTACATAAGGCCGAACGAAATATTAGGAACGTCATTGCTAAGGCTGCGGCACGTTTTATTCCTGCAGGACGTATCCCGAAAATTCGGCCTAACTTCCCTACTAGTGCCGCCAGATTAGCCGATGAACGTGATAACATCAGAAGCGCTGACCGACAAGTTAAAGACTATCGGAGGGCGAAATGGAATCAGCACCTCGATGACTGCAACCTTAAAGAAGGTGTCAGCAAATTATGGTCTACAGTCCGCGCCCTTTCTAATCTTAGAAAAGAAAAGGGCAATAACGCCATTGAATTTGGCCGAAAAACTTGCGATCCTCTTCAGTGCGCGAGTCTGTTCAATAAACAATTTACGATACTGTCTGCCTTTAACTTGTCGATCTCTACGCTTGCCATCCCTGAAATCTAGACAGGTCGGATTGTTCCCTGTCCTCAACCCAGGAAAGAGCGCTAATCTCGGGGAATCCTACCGCCCCATTACGATACTGTCTCCTTTCGCATAGACGCTGGAGGCCCTTATTCACCCTACTCTTGTTGCACATGCGAAGCTAGAACCTGACCAGCGTGGCTTCAGGAAGATGCATAGTACCACCACTGCCCTCGATGCGATCACTATACGCATTCGTGATGGGCTAAATCAACGCAGTCGTTGTCACAGAACCATTCTGGTGGCAATTGACCTATCAAATGCATTTGATAAGGTCAATCACCCAATGATTCTCGCTAACCTGTTGAATATGCATATTCCTGCACAAGAGATCCGTTTGATTGCCAACTATCTAGCTGGTCGGCACTCCTTCACTGACTTTCGTGGCAAACGTTCTAAGCTTCGGAAAATCAAATTAGGTGTTCCACAGGAAGGGGTACTCTCCCCCACTCTGTTTAACATCTACATGTCCGGCCTTCCCACACCACCTAAAGGAATCGATGTGATTTCCTATGCTGACAATTGCACCGTAATCGCCACAGGGAATGATAAAGATGAAATGCGCCTCCAAATTAATCGCTATCTAGGACGATTACGATCACAAAAAGGGTGACAAGCTGAAGTGTGAGAATTACAGGGGCATATCATTAGTTTGTACGGCCTATAAGATATTATCTAAAATTCTTGAAAAGAGAATTAATCCGTACGCAGAACGAATCATTGGCGAGTATCAAGGCGGCTTCAGACCTGGTCGATCAACGACCGATCAGCTTTTCACAGTGAAGCTACTACTCCAAAAGTGCTGGGAATATAACATCGACGTATACCAAATCTTTGTCGACTTCAAGCAGGCATACGACAGTATCGATCGAAGTGTACTGTACAACATTATGCTGAATTTTGGTATACCGGCAAAGTTAGTGCGACTCACAAGGATGACGATGACTAATACCGTCTCGCAGGTCAGAGTGCAGAATCGACTCACTGACCTATTTGAAACTCGTACTGGACTCAAGCAGGGCGACGGGCTGGCGCCGACGCTCTTCAATCTTGCTTTGGAGTATGTAATTCGAGCCATGAATATGGACAGCAGCGGAACGCTTCTCATCAAGTCGACTCAATTAGTAGCGTACGCCGACGATATCAACATCATGTCTCGAAGGTTGGGTGATGCAGAAAGCCTTCTGCATAACCTCAATAACGCCGCAAAGGAAGTTGGACTACATATCTTCTTCTTCCTTGCCTCGTTCTTTATACCGCTCCATGGTTCCGCGTTGCTCGACCTGCGGTGTAGGCACATCGCCCGTTTTGGCGATAATTTCTCAGCATATTTCTACAGGCAGCTCTATCTTGGATCGTGTCATCGCCGAGACCAATGCGTTGTTGTTGCTTTTTCATTTGACACATCCAGGTGTTCTTTGGTCTGCCTCTGGCCTTGGGTCCATCAAGTGGAACTTCCATTGATATCGCTCTCTTTGCGGGGTTCTCAGGCGGACGCCTTTGAACATGGCAATACCAATCCATTCGTCGGTCTTCGAGCTTTTCGGTGATTGGTTGGTCTATGGACAAGCTGCCTCGGATGTAGCTACTCTTGATGTGGTCCCTTTTGGTTACACCAACTGACATGCGTAACATTTTCATTTCAGTCGCTGTCATTTCTTTCGCGTAACCTTCATACATGGTCCAGCATTCTGATCCATACATGAGTGCGGGACGTACAACCGTTTTGTACAACTTGCCCTTTAGCTTCAGTGGCATTTTCTTATCGCAGAAAACTCCAGAGTTTTCTCGCCACCTCATCCACCCAACCTTTGTGCGATGTTTGATGTCATCATCGCATGTAGCTCCGCTGTTCACCATCGAGCCAAGGTACTTGAACTTGGTACAAGACTTAAGCTGCTCTCCTTTGACGTACATTTCTGGTATCGGTGCATTTGGGTCTGAGAATTGGCAGCATAAGAACTCAGTCTTTGTTATACTTACCCTCAGTCCATGCTCCTCCAGAATGTCACACCATTTTGTAAGCGCAGCTTGCAAGGCAACGATGTTTGGGCTACTGAGGACTATATCATCAGCAAAAAGAAGAGTTGGACTACATATCAACGAAAGCAAAACAAAGGCCATGATGCAATCGAAAACAAGGACGCCAGCAAATTCAAGCATCACAGTGGGGGACCTTAATATCGAGTATGTAGACAACTTCAACTATCTGGGTTGTAACTTATCAAAGGACGCCAACGAAACCGACGAAATTAAGCGACGGATACAACTAGCCAATAAGACATATTTCTCGGTCCTCCCTATAATTAATTCGAAACTTGCGCACAGGAACACGAAGCTCCGCGTGTACAAAACGATCATCCGACCCGTGCTATGTTATGGCTGCGAAACATGGACCCTCACCCAAGCCTCCGAAATTTTGCTAGACCGATTCGAACGAAAGGTCCTTCGGCGAATTTTCGGGGCCGTTCGCGAGCGAGACCAATGGCGTATCCGGTACAACCATGAGTTGTATCAATTGTACGATGAGCTGGAAGTATCGAAAATCGTGAAGCTTCAACGTTTGCAATGGGCGGGGCATGTACAACGGATGGACGATAATCGCATGCCAAAGAAAGTGATGAACGCACAACGAATTGACGGAGCGAGGTTGCGTGGACGACCGAGAGCTCGCTGGGAGAACTCCGTAGGTGAAGACGCCCACCAGCTGCTGGGCTTCCGAAACTGGAGGACGAGGTCACGTAACCGCGACAATTGGAGGACAACGATTCAGGCGGCCAAGGCCCGACGTCGGGCTATCGTGCCACATTGATGATGATGAGGACGATTACAGGCACTTTTCCAAAGCCGAAGCCTCACCATCTCTGAGTCTAAATCTTCTGCGACTTTTCTAACCACTTGGTGGGAGGACATTAGATGGGAGATTGATATACGTATTGGCAACAATTCTGTTCCGACTGTAGCAAACCCCAAAATTCTCGGGCTTCACCTAGAGAATATGATGACGTCTGCGAAGCACGCAGCATCCGTTTGTGAGAAAATGCGCAGTAGGAATAAAATCCTAAAAGCTCTAGCTGGTAGCACCTAGGGCAAAGATAAAGAAACCGTGCTAGCTACTTGCAAAGCGGTGGATCGAGCGGCCGCTGATTATGCAGCCCCAGTTTGGACACATAGTTTATGTGACACAAACTGGTCCAAAATTCAGATCTGCCAAAATGCCGCTCTGCCCATCGCGACAGGTTGCCTTCTGATGTCTGCCGAGGATCACTTACATCAGGAGACAAAATTGATGCCAATACGTGACCACAATCTCCTACTCTCAAAACAGTATCTTGTTGGTTGCTATTGTGAGGATCATCCCAATAATTATCTCATGGACCGAATTCCTCCACCACCACCAGGCGTGGTTTACGAGACCTTGAGAGAGAGGTTCAGGGATACAAACGGGACCCTTACGATGAAGTTACATACCGATCCGCCACCGCAGCGATCCACACTGAAGGAGTGAATCGGTCCATTGCGAGGTTAGGTGCGAATAGAGTCATCTCAGAGCGCCCACCACCAATTTCGCCTGAGGAGATTAGGCTCCCGAGAGTCACCAGAGTAACACTAGCTCAACTTCGGTCGGGCTTTTGTTCACGCCCTAATTCATACCTTTCTCGCATAAACCCGGACATCCAAAACATCTGTCCAAATTGCGATGGTACTCCTCAAGATGTGGGTCATTTGTTTCAATGCCCCGCTGCGCCCAATGATCTTACCCCTATATCGCTGTGGGAAAACCCTATCGCAGCAGCTATATTTTTGTCCTTAGACCTCACGGACACAAACATTGACGAATCATAAACCGTACCCACATAGATGCACAGAGATTTCACACCTTTCTGCACCGCTACAAGAAGAAGAAGAAACAATTACAACAATCAAGCTCTGGCTATTAAAGAGTAGTCTGGCTGGTGTAGCGGTTAGTGCGCGCACCTTCGGTGCACAGGGTCATGAGTTCGAATCTCACCGTGGATCATGGTGTTTTTCGAACTCACTCCCCATTTATGGGGATAAATAACACTGCTGAGCGTGATGCTGATCTCATTACCTCAACAAAAAGCAGATAAGATCTTGGAAATAGGATGTCACTAACACATCCTGCGGCCTTAGTCCAATGCAGGATTGTCGCGCCTGTTATTTATTTTTTATTAAAGAGTGGCCTCGAACTTGCTGAGCAAAAAACAGAAGCTGTTCGTATCAGTAAGCAGAACGTGGTCCTATCGGCGACCATTCCCGATGGCAGCTTGCTGCCATACGGGGTTTTCAAGCCTCTTCGGGGCGAACCACACCCGTTTCATCCAACGAAACGGCCAAGAGTTGCAAAAAGACCCCTCCATGGTACGACCTGATGCAGGGATAGGGATGTGTATGTATGTGTATGTGTTCTATTAGTAAGCACAGAAAAAAGTGCTCTCTAAAAATCAGAGCAGGAAGCACTATCATAATTTCCAAAAAAGCCATTAGGTATTTGAGGGTTATGATAGATTCGAAACTAAACTTTGGAGAGCATTTGAAGTCTGTATGCGAAAAAGCAGCGGTAGCCACCGTGGCTTTATCATGGATTAGGCCGAATATAGGTGGTCACAGAGCAAGCAGGAGATTATTGCTGGCCTAGGTTGTCACTTCCATACTAATGTATGCCTCACCGGTTTGGGCTGTTTCACTAAACTCCTCTGGGAGCGCACAGAAATTAAGCTCAATTTACCGTAGATCCGCATTGAGAGTGTGCTCTGCGTACCGATCAACTTCACACGAAGCTGCTTACGTTGTTACTGGAAAGATCCCAATAGGAATTCTGGTTGAGGAGACAAGCAGATTGTATAGCGGTCGTCGTATGTAATAACACGCGAGCGGACTTGGGAAGTCAAAAAAGGTTGGAAAGACGGGAAAGCATGAGACAGTGGAAACTGCGGTGGGACGAAGCTGTAGCCGGTAGAGGGACATTGAAAAATGGATTGAACGCCAATACGGCGAAGTGAGCCACTATTTAACACAATTCTTAACGGGACATGGTGCATATCGCCAATACTTGTACCGATTTAAGCAGGACGACTCGTCAGAGAGTCCTACCTGCAAGGGAGTTGCAGAAGACGCAGGACATGTATTTTTTGAATGTCCGAGATTTAGTGTGCGACGCGTGCAACTAAATCCGGAGTTTGGGGAAACATTAAGCCCACATAATGTGGTGAATAGTATGCTGGAGTACCATAAGAGTTGGGAGGCAGTGAGTGAATTTGTGTGTAATATTCACGAATTTACGACCGAGTAATAACTGCCAGATTCAAGTCCAGAGTAAGGAACATTACCATAATTCAGTGCTACGCCCCAACTGAGTCAGCCGACCAGCATGCTAAGGACGCCTTTTACCACCTGCTTGGCGACACCTTTAACAAGGCTCCCAGAGGTGACATAAAAATTATTATGGGGGATCTCAACGCTAAAATTGGGTCTGACAATGTTGGATTGGAACATCTAATGGGCAATCACGGTCTGGGTGTTAGGAACGACAATGGTGAGTTGTTCGGAGAGTTCTGTAACTCTCGTCAACTTGTCATTGCCGGCACCCAAACAAAAACAAACCTTGCCATTTAGCAACCTGGGGCCCTATCATGTAATTCGATTCGAAAGGAATTGCTTTCGAAACGACTAAAGTGGTATCATGTAACTCGAAAACGAATAACATCTATTCGAAAGTAATAGGACTTTCGTCTTTCGACCATACGAATCGAAAATCCCCTATCATGTAATTCGAAAGCGTGCGAGAATGTGGACTATTCTATCGAAAATTCATTCGAAAGGTAGGGTACTCTCGAAAAGCAAACGTTTATATGTTTTGTTTTAAGCGAAAATTGAGTCGTACCACAAAAATTAGTGTAACGGACTTCTTAAGACAAAGACTATAAAATTTCCTCAAAATAATGAATTTATAACACGTATAGAAAAATGTTGTATTCCGAGAATTTTCGTTTATTTTTTAAAACTAGACAAACTAGGAGGACAAGATGAATTGAATATAGTTAACACACACATACATTATTTTATATTTTACAAAAGTCCACAGTTTAAAAAATAGCATCTACATCAAAAATTGCTTTATTAAAATTATACAATTTGTTCGCACATCCGTCGTGATGATGGGGGGCGCGTTTTCTCCCGTCGACCCGATACACTGAATTCGAGCGTGTGTTCGAATCCCAATCGCGACTCGAAAAATTTAACGTGTGTTCTCCGTCACTATTTCACTTTTTTTAACCGAATACTACAAAAATGCTATATTTTATATTCGAATTTAACATGTTTTTCACACCGAAACACTAAAATATAATCTAAAATACAAAAATATTAAATTTGACTTTGAATCATGTGACATGGTCTACTACGTTAGTCGATTCAGTCTAGTACATGAAGGGAATTTTGACTAATTCATAAGGCAATACCAATTACTCGAAACGAACGAGTTACATGATACCAATTTGCTTTCGAATCGAATACGAAAGCGCCGTTTTCGTTTCGAATTACATGATAGGCCCCCTGGATATCTCCAGATGGCCGAACAGAGAACCAGATTGACCATATAGTCATCTCCAAAACATGGAGAAATTGTCTCATGGACGCCAGGGCTAAGCGTGGTGCTGATGTAGGCAGCGATCACCAACTTGTCATCGCAAAAATTCGCTTGCGGACCGCTGCTAATTGTCGCACACAAAACGAGCGTGTATCGTCACGATTCAATGTGCAAAAACTAAAAGATCCATCAACAATACGTGCAGTTTCTAGCGCATTGCACGAGATAGCTAATGCACAAACGCCAGATACTCCTTCATCAATTGATGATAGATGGAACATTGTGAAGGACGCCTTTATATCGTGTGGCCAATATTGTGGCCAGACATCAGCGAGGTAGGAGACCATTTATCAGCGACGATACATGGTCTCTGATAACTGCACGGAAGAGAATTAAAGAGCAATTGAACTCGGCTACTGACACTACAGTCAATCAAGCAACAACTGAGGACCGAGTACAATTCTCTTCAAAAAAGAGTGCAGAAAAGCGTAAGACGTGATAAACGCAACAACATCAACGCGTTAGCGGTGGAGGCAGAAGATGCGGCTTACCGTGATGACAGTGGGACCCTTTACAAGCTCATTAAGCCATTGACTGGCAACGCGAAACCATGGAGCGGTATAAAGAACGAGGCAAGGAAGAAGACTGGCAAATCTTTTACCCATGAGCATCCTGTAAAAGACAAAGACGGGTCTCTGCTAGTCACAGACGAACAACAACTGCGCCGTTGGAGAGAGCATTTCATGAAGGTACTTAACAACAACTTCAACCCTTCAAGCCCACCTCTACCGGAAGCAGCAAGTCTTCCGCAAATGGCCAGAATTAATACCGGTTTACCATCCAAGCTGGAAATAATTAAGGCCCTTAGATCATTGGAAGCTGGTAAAGCCCCGGGGGCAGACGGTATCCCCATGGAACTTTTGAAAGCGGATATCAACGCTACAGCGGATATTCTTCTACCCCTGATCCAAGAGTGTTGGACAACCGAGACTCTCCCTCAAGAATGGAAGAAGGGCGTCATTGTTAAAATCCCTAAGAAAGGAAATCTCAAGGATTGCAATAATTGGCGTGGAATCTGTCTCCTCCCTGCAGTCTCTAAACTGATGGCCAAAATAATCTTGGACCGGATCAAGACAACGATCGACCGTACTCTAAACAATGAACAAGCTGGTTTTCGTGAGGGTTTTTCATGTAGCGATCATATCAACACCCTCCGAATTATAATTGAACAATCCGCTGAATGGAGATCCCCGTTACATATTATGTTCATTGATTTCGAGAAGGCGTTTGACAGCGTTGACCGGGCTTATATCTGGACAGCCTTACGTAGGAGAGGCATACCAGAGAAACTTATTTCCATCATAAAGGAGTCCTATAATGGAGCCCAATGTCATGTCTTGCACAAGGGTGAATTGTCCAGTCCTTTTGAGGTGAATAATGGAACTTAGTTAGAGTTATCTCCAATGCTGTTCCTTATTACCATCAACGACGTAATCTGCGATTATCTACGCGACTAGAAAAGTAAGGGCATCAGGTGGAAGTTATTCGATCACCTTCAGCACCTGGACTACGCCGACGACATTTGCCTTCTTTCAAACACACCAGATCATCTGGCTAAAATGACGCATGCTTTGCATCATGAAAGTCGAAGTGCTGCCTTAAAAATTAATGCCGCTAAGACTAAATACATGAGCTTGTCATCAGGAGGGCAAAACACCATTTCTATCTCCGGACAACCGATAGAAAAAGGTTGAGGACTTTACTTACCTTGGAAGCGTAGTAACTCGGATGGTGGGGCTGATGCCGATGTAGAGTCGCGTATAAATAAAGCCCGAGCAGTATTTTTCAGTTTGACTCCTCTCTGGTAAAACCACAACATCTCCAGAAATACCAAACTCCGGATCTTCGAAAGCAATGTAAAATCTGTGCTTTTATATGAGTGTTCCACGTGGAAGGTGACCAGTAACATTACCACCAAACTGCAAACTTTCGTGAATCAGTGCCTACGACGCATCCTACGAATTCGCTGGCCTGAGGTAATATCGACCGACGACCTCCTACTGGCAACCATTGCTATTGCATTATTTTACAGTTGCAATACGCCTCTCCGGGGCGGACCACACCCGTTTGCTACAACAAACGGCCAAGAGTTGCCAAAACGCCTCCCTGGCAAGAGCCTCGAAGGTCTCGATGCAGGAAGGTTGTGTATGTCTGTGTATATGTATGGACTCGGTATATATGTTTTTTCGTCTTATTGGGAGCATCACATCTCGGCGCGGCTGCTCTCAATTCTCCTTTTACGCGCCGGCATTGAAACAAATCCAGGCCCTGTCTTGGTATGGATGTGTAGTGTCTGCAACCGACGTATCGGTTCTAATGCCAGGTCACTTCAGTGTAGTTGCTGTTCGGAGTGGGTGCATTTTAGATGCTCCGGTTTGAGAAGGATGGGTCATTACATAGAAGGTTCATTTGTTGCTCCAGGCTGTAGGAATACTGGGCAGCCTCGGGTAATACCAGGCCCCTCCCCTCCACCAACGCCCCCTACTCCCCCCAATAATGTTGCCTTGAACGTAAGACACAGCTTAACTCCCGCCCCTCCGCCAGCAATTTTTACACCGGTGTCCATATTGCAGTTCAACTGTAATGGCATCCTAGGGAAATTTCCTGAAATCACAAGCTTCTTGAGAAAGTACAGAATCCTGATTGCAGCCATCCAAGAGACGAAACTCCACGCGAATTCACCATTCAACGCTGAAGGTGAATATATCATCATACGCAAGGACAGAGAAGGCGCCACGAATGATTCTCACCCTGGAGGTGGACTTGCCTTCCTAATACACAGGTCCGTACATTACCGTGTATTAGATGTAGTTTCAGACGGTACGGCGGAATTGCAAGCCATCTCAGTTTCACCAGGGAGCACCAATATCGAAATTTTTAACATCTACATACCACCACATTCTAGTTGTACAAACTACCATTTCGATATTGGTCCTCTTCTTAATGGAGAGCACAGGATCATTCTTGGTGACTTCAATGCCCATCATGAACTCTGGCATTCCGCGCTTCACAACGATGCCAGGGGTCAAGCTATCGCCGAATCTCTGGACGCATCAGGTTTCTGTACCCTCAACGAAAACTCTCCAACCCGTGATGCAAACAATTGTATTAGCTCACCAGACATTACAATTGTCAGCGCTAGCCTAATTAGTGAGACCTCCTGGGAAACACTTACTGGTCTTCCCTCTGATCACCTCCCAATCATAGTCAGAATTGACAAACCAGCTGACCTGACCAAGTCAGAGAAGCGAACTTTTGTCAATCACAAAAAAGCTGATTGGGAAGGTTTCAAAACATTCACGTCATCGAAGTTCTTCGCGCTTCCCCCTCCTACCAATATACATAAGGCCGAACGGAACATTAGGAGCGTCATTGCCAAAGCTGCGGCACGGTTCATCCCTGCAGGGCGCATTCCAAAGGTTCGTCCAAACTTTCCAACAAGTGCCGCAAGGTTAGCTGATGAACGTGACAACATTAGGCGCGCTAACCCTGGTGACCCCAGAATTCGGGAGCTTAATATTCAAATACAGCGACAAGTTAAAGACTATACAAGAAGGCCAAATTGAACGAGCACCTCAATGACTGTAACCTTAATGAAGGTGCTAGTAAGTTGTGGTCAACTGTCCGTGCCCTTTCGAACCCCACAAAAGATAAGGGCAATACAGCCATAACCTTCGGCAAAAAAGAAACAAGCAATCCTCTTCAATGTGCGAGCCAGTTCAATAAACAATTTATTGAACATCCCAAGTCAGATGGCCTCAAGCGCAAAATTAGAAGACGGATTCGCAGCCGAATTGTTGACTCCGTACCAATTTATACTCCGGACCAGGTTAAAACAGTCATTGAGAATGCAAAAAATTCTAAGGCCCTTGGACCTGATGGCATTTCAATGGCCATGCTCAAACATCTTGGTCTTCCTGCCATTGAGTATCTCACGGCAGTCTTTAACTTGTCAATGTCTACGCTTGCCATCCCCGACATCTGGAAACAAGGTCGTATAGTCCCATGCCTTAAACCAGGGAAAAGTGCCAAACTAGGAACTTCCTACAGACCGATTACGATCCTGTCACCTGTAGCAAAGACGCTGGAAGCCCTCATCCACCCCACACTCGTTTCACATGCAAAGCTAGATCCCCATCAGCACGGATTCAGACGCATGCATAGTACAACCACCGCTCTGGACGCGATCACTACACGTTTAAGAGACGGACTAAACCACAGTACACCTTGCCATAGAACCATCATGGTGGCGATTGACCTATCAAATGCGTTTGATAAGGTTAATCACTCCATGCTTCTGGCAAACCTCCTCAATATGCATGTTCCGACTCAAGAGATAAGATGGATTGCCAACTATCTAGCTGGTAGACAATCCTTCACCGAGTTTCGAGGCAGTCGTTCCAAACTTAGAAAGATCAAATTAGGTGTTCCTCAAGATGTGGTTCTCTCTCCCACCTTGTTTAACATCTACATGGCCGGTCTCCCAACACTTCCGGAGGTGAAGTTATTTTTTATGCCGATGACTGCACTGTACTCGCCACGGGAGCGGATAGGGATGTCATGCGTGAAGATATCAATAGATATTTAGCGCGACTAGAAGCCTTTTTCCATAGCAGAAACCTAACCATCTCAGCGTCCAAATCGTCTGCGACCTTCCTTACCACCTGGTCAGGTGATTGTAAGTGGCCGGTTGGGGTACGTATTGGCAACAAACCAGTTCCTGCTGTTGCAAATCCAAAAATTCTCGGGCTTCACCTTGAGAAAATGATGACTTCAGCTCATCACGCGGAAGCGGTATGTGAAAAGATGCGCAGTAGGAACAAAATTCTTAAAGCACTGGCTGGCAGCACCTGGGGCAAAGATAAAGAGACAATGCTAGCCACTTACAAAGCGGTGGGTCGAGCAGCGGCTGATTTTGCGGCGCCAGTTTGGTCGCAAGGTCTCTGTAACACAAGCGGGAACAAAATCCAAGTCTGCCAAAATGCTGCTCTACGCACAGCTACAGGATGCCTTCTGATGTCTGCCCAGGACCACCTACATCAGGAGACACACTTGATGCCAATACGTGACCACAATCGACTACTTACAAAACAATATTTAGTAGGTTGTTATCGAGAGGATCATCCTAATCGTAACCTCATGGACAAAATTCCCCCTCCACGCAACATCAAACGTGGCCCTCGTGACCTTGAGAGAGAAGTCCAGGGTTACAAAAGGGATCCTTTAGATGAAGATTCATACCGGGCTGCCATTGCAATGATTCACACTGAGGAAGTGAGTAGGTCTATTGCGAGTTTAGGTACGAACAGAGTCCTCTCAGCGCTCCCACCACCTATTTCGCCTGAGGAGATTAGGCTCCCGAGAGCCACTAGAGTGACTTTAGCCCAACTTCGGTCAGGCTCCTGCTCACGCCTCAATTCGTATCTATCTCGGATAGACCCAAATATACTAAACGTATGCCCTAACTGCGCTGGCACGCCACACGATGTAGCCCATTTGTTTCAATGCCCAGCTGCACCCACTAATCTCACCCCCCCCCCCCCTCTCACTATGGGAAAACCCCATTGCAGCTGCCACGTTTTTGTCCCTGGAGATTGCGGACGAAAACGATGACGAACTATAAAACAAACATTGGCGAACCATAACTCGTACCCACATAGATGCACAGAGGTTTTACACCTTTCTGCACCGCTGAAAGAAGAAAAAGAACTAACCTGCTGTCGATGTACCTATGCATCGCCGGTTTCAGCTGGTGCACTACAGTTCGCTAGTAAAGCATAGCTCCATAATCGTGGCTTATCGTAGGTGTGCTCTGCTAGTGTCGTGTGCGTACCGAACCAGATCACACGAAGTTCGGAAACTGAAATGATGCCGCTGACCAATAGAATGCTCCTACGGCAACCGGTTCATCGATGCGAATCGTCCCGGAGCTACCCGTTGTTACAACAGCTGGCAAAACCCCTTTTGATTCAAAAGAAAAAAAAATCTGTTGAGTTGCTACAACAACAACAACATGCCGCAGGTGATTGAGATCGGCACACTGTAGTGGGCACAAGGGCGTAACACCGGTCACACAGTTGGGTCGGAGGAACACAGAAAGGGGGGGGGATCAGACCTCAACTGGTCAATGAAGTTGCCCAGCTGTTATTTTTTATATGAAGTTTCGTTGGAATCTATCAATTCGCCGTGTGTGTGCAGGACCCAAAAATCATAAAAAACAAAAAAAAAATTCTCCACCACACTTTACAATCTCTTCTCACGAAATGACTAGACTATTAGACCCTTGGCGAGATCGTCCGCCGCTCATTGTTTCCTGAACAAAGTTCCTACTCTACTCTGAGATAGACCATAGGTAATAGAAATGCAAAATGCCTTTGCATGGTGAAGGTTCATCACCCAAAATAATTTTGCTCCGCGTCCGGATCGGATTCAAGAAAGTCAACTATTGGAGACGACTGGAGCGCAGTGTCCTAGGCAGCCAAGTCACAGCTTAGAATCTGCCACACAGGAAGACAACCAGGGGCGGGTGCCAACACCCACATGCAGGGTCTTTTGATATCACAGTTGTAGACATCTTTAGTTTAACGAAATCAAAGCTTCCTGCCTAGTCTGAAATAATGAGTGGGGCAAGTGATGGCTTATTGATCAGCAGGACTGAACATCTGCTGCGTTGACGGCATTTGCCGACTTACGATTCGCCAGTCGTTCCTTGCAATGTTTGGTCCATATCGAATATACAAGGTAGCAGACAAATTCCGCGAACTGGGGATGCATTCATGCCGCTCTTGAAAAGATGAATGTGCCCCATTACCTCGCCGCGATAATTAGGAGCTATCTCTCACACCGCGTTTTATGGTACGACACCGCAGAGGGACAATTGGAATACACGATAACTGCAGGGGTTCCACAAGGGTCTGTTCTTGGTCCGCTCTTGTGGAATATAATGTACAACGCTATTCTGGAGCTGAAAATGCCGAAAGGGGTAACGGTCGTCGGTTTTGCCGATGATTATAGCAGTCTTTGTCGTCGCAAGAGACCCAGAGTTGGTCGCAATTTACGCAAGTGAGGCGATAACAAATATGAAGCTGTGGCTGGAAACCGTGGGATTAGAGCTCGCCGATCATAAAACCGAAGCCGTGCTAATAAGCAAGCGTAGGAAAAGCTGTCCGTTTCAAATCAGAGTCGTAGAGTGCGTAATAACGTATAGTCAGGCCGTTAAGTATTTGGGTGTTATGATCGATTCCAGATTAAGTTTTGCAGCTCACTTGAAATATGTAGGCGATAAGGCGGCAACTGCAACGGCGGCGCTAGCAAGAATCATGCCAAACATTGGTGGCCCGAAAACAAGCAGGAGGATGTTGATGTCAAGGGTGATAACATCCATCATTATATATGCTTCACCAGTATGGGAGAGTGCATTACAAATCGCCTCTAATGCCAAGCCCTTAAACGGAATCTATCGCAGGTGTGCCTTGAGGGTCTGTTGTGCTTACCGCACCGTATCACATGAAGCAGCCTATGTGGTAGCCGGCATGATGCCTTTGCCGATCCTCGTGGACGAGATCAGCAGGCTTCACAGTGGTCGCCAAGCTATTTCACCGGAGGCGAACTCGCGGCGGATAAATATTGAAAGGCTTGAGTCTTTGAGAAGGTGGCAGGTCCGATGGGATGAGGCCTCTACTGGCCGATGGACGCATGCACTCATCCCAGACATAGCAAAGTGGGTTGATAGAAAACACGGGGACGTAAATTTTTACATGACCCAATTTCTGACGGGCCACGGAGGGTACCGAAATTATCTGCATCGCTTTAAGCTGGATGATTCACCAGATTGTCCGAGATGCAAGGGAGTTCCAGAGGACGCGAAACATGTCCTGTTTGATTGCCCTAGATTTGGATATGTCCGTAGAAAGATGGAAGCCGAAGTGGGAGAGAACATAAACCCCGAAAATCTAGTGGGCCTGATGCTAGAGTCAACGAGGAACTGGGACTCAGTAAATAGAGCGATTTACGCCGTTCACATTGAGCTACAGAGGGAGGAGCGCAGACGCAAGTCTGGCAGCCAAGGTGTAGGCTAATTAGCTGGAAGTGGCCCTGTGAAGTAATACTGCAAGGTGGTCCCGCAGGGTCACGCGGTGACGAAGAGGTGTTCAGGTTTAGTCGGTAGGAATCCGACATAACTGCGCGCGGGCTGTTCCCGCCGCAGTATCTATGCAAGATTCCCCACCTCTTTAAAAAAAAGGTAGCTGACTCCAACAGGGCCTCGAAAGCGTGGGGACCTCGTCTTTAGTCACAACCTACTTTTTGAACCAGGCTAAATATCTTCTTCTCAGTACCGTATAGCCCCATGTGGGGCCATGGTGCGTTAACTCAGCCGTTTTTAGGCAATTTCGAGTCAGCGTTACATTGCATATAATTTCGGAGTGTATATAATGTTGCAAGCAGTATATATGTCCTATCCGCACATGTACGGAAAGTTCGGACCACGCCGAGGGGAGATTTCAGTATCTGCGGCGCCAAATTTTGATGATGCCATTTCATTAATATTGGCCTGAAACGGACGAATCTGCAATCCTTTTTCGCGAAATCGTAACGGTTCTCCAGATATTCAATGTCAAAGTTTGACTTTTCTTTGGAGCCCGTTAAGTAATTTGATAAGATAAGGAGGATATTTCCGCTTTACACATTGGAGAAAGTGTTCGATGCCATCAAATTGACGTTTTAACTTTAATCAGTCCCACTAGAATAGTAAGTTTTACCAATTTGGCAAAGATGTTTATAATATGAAAAGTTGAAATATATTTGCGAGCAAGAATCGTAAAATTTGCTAGACAGGGAGGCAAATTTAATTTAAAATGTAATTTTTGGTGCAACACTATTGATTTACATCAATATGTAGTAAAAATACTCCCAATTTCCCATTAAAAACTGAACTACCCCATATAAATGTCAAACTTTGACATTGAATATCTGGAGAACCGTTACGATTTCGCGAAAAAGGATTGCAGATTCGGTCGTTTCAGGCCAATATTAATGAAATCCCATCATCAAAATTTGGCGCCGCAGATACTGAAATCGTGCCCACGCCGAGATTCGATCTCCAGACCTCTAGATTACTAGCATCATAGAGTGCGACTCAACCAAGTGAGCCACAGAGCGTGTAAATATGGCGATAACATATTTGAACATAGAGACCGATCTCTGATTCTCGAACTTCATCAGCTTCACGTGACCTTGATACCAGCACCCGTTCCATTAAGAACGGTATTACAGGTATAGCGCCTGATTATGGTTTCTGTTTTCACTGCCTAGACATGCTAGCCTATGGATCCTAGTCAGGTTGTGTTGTTAAAGCCCCATTAAAGCTTCAAAGCGCGTTCCAATTTCACCTCTTTTTTATTGAAGAAAAACCCCACAACGTACCTGAAAAAAAATTAAAAACACACCCAAAAATTATACAAACAACCAACCAAACATTTTATTCTTATCACCTTAAAACTCATCCATAATCATCGTTTCCGATATAAACTTCTTATAAATATTCATAAACTGCGCCACGAACGCTTCCAAATGGAAAATATGCTTCGACCCATTCTGCATTCGATGCTCGTACAGACACGCGTACTCCAACGTCTTCGCCTTCAAACTCATATCGCAATTCTTCACCAAATCCTGAACGAGTCCTTTGAAAATTATATCCGGCGGAATGCCTTGCGACAACATCTCATACAATCGCTCGCGTACCTTTTCCAACCGTGCGGGTGTCTGCTCCAAAATTATCTGATTCGCCGTCTCCTTCAGGTACATTTGCCAATCCAAATCGGCAATCTCTTGCTTGGCCGTAAACGGATATTGTTGCACCTTGCATGCCTCCAGCATGAGTATGGCGCGACGTAGATTTCGCTCCGACTTCAAAGCAATCCGCTGGGCCAACTCGTCGGGCAAGGAGAGACTTTCGCGACGACAAATATTGTTGAGAATTGTGACGATTTCTTCGTTGGTTGGAGCCGCACAGCGGATACCCAAACAACGACTACGAATAGCTGGAATGACTCTTGATGTGGAGTTGACCGAAAGAATGATGCGACAGGTGGCAACGTATTTTTCCATGGTGCGACGCAGTGCATGTTGCGCGTCCTTGGTCAGCTCGTCCACCTCGGAGAGGATGATGACTTTGAAGTCATTCTGGCCGCTCGGATCGATTTGATGTGTCTGTGCGACTTGTTTGATCAGATCGATGACCACGACACGATCGTAAATGCCGGCATCCGAAGGATTCACTTCCAAATGGTAGTTGCTGCTCACCGTCATGATTTCCACCTTTCGATTGGACGGCGTGGTGAAGGTCATTGTTTCGTTGCGTAGACGCTCCACACCGGAACCGTACAATTCCCGGAGCAAGCACATAATTCGGGTTTTCTTGCCCGCTCCCGACGGGCCGTAGAGCATCAAGTGTGGAAAGTCGCCCTGTTGGGCGAGAGTCTTCAGCTGCTCGGCTTGCGCCTGAAATGGAGGGCGGTTGTTCAGTGGGTTTTTGGAAGGCGGAAACAATTTCAACGGATTACCTTGTGATAGTCGAGCTTGGACAGCTCCCTTGGACGATACTTGTCCACCCAAAGCGACATTCTGGAATTAGGGAGCAATACACTGATCAACGGCGATAAACACTTGGAAATCGACAACGACAACTTCCCGCCAAGTATGCGAGCCGGTAAATTCTTATTTTGACAGCGGACGGCAAATGCGCAAAATGTTTCGTTCACTTTGGGACATTTTCGGACAAACACATTTCACACTGCACACTAGAGAGCACGTGAGAAATTGAAAACAACACAACCGTCTGGCATTCAACTATCAATCAACTTTCGGTCAGTTCAGTTGCTGTCAGTTTGTCGTCGCACACATTGTTTTGGGGAGGAGATTGCCTGAGTTCTGTTCTGTTAGCACATTTTCTACCCTATCGTAAAAAGTTCTTTGGGTTTATCAGAATTTACTTGATACTTGACGCACAACAACATGACCGAATTGATACAATTACGTCGCGAAGGTCTGCTACCGGAGTATGAGCTAATGAAAAAGTTCAACCTCTTCAAAGAAGAGGAAATCAGGTGAGTAAACGACGCGAGTGCAATAGAACCGTTTTGCTAAAATCACCTCTTTCAGGGCCATCATAAAATCTCGCGATTCATTCGAACATAAAATCAGTCGCCAGCCACCATCGATGAAGGATTTCATCGAGTACATCACCTACGAGCGTAACCTCAAATCAAAACTCACGGCTCGTATCAAGCACAACACGGACGTGGATGCTAGCGATAATGTACGTGCCGTGGAGAGTTCCATGGCACATCATATCAAGAATTTGTACAAACAGGCGGTGGCCCGATTTCCCAATGAAACCCGGATGTGGTCCAACTATTTGAAGTTCTGTCAACATGCCAACTTCTTGTCGGAATGCTCGACGGCGTTCGAGCGGATGCTGCAGGTGAGTTGTTCGTCCTTCGAAATGTTAAAACAGAGTCGTCGCGGCCACGTGAAATTAATTGACTTGGTACCTGGTGAATTCCCTGGAAAATGTGGTAAAACCGTGTAACGTCGTAATTTTGTCGCTTGACAGATTACTGGAAAACTTTGCTCGCATAGTGTTCGCTGTAGTCGTAGTTAAGTAAAATTCAAAAAATCGTTTACTAACAACGAAAGAGAGTCCGTCAAGCTAGTTTCCTAGCTCGGCTAGTCCTGCCGACTATCGGCTTATTCGAATGCACATAGAAGAAGGCGAGAGTCCGTTGAAGGCGCTTCTAGTACATCAGAGGCGACCTCTGAATATTCGAAAACGCTTTGTATCGGCTCACCGCCCGCACTTTTATCTGACAATTTTTTAAAAGGACACATTAAGGCGAGATGATAGCGGTGAGGCGTTTAAAATTTATGTAGTGTCCTTAAGAAGCGATTTTAATACATCAGAGATGAGTTGAATTATTGCTGGCTTGTAACGAAAAAGAATTGTCCGCAAGTGAAAAGCAGGGGATTAGGCCCGGGCCGGGGTAGTCACAGGTCTAACGAACTTGGGACTGGCGAGTCGAAATCCGTTAAACCTGACTTTTAGGTGTTGTAACATGGCGAAAAGCAAAGTGCGTCGTTTTCACTTACACAAACGAAGGTCGCATGTACGTACGTAGTAGAATCCAATTGTTGAGAGAAGCACACTTCCAGTTATCCGATTGAATTCATTTAAGTTTTATTTTTCAATGTAACTCCCCTTTACTTCAATACAACGATGAAATCGTTTAATAAGATCCTGCATCCCTTTTAAAAAGTAGTCCGCGGGTTTGTCTTGAAAATGGTCCAAAACAGCATCTTTCAGTTCCTTCTCAGTCTCAAATTTTCGTCCTCGGAGGTCCTTTTTTAATTTTGGGAACAGGAAGTAGTCAGTTGGGGCCAGGTCTGGGCTGTACGGGGGGTGTTCAATTTCTTCAAAGCCGCATTTGACCACAGCAGCCTAGGCCACCGCGGCGTTGTGAACTGGTGCATTGTCGTGAAGAAGCAGCACCCCTTTCGCCAGTTTTCCATACCGTTTCTCCACGATGTTGGCCCTCAATTGGGTCAAAAGATCTGCATAATATTTCCCTGTTACTGATGTGCCCTCTTCCTTGAAGTCAATCATTATAATTCCCTGGGAATTCCAGAGAAGATGCTGGCCATAATCTTTTTCCGGCTCTGCTGCACCTTCGCCTTCTTGGGGCGCTCCTCATAACGCCTCCACCATTCCATGGACTCCCTTTTGGTCGTGGGATCATAGTAAAGGACCATGGTTTCGTCTCCTCTCACAATTCTGTTGATAATTGCATCCGAGTCGGCGCGACACAGCTCCAAAAAGTTTTCGAACATTTCATCCGCTGCTTCATTTGATCTGCTGAGAGGAGTTTCGGGATCCATCTTGCCGAGATCTTCCTCATCCCCAAATGGTCGGTAATAATTCTTTCGCCGGTGGTTTTTGATAGACTTGTCCTTTCTGCAATCTCTGATAACTTTAGCCGCCGATCACTCAATACAACTTCCTCGACGAATTGGACGTTTTCTTCGGTGGTCTCAGTTATTGGGCGTCCGGTGCGGCGTTCATCAAAAACATTCGAATCTGGGACGCGGTTTATCCTTTCAAAAAAAAAAGGAATTCAATGACCGCGCGGTACTTGATCTGCTCCAATTCAAATACGAAATCAGAATGCGACATAAATAATTACCTAGCCGGGCCCTTGATTGCACAATTGAACTCATGTTTAGTCCTGTTATGACCGAAGAGTTGTTGTTCTATCGAATAGCGGTAAAATGAATTCAATCGGATAACTGTAAGTGTATTTTTCTCAACAATTTTGGATTCTACTACGTATATGTACACGGCATGGCTGCCATAAATACAAACATGGGTGCTTCGAAAAAGGATGACGCAGCGTTAGAGAGGCAAAGCGGCCAACCTGTTAAGGTGCCGCAGCGTTAGAGAGGCAAGGCGGCCAACCTGTTAAGGTGCCGCAGCGATAGAAAAGCAAGGCGGCCAACTTGGTTAAAGTGCCGCAGCGTTAGAGAGGCACGGCGGCCAATATGTTACAAGTGTCGTACCGTTAGAGGGGCAAGGCCGCCAACCTGTTTAAGTGCCGCAGCGTTACAGAGGCAAGGCGGTCAACCTTTTGAGTGCCGCAGCGTTAGAGAGGCAATGCGGCGAACTTGTTTAAGTACCGCAGCGTCACAGAGGCAAGGCGGCCAACTGTTGAGTGCCGCGGGTTAGAGAGGCATGGCGGCCAACATGTTAAAGTGTCATACTGTTAGAGGGGCAAGGCGGCCAACTTGCTTTAGTGCCGCAGCGTTAGAGAGGCAAGGCGGCCAGCTTGTTAAAGTGCCGCAGCCTTAGAGTGTACTAATGTGCGAGAAAAAAAGTGAACTAAAAATGCCAATTGTATTTTTTCGCTTTATGCATTGAGAAATGATTAATTGAATCCAAACAAATGTAAACAACGTTGGAGTAAATCTCGATAGAAAAATAAAAGTTAATTGGAATTACGATAAAAAAGCGACATAAAATGAGAAAAAACCTGAATAATGTGCTTCTAGTCTTCCCTGGGTCCTTTCCCACTCCGCTCTCAAAAAAATTGACTTCTCCATTGTGAAATCCGGAGGGCTAAGATTTCTTCACTCTTAGATTAGATTAGATTAAATTGTGGGGGGCGCGAACCCGATGGGGGTTCGTAGCACTGAAGCCGATTGGCCTATTGTACTATCGCCATGGTCATCTGTGGGCAGGACTAGTCCTGACGATCGAGCTTGATCGTGCTAAGAAATGAGCTGAGTTTGCTGATTGACGTCGACGCTATGTCGTCCGTGTCTGGATAGGCCACTCCAAATTGCGTCCAGCGGCGTTGGGCCAGAGCATCACATTCGCATAGGAGGTGGATCGCGGTCTCGTCATCCTCTTCGCAGAATCGGCAGCTCGCGTCTTGTACAAGCCTCATTGTGCGTAGATGTGATCTCAGGCAGGAGTGGCCTGTAAGAATTCCACATATGGTACGTACTCTATTTCTGGTTAGCTGAAGTAGCTCAGCCGCTCTTTTTTTTTTTGGGAGTATCCTGCTATGAACAGTTTGGATTGCCTGAGCCCGGGTAGATTATCCCAGCGCTCAGATGCTTTAATTTGTTCCTGGTCCTTGATTAGTCTTTTTACTAGAGAGAAATGTAGAGATGCTACTAAAGGGTTCTGGGCCGCATAAAAGGGGTGGCTGCGGCTGTGCGTGTTAACTCATCCGCCTGTTCGTTCCCCGTGATGCCTATATGACCTGGGACCCAGAAGCGTGTTAATCTATTGTTTGCGCCTAGTTTCTTCAGTGCATTCAGGCAACACTGAACAAGCCTTGACGTAACGGTGTACTTGGTGAGTGACTTGATAGCCGCTTGGCTGTCTGAGAAGATCGCTATTCGTTTATTTACATAGTTAGCACGCAAACATAGATCGGCGCAGGTTGCAATTGCATGCACTTCCGCTTGAAAGATAGTAGTGTATTGTCCCATAGGTATAGATACTCTGTGAGCTGGACCAACCACACCTGCTCCTGAACCTTCGGTTGTTTTGGAACCGTCAGTAAACGATTTTATGGTCTGTGGGTGCAGCTTAGCGAAATTAGACTGCCACTCCTCTCTGCTCCATGTTTCAGCCTGGAAACGGCGACCACATGAGATCTCATTTGGAAGGTGATCGGAAGGCATGTTCGCAATAGTTACGTTGTTGAGAGATTTAAGCTGCCCCTTGGTAAGCTCCAAATTGGCATCGCTCGCGATGAGTCGTGCCAATACCAGTTTTGCCTCAGTTTGGAGGTGTATGTCAACTGGGTGTAGGTGAAGTAACACCTCTAGAGCGCTGCTAGGGCAAGATCGGAGTGCACCGGTGGTAATGAGACATGCTAGCCTCTGTATCTTGCCTAACACAGACTTACCTTCCGTAGTCAGGGCTCTCTTCCACCAGACCACAGCACCGTAGTCTAGAGTGGGTCTAACTATTGCTCTGTAAATCCAGAGCATAATGGAGGGTTTCATACCCCAGGTTTTCCCTACGAATTTTTTGCATGTCCACAGGGCTCTGGTGGCTTTTTCAGCCGCCGCTTCGACATGCTTTTGCCAGTAAAGTTTACTGTCGAGGATTACCCCGAGGTATTTGACTTGATTCCCAATTGGTAGTTGGGTGTTGTACATTGTCGGGCGTCTGAGTTCAGACGGATTTCTATTCCTGGAGAATGGTATAATGATCGCTTTGGATGGGTTTACTCGGAGCCCGTTCGCATTACACCATTCTTGAACTATTTTTAGTGCTGGTTCGAGTAAGTCAGGTAGTGTTTCCTCAAACAAACCCTTTACCACTATAACCACATCGTCGGCATACCCTTGCACGGAGAAGCCATTGGATGTGAGCTTCCACAAAAGTTCGTCCGCAACCAGGCACCACAGGAGGGGCGAGAGTACGTTCCCTTGTGGGCAGCCTCTAGTAACCTCAGCAAGGAGAGATAGCTCGTTGATTTGGCAGACGACTTTTCTGGTGGAGAGCATGCTGCAAATCCATCCTATTGTCGGAAATACGACATCTATGCCATCTATCTATGCCATCTTGTTTCTCAATGCTCTTTCAATTGCATCGAATGCGGTATTATCGAATGCCCCTTCGATGTTCAAGAAAGCAGCAAGTGCGGTATTTTTGGCCTCAAAGGTCCTTTCAATCTCTCCTGCAAGGCTGTGTAACGCGGATTCTGTGGATTTACCTGGTTGATAAGCAAACTGCCTTTTGTGTGTAGCGGGTTACTAATCAGCGTGGTTTTCCTGATATGCTCGTCAATGATTTTTTCCATTGATTTGAGCATGAACGAAGTAAGATTGATTGGTCTGTAAGATTTGGGATCCTCCTTGGGACGGTTTCCCATTTTTGGAATGAAGACTACTCTCGCAAGTCTCCATGAGCGCGGGATGTAGCCCAGCGCAAAGCTGCTTCTGAATATACTCAGGAGGTATGGAGTTAAAAGCTCCAGACCCCTTTGGAGGAGAGCTGGAAAAATCCCGTCGGTGCTGGCGGATTTAAAGGGCTCAAACGAGCCTATGGCCCATTTTACTTTATCTTGAGTAAAGATTAGTCTTGCTGTACTCCAGTCCGAAGAATTAGCTCTGTACAGACTGTTTTCATTTGATGGTTCCTCATTCCTCAGTATATGACATCCCGGAAAATGGGTACTGAGGAGTAATTCGCCCGTCGTGAGGGCGTCAGTCGTGTAGCGCCCATCAGGGTGCTTTATGGTGCTTATGTGTTCAGTGTCCTTTTTAGCCATAACTCGATGGAGTCTAGCAGCTGTGTTAGTGCATTCAACACCTTCACAGAATTTTCCCCAGGAGTTCAGTTTGGCAGACCTGCTTTTCTTGTTGTATTCATTAAGTTGGGAGCGATACGTGTCCCACTCCCCTGTCCTTTTGGCTCTGTTAAAGAGTCATCTTGTGAGTTTCCTTAATCTCGAGATCTCTGGAGTCCACCAGGGTACTCCCTTATTGTCCTTGGTCCTTTTGAGAGGACAGTTTTCCTCAAAAGAGGTCGCTATGGCCCTTGTGACATTCGAGACCAGGCTGTCCAGACTTAGCCAGCTAGAGCCAGTCCTGTCGATGATGGATAATCTCTCCCGCAGAAATATTGTATTGTAGTTGTCCCACTCTGTTAGCTGTGGTATACGCCTTTCTCGCAACATTGTTATGGGCACTGTAAGCTGGAATCTGATATGCCTGTGATCTGACATTGAGGTTTCGTCAGATACATGCCAGTTTCCCACCCAGTTTTCGGCCCGTTGGTTGCCAAAAGTTAGATCGAGTACTTCCTGCCTCGATCTAGTGACAAAGGTAGGCTTGCTACCTGTATTGAATAAGCTAAAATTTAGGCTGGAGAATACCTCTAACAAGTACTCACCTCTTATGTTAATGTCTGTACTTCCCCATACTGTGTGGTGGGCGTTGGCGTCGCATCCGACGATTCTTCACTCTTAGATTTGCGCTTCGGTTCTATAGCCATGGGCAGACGCGTGAAAAAAAAATTCTGTGCGATTTGAGGCAGCTTGACGGTTTTACTAATTATTGTAGCTTTGCTGAGGAGATCTGCACGACGACATCGACTCCGCCCTCGGTAGAGCTCAGTGCTTCTTCAAAAGAATAAATCGTTACAGGGTCAATTGTCCAGGGGGTACTACCCCTATCAAGGCGTTGAGCTATTAGACAAGTCGACCAGCTAAAGTCGCATCCTATGGGGAAGGTTCCCAGGGACAACGGCATTCCTCCGGAGAATTCTTTGCGAATTTAATTGAGATAAAACTGCCGTTCTTGTAACCTTGCCACAGATCAATATTCTGGTGGAAATGTCTAGGAGCAATATTACAAAATTTTATAAATCTACAGTCATCTAGACGGGGGCGTGTAAATGCACTTAGATTGTAGGGGAGGTAGGTGATTTCCTGATCGCAACAGGAACAGCCTCTCACAGAAAAAACATAAAAGAAAAATTCGAATTTTTGGGCTCCTGGGATCTTTGATTTTCTCACATTAGGGAAGGGGCATTCAGTAGCTCAGTAGTAGAAATGGCACTCTATCTCTGAGTTTCCCGGAGCCTGAGTTCGAATCACACTGTGACCATAGATTTGTGTTGTTTTCAAAATGCTCCTATGACAGCCAGTTCTACGATAAAATCGTCCCGGAGCTACCCGTTATTACTACAACGGCCAAGAGCAAACACTTTTCGATTCAAGAGAAAACTTTTGAATCGCTACTATAACAACAACAACACCTGTTAACCTCAAAAGGAAAATTATGTGTTTCTCTATTTAAAAAGGAGCAGGCAAGCACTTTTGCAGCCTGTTGTGTATGAGTACGTACTTGGCTTACGTATGATACCAGATTAACGGAGTGGAACTCAATAGATTCGGTAAGTATGTAAAAATATCGCGGTCAAACCACTTTTTCTTTTCGGTTTAAGAACTCGAAAAAAAAAATCTGAACCTGAATATAAGCCCGCGCATAGAGCATTAGTGGCGGCAACGAATCTCGTCAGGCGTCGCGGGACCATACGTCACACACTACAGAGGACGCGGGTAGTTAGTCAATTTCAAAATATTCTATCTGCGACGGCTCTCTTCCTCGCTACCCAACTCGGTCCACTTGTCATAAATCGAGGAGCTGTGAAGAGTGTCTCTTGATTTTCTTCAACTGAAAAAAGTTCTCTTCAACTTTCACGCACACATCCTCATGCGCGGGACGCTTGAAATTTCAGATACATTTTCATAGGAACAACATTATGTTCCAGTCTGGAGTTCTATGTACACATCATCTTTGCTCTGACTGTGTGCTTGGGCAGTGAGTCGTCCGTTGACCGGAATAAAGATTTTTTTATTTTTTATTCCGCCCGCCTTCTGGTCATTTTGAATCGCCCGTCTTGACATTGAAAGTCATCTACAGGACCATACCGTCAGGGGAGTGCCTAAGCAATTACGCGCTTACCTCACGGTCTATCGGACTGTTTGAACCTTCGGCATTTTGTTGACAGGGTCTAATTGTCAAATGGGGATTTGTATGTCCGGTGCATGCGCTCACCTTCGGAAACTCGACTCCGGGGCCGCAGCTCCAGCTGGTTGATTTGGGTAAGAACATCTAGCCACCTCGAATCCAACACAATGATGGTATCTCGAGCGAACCCATCTCCGAGGTACACTATTGTTGTTGTTGTAGCGACTCAAGAGATTTGTTTGTCTGTTGAATCGAAGGTGGTTTTGGCAGCTCTTGGCCGTTGTAACAACGGGTAGCTCCTGAATGATTTACATCGAAGAACTGGCGGCCGTAGAAGCAGCGGTACACTATTCGCTAAAGACTTCTCGATGGCAGGTGTGAGCCTCGTTCGGCCCCCTTAAAGGCTAAGCCTCACGCTGAAATCAGACGTGCATATCTCAGGTTCGTTTGACCTGTGACTATCCATCAGCTTAAAGCGACAGGTAGCGCTGCTCTTCACATCCGAATGGGGGTCCTTCAGCATACTAGTCAGCAATGCGACTCAGACCGTGTGGTCATCAATCCACAAACTAGCTAGGTATAGGCGTGTATTCTTTTTGCCAAAGCCATTCTCCCTAACTAGCCCCTTCGAGGTTCGGATTATGCGAAGCCGCCGGCTTTGAAGCTTTACACAATCGCCTATGGCAAGACTGCCGTTCCGAAAGGAAAGGCAGAAAGTCAATCATGCCGTAAGCCAACCTAAATGACTCGAGTGCATCAGGATCGTCAGTGCCCAAAGGTCTTGGTACAGCTCCCCGCAGCCATGGCGTATCAACTGTGCTGTTCGGGTCCGTAGTGTCACAACTCACCAAAAATCGGTGTACCATGCCACACAGGTATTTTGTGTCTCATGTGACACAGACTCCCTTGCGTGGCCCCATCCTGACGGTTGGATTGTAAACTACGCAGCTGGTATTTAATTTTCCACAGACTTTCGCCCCTCCCCCCTTCAATGCTGTGCGAAGCCGCCAGCTTCAAATCTTTATAACGGATTCCTCCCCAATAAGGAAACGCTGCAAACGTGCTCCGCTTAATATGCCTGAACTTCCGAAAGAAGAAAGAGGAATTTACCACGCCGTAAGCCACCCTAAATGACTCGAGTGCACGGAATTTTCAGTGCCCAAAAGTCTTCGTACAGATCCCGTCCCGCCATGGATGGCGTATCAACCATACTACACCCTGTGCTGTTCGGGCCCGTAGTGTCACAACTAACCAAAAATCGGTGTCCCATGGAACACAGATTTATCCTCTTTATCTCATGTGGCACCGACAGAATCCCGGACATTCAAAACATATGTCCAAACTGTTGCGCACCTCATTTTTGTCTACCAAATTTCACGTTATTTAATGGAATTCTTAAGAGACCACACAAATGGGGTACAGTAAAAAGAAAACACCGCACATAATCAAGACGTATCATCAGCAGTACTTCTGCGCTCGTTTGCAAAGTTTGATTTCTAAATTCAATTTTTCTTCCAGTATCACAGCTCGCAACCCGACATCTGGCTAAAGGCGGCCATGTGGGAATATCAAGAAATGCACAATATCGATCGAGCCAAGGATTTATTTCTACGTGGCCTGCAACGTCATCCGAGCAACGCCGATCTCTACATCAAATTCTTCTCCATAATGCTCGAGGAAGCGTCCAAAATGAGTAGCGAGCTGCTTCTTGAAGGCAACACACAATCCGAACAGGTGCGTACAATCAAAGCTCATTCAATTGGCCAATATATCAACTAGCCGTGTATTGATTTCCCCAGATGATTGGTATGCAACGTGCCGAAATTGTTTATGAAAATGCCAAAAAGAAAATTATGGATTGCGCATTTTACATCAAACTGCTGGAGGAGGCGACTAAATATAAATTTACCAAAAAAATTCAAAAACAAATTCTAGATCACATGATGCAATGGTTTGCAACGGATGAACGTTTATGGCACACATTGGCACAGCGCGAACTGAAGGGCAATCATACGGTCGATTTAGACAAGGACGATTCGGCGAGACGTGTAGATGAGTCCGCGGATAAGGAGGCTAGCGTACTACCGCGACGAACTCTAAAGAATCGCATTGAATTGTGTGTTGAAGTGTACAAGAGAGGCGTGAAAGAGTTACAAACGGAAGAGATGTGGTCGTATTATATCCGAGGAATGATGGAGCTCAATGCCGACTCGTCGACACAAAAAGATTTCAAATTGCAATGTTTGCTGAATGCATTCAGAGGTGGATTTGACGCCGACATACTTTCCGAGTATAATCTTTTGCAATTCATTCAGTTGCTATTGGAATCGACGGATGACGATGAATATATTCTTCGGGTAAATTTTGTTCTCATTAATTATGGAAGCTGTCGTGACTAAATCCTTTTGGCTTACAGGTCATCGAAACAAGTATCAAAAAACATCAGACATGCATCAAGTTGTGGGAGCTGTGGATTCGTTTCTATATCGGCAAACATGACGAAACAAAAATTCAGGAAATTTTCAACAAGGCCCGAAAAGAACTCAAGGACGATGCCCATCCACTCTGGCGACTTATGATCCTGTACTATCAAACGTTTCCCGACAAACAAGAAAAACTTATTGAAATGTTTCAATTGGTCACGCGACAAACGTCACATGTCTTCGGAAGCTATCGTGCCGATTATCTGGAATATGTAGCGCTGACCGAGCCTATGGAGAAAGTTCGTGAAATTTATAAGGAAATGGCCGTATTGCCGCCACCAACGTTGGCACTCCATGAAATGATGGCCCGTTTGGAAGCTATACAGGTAAATTGAATTATTCCTGACGAAAAGAGAAAAGACACGATTTTTGGTTGTTTATGTGTTCATTTACAGATCAAACCGGATATTGAAAGTTGGCGACAATGTCATCAGTATGCAACGCAGTACTTTGGTAAAACTCAAACGGACGTGTGGACGAATTATATTAAATTTGAACGAGATCATGGCGATCCGAAGCTAATGAATGTAATCTATGAGCGTGCTAAACAAACACTATCGGAGGAGTTGGTTGATAATTTCATATCGGAATATAATTTGTTGATTGCTGTGATTTGAGATGGAGTATGTGGACGTGTTTGGTTTTATATTTTAAGTTGATTACAATTGCAATTGTATGTGTAAGGACGAATAAACGCTTAATACAGAATTTTATATGTATAGTCCGTAGTTAAGATGTCTAAGATGTCAACTTATTGATGAGTTCAGATAACTTATCGTCCGTTCGTCATTGGAACAAGTCGCAAGTTTTCGAAATTCGACGGAGATCAAAAGATGTGGCATTTAAAAACGAATTAAATCGGTAAATCTGTGAAACTATTTCTGCATTTATTCATTGCGCGTGAAAATTATGACACAGCGTGGGAAACGTTGAGAAATTGTTCGCACAACATAAAGGTATTGGTGTCAGATATTGCGCAACAATTAGTTTAGCAACCGGTCCATAAGTACGACTCAACCTCTGCTAATAGTATAAAAACTCTAGACGACACAACGAGGGTTTACTCCATTTACAAGCATCAAAGGTGTCGATCGATACCTACTTGGTATCCATTGCTGCTAGCACTTCATAGTAAAAAAATGGATAGAGCAACGACAATGCTGTTTGAACAGTCGCTCACCGATTTGTAGAAATAAATCTCCACTTTAGAAAAATTTCTGAAATTTATAGAAGCTGTAAGTACTCCCGCATAGTCTGGCTGGTCTAGCGGTTAGTGCGCTTACCTTCGGTGCACAGGCTCTTGAGTTCGAATCTCACCGTGTTCCATGGTGTTTTTCGAACTCACGAGCTTGTGACAGACTATGATCTCACTCAGATGTTAAACGAGTACCCATTTATGGGGATAAATAACACTGCTGAGCGTGATGCTGATCTCATTACCTCATCAAAAAGCAGATAAGATCTTGGAAATAGGATGTCACTAACACATCCTGCGGCCTTAGTCCAATGTTGGATTGTCGCGCCTGTTATTTTTAAGTACTCCCGCGACTAATAGGAAGATATCGAAGAATAGCGTAATCTGCCACTTGTGCCATCAGCTGTTGACCGACAGTATCATGAACTTCCGGCACTTAAACGCCAGCAACAACAATGTGTAAAAACTTCCAGTTGTGTCGATGTTTCCCTCGCCTGTAAAGCAAATTAAAAAGAAAAAAAAAAGGAATGGAGTTTCCTAAAGGTACGTTTTCCTCGGCACGGTCCCAGCAGCTCTAGCGACTGCAACTTGCCCATTGCATATAAAAACTAGTTTTTAGTAGATAATCGCTTGGCAAAGCTCCACAATGAAAATTATCATCGAATGAACCGCGCGGCTCTTGTTGTATATAATGCCTGAGTGGTGAACGTGGTGCACTCGCTTGTTTGTAGGCTTCGGGCGACGGCTGCTTGGGGTAGGGTAGTTGTTTCGCACAACGGTCGTATTCGTTCGGCCGATATACGAATCATCGTGTATATAGAAAGCACTCGCGCGGCTCTTGTTGTACATAATGTATGCACGAATGGTGAACGTGGTGCACTTGCTTGTTTGCGGGCTTCGGGCGACGGCTGCTTGGGGTAGAGCCGCTGGAGTCGCGGCAGCCGCGTCGAGGACAGCGTACCTTAAGACGGAATTTTTATTGTAAATGATCATTTCGGGCACCAGTTGTGCCCTTCTTCAGTGCAGATCCATTGGTTTCCATTCGGTGTTGTTTCCTCAGCAACCTTTATTGTAAGCCGGCCCCATACCGACCGGAGTGTGGCAAACACCGCACATAAGATTGATACGAAAAATCGTGCAGCAGCAGTGCAGCAGTGTGGTTGGGCGACTCCAAGGTATCATTCTTGGAACCGGTCTTCTGCGCGATGTTTGCCACACTCCGGTCTGTGTGGGGCCGGCTGTACATTGCCGGTGTCGTTTTCTCACGTGATTACGTGTCCTGTCTCCACCATGTGTCGTGCTACCATCGATTTTAGCCAGCCGGGGTCCTTGTTTTTCTTGTTGGCGACATCTGCTTCCCTTACGTGTTCGGTCCATCTCACTGCTACTCGTCCTTTTGTCTGTCCTACGTACGTTTTTTTTTTTCACAATCCGGGCATGAGACCATGTATATTCAGCTGCTTTCATGTTTTCCTTTTTTTGTCCTTAGTCGAGCCTAGTTGATGTTGATGTTGTTTGCTCGTCGAAACCATATCCCGCATTATGCCCTTCATTGACTTCCTTAGCCGGCTGGATATCTGCGAATGCGTTATTCCAATCCACCTCATCGGCTCTTCGTTCCGTTGTAGCGTTGTCGTTGCTCCTTCCTCCATCCTGGTCTTCTTCTTTCGGATGAGGTTCGATATCACTTGTGGTTCATATCCGTTCTTTCGACCGGTTTCGATTATATGTGCCTGCTCTTTCTCGACGGACGGACGGTATATAGGCGGTGGATCATAGAGTGGAACGGCGCCATCTTCTGTGGAAAGGAATGGTTAGAAATAGAGGGGATAGTCCGCTATGTGTGTGTCGGTTTTCGATAAATGTCGAACTCGATACCGCCGTTGTTCCTGACGATTTTAAGGTCCAAGAATGGAAGCTCATCATTGTCCTCTGATTCCATCGTGAATTGGATGTTCTTGTTCACCATGTTCAGGTTGGTCAGGACGCCTTCCTCCTTGTCGATGATCGCCAGCACGTCGTTCACGTATCTTACCCAGAATCTCGGCAATTGGTCCCTCTCCTCCAGTTGTCCCTCTATCCTGTCCATAAATACCTCACTTACGAACGGAGAGAGTGGATTCCCCATAGCTACCTCTTTGGTGCCCTTGTAGAACCTTAGCGAGTCTCATGAGCAGATTAACATCTCTCCTCCAGGCAGCCGATGAAGGCCCCGTTTTGGAAACACAACACCTTTTATTCTTTTTAATTTGATTAACAATGTGCAGCAATACAAACTCTGTTTCAATTAGCTGAAACTATTTGACACTTGTACAAATTGTAATGAAAGGCACACTACGACACTGAACCATCTCCGGCATCGAGAATGGAACCTATCAATTATATTTCCATAGCTATTGAAGGCATTGGTAAAGGCATTAAAAAATCCAACAATTGAATCATGCTGAATGAGGCATTTATCCTGCTACAAATCATTTCTGAACAAATCCAATTGTTGACATTGACAATGGACAAAACTCTGCCTCGCTGATTCTGAATTTCACCGACCCGATAGGGCCGTGTTTTATCCGCTGGTACATCCTGCAGGGCAAAAATTACTGTCTACACTTCTTCCTGTTCCACAGGAGCAGAATTTGGATGAATTGTAGCTGTTAAAAATTTACCATGAGCTTAGTATTTAGCAGTGTATTCGAAGAGCAATCTCTTCTTTATGGAACTTAGAAAAAGTCGGATCGCCGAACGAGACACTATCGCCAGAACAAAAAATGTGTAAAGTGCATCCAAGACATTAAGCGAACTTTGCAGTAAAAGTTCAATTCATAAAAGATAGCCTACCTCGCTTCTTTTCAACCATCTAACGCACAACATGGACAAGAGAGACTCTATCCGTGAAATAACTCCTCCAAAAAGCAATTTCTGCACAGCCAACTGCTTCGAGCTTATGTAAGGTTGCGCATCCCACAGCAGGTGGTCGAGATGTAGATGCTCCACCTCTAAATCATAGTGACTGTTTGACAGCTTACCTCCAAGACGTTTCTCTAACCTCCTGGCAAGAATCCCTTCAAGTTCTTTTTCAAGAACTTGAACAAAATCGAATGCCACGTTAGGAGCGATGGTCAGTCCGAATCTTATCAAAGCCTTTCAGCAGTATAACCATTCCAACGCTTGGCAAATATCTTTTCATGGAAGCATTCGCTTAACAGGCAGCTGATATCATCAAGAACGATCAGTGAAATGCGCTTACAGATTTTACCGAGCATTCTATCCAATCCTGGGGCTTTCTTGCTTCTCTGCTGGACAATACTGTTGTCGATCTCCCAGGTTTCAAGAGGTGGAATTTCTCCCATTTCACGAGCGATATCGGAAAGCTGAGCTGCAGAAAAGAAGCTGTCAGGCAGAATTGCATGTGTGAGTAGTATTTCCATTACTTACAATGGCAGGTAGTTCACAGTGGGCATCTTCGGAATACATATTTTGTAAGCCGTTTATCAAGGGTTGGATGATGATCTCCCGACGAAAGGGATGCAGTCGTCAATTTTACACTTGGCAGTATCTGGCCGTACTCGTACTTAGCCCTGGAAAAAGTGAGATCATGCAGTCGAATGATTTCGCAACTAACGCCACCGCACGCGCACTGTTAGTTTCTTCACGCCCAGTTTCCTTGTTTTCGGATGGACATGTCTGGGAGTAACCGTGTGGTTGATCCCAAACATGTCATTGTTGACCCCGCCGCTATCGCATTCACAACATGCATGTCTCCTCCACCGTAGGGCCACAGAACAAGGGATCGTGGGAAACTGCTCTACCGAACTCACAACTCCACCATAGATTAACTTGATCTCGACGAGATTGTGGTCACTAATACCCCGACAATCCGGGGGCAATACGCCCTGCGCTGCATATATAGAGCTCGCCGAATGGGCCAGAAAAATGTAAACACCCCACTCGTCGGTTAGATCACTCACACACAAGCATTCCCGTGAGGGATCACAAATCATAACACTGGACTGGAACATAGAATCTCATTTTGAGAACAAAACGTTCATCTTCAATAGAAGTCCGCATACATGGCCAAAAACCACATATGATTCCTGGAGGATTGCCACAGGAGCTTGACTTTCTTTAAGCCATTCGCCCAGTTCAGTCATTACCTTAGAATATTGTTGTTGTTGTAGCGATTCAAGAGATTTTTTTTTCTCTTGAATCGAAGGGGGTTTTGGCAGCCCTTGGCCGTTTTAACAACGGGTAGCTCCGGGACGATCATCGAAGAACCGGCTGCCGTAGGAGCATTTTTATGGACAACACAAACATCCATGGGTAATAGTGGGATTCGAACCCACGCACCGGCAACTCAGAGATAGACATCTCTGCCACTGAGCCACCGAATGCCCCATTACCTTAGAATCATGTCGGCCGTTCAACTGGCAGATCAGCATCGATGTGTTTCTAGTATCTTGCATGGACCCTATAGCAACCATTCCAGTTTATTCAATTAGTTGGAAGTTGAGTTGATTGAGGGGGTTGGAGTATAGTATGGGGTATTTATATAAACTGGAATTATTGCTGACCGGTTCAAGTTTCCGGATGCACTTCCAGACCGCACTCCTTAAACTTCTTGTTTTCCACCACGTATGAAGCGTTCATGCAGTGAAGCGATTTTATGCGCGGGAGCTACTTCACTTTCAACTACCGCAGCTACTTCAGGAGGGCGGCTTGGTCGCTCTTGCTTCTCACTACCACGGTGGCTGAGTGGTAGAGATGACACTCTATCTCTGAGTTGCCAGAGAGTGGGTTCGAATTCAACTCTGACCATGGATGTTTGTGTTGTCCTCAAAAATGTTCCTACGGCAGCCAGTTCTTCAATGTAAATCGTCCCGGAGCTATCCGTTGTTGCAACGGCCGAGAGCTGTAAAAATCTCTTTCGTTTCAATCAAGAAAAAAATGAATTTTGATATCGGAGGTCGATTCGATAGTTTTTTGGACACTCGTAATTGCGCCTTAATTCATCAAGAAACACGGCGTTTTTGTGTTGTAGCAGTGTAGAAAGGCATGAACCGCTGTTCATGTCTGTGGATGCGCTCTAAATTTCGTCGTTGTTCTCGGCTATTGTCTCAAGCCACAAGAACGTAGCAGCTGCAATAGCGTTCTCTCATAACGTCCTCGGAGTGAGGTTAGTGAGTGCAGCGGCGCTTGAGGCGCACCACAGCAGGACAAATGTTCTAAGATGTCCGGGTCTATTCGAGATAGGTAGGAATTGACGCGCGAACACCAGCCTGACCTAAGCTCGGCAAGTGTCGCTATTGTGGCTCTTGGAAGCCTAGTCTTCTCAGGTGAGAGGACTCTATTCCTACCTAATCTCTCTATTGACCGATTCACAACGGTTGTGTGAATATCTCCGATGGCCGCAGCTGTGTCATCAAATATAACGGGAGGTACCCGTTTTTATGTCTGGACATCTCTCTCTAGATCTGAGGGTTTGAATGATCCTTTTTATAACAACCGACCAGATATTGAAGAGACAGGAAAAAATTGTGATGATGCACTGGTAACATGTTGGTATCCTGATAAAGATGATCCTGGGACGATATCAGGTGGCAACCTGTAGCGATTCGTTCATGCCTGGATCTTATTCCAGTTTGTGTCAGAAACGATTTGTGACCACACCGCTGTTGCATAGCCAGGAATTTCTCGACCTATCGCTTTGTTAGTCACCAGCATGGTATATTTGTCCTTGCCCAAGAGATGCCGGCCAGTGCCTTTAGAACGTTGTTTCTACTGTGCATTTTGTCGATTACGTCGTCGTCATGATAGTTCGACTTCGACTTTGAGAGTGTGCGCTCCTCCAAGGCAAATCTTCATATCGCATACGACACATCTGAGGAAGAGCTCTCCTCTTATGTTATTAATCGGCTTGGCTTTCGACCAGCAGTGTTCGATTGTAAAAAGCTAACAAAAGAAAACATCCCGGATCGGCGAATCTCCTCGTTCAAAATATCAGTGTCGCGCGACGTCGACATACCCTTAAACTCTTCTTTCTGGCCTCCAGAATTGTTAGTGAAGGATTTTACAAAGCGCAAGTCACCTCGGCGCCGACATCCCAGACGCGAAAATTAAATATCTCATTATACTACCAAAACACTAGAGGTCTTAGAACCAAATTGGAGGAATTCTACATTTCGTCTATTACCTCTGGTCATGATATTATATGTATTTCCGAGACGTGGCTTGATTGCTCCATAGGCGACTCTGAGGTTCTTCCATCTTACAATATTTTCCGCTGCGATCGCAATCGTTCTCTCACTGGCAAAGCAGATGGTGGCGGGGCATTAATCGCGGTTAATAATAAACATAAATGTTCTCTGTTGTACACCTCAACTAACGACTCTTTTGATTGTGTTATCGTAAGCATCAATCTTTCCTCGTCCACCGTACTCCTTGTAACTTGCGTGTATATGCCTACCAACTCCAATGCATCTATTTACGAATCATGGTACTCAACTGTCGCTCGCATAGTGAATAGTGGTAACTTTACATCGACTGTTATCTGTGGCGACCTCAATCTCCCCCACATTCAATGGCGTCCCGATTCTGACTTTCCGGTTGCTTCCGTCTCTCCGTCGCAACTTCTAGGTTTGACTTCCTTCATGCATCTTTGCTCCTTCTCACAAGTTAATACGATTCGCAACGCTTCCACTCGTCTCTTAGACCTAATTTTTACAAATAATGATAAGTCATTGATTTTTCTATCCGAACCCTCTCCTTATGTGAGAATTGACAGTCATCATCCACCATTACTCCTTGAACTAACTATTGAAACATCGAGTCCTCGTAGCTTGCCTCGCAAGCAAGGTAAGTTCAATTTCTATAAAGCGGACTATAGTACAATTAGTTCTAGCCTCTATGAAATTAACTGGTCTTATGTGCTGGGGCATCTTGAGTGTGACTTAGCTGTGACAACGTTCTATAATATCTTGTCCGATCTCATCTCTGCATCTGTTCCCGTTTCAATTCCTAGATCCCGTATAGAAGCCCAGTTTGGTTTACGACGCAAATCTTCGATGTTCTTCGTAAAAAGAACCACTGCCGATTGCGTTACAAACGTTTTCGATACCCAGAAGACCTTATCTTGTTTCGCAAATTTCGTACGGAGGCCAAAAAGCTTATCTCAGCAGCTAGAGCTTTATACTTGAGTAGAATTGAAGAGTCTATCCAACGAAACGAAAGTAAGCGGTTCTGGTCTTATGTGAGAAGTCTTCGCTCATCCTCATCCTTACCCTCTAAGATTTCATACCTCAACGTAACTGCCACTGACCCTCAACAGATCTGCGAGCTGTTTGCGTCTTACTTTTCCTCCGTATTTTCACCCTCCTCCTCCGAGCCCATCTCATTTCCTAATGATCCTGATCAGGTTTTTAAACTCCTAAGTGAATTAAAACCCGAAGGCGGAGCGGGAGCCGACGGTCTACCCAATATTTTTCTAAAAAAAACCTGCCAAACCCTATCATTACCGCTTTCAATTTTGTTTAACAAAAGCTTGCAAGCGGGTATTTTTCCGTCAGTCTGGAAAAAAGCTCTAATTTTACCTATCCAAAAAGGTACTGAAAATCTTTCTTCTGCAACAAATTATAGGCCCATTTCTTTGCTTCCGTCGTGTGCTAAAGTCTTTGAAAAAATCGTCAATGACTTTCTGACAATACATTTTGGGCATTTAATTTCATCCTGTCAGCATGGTTTCCAAAAACACCGCTCGACCACGACGAACCTGCTTGAGATCACACAATTTGTCGCCAAAATGTCTGATCTCCAGCAGGATGTTCACGTGGTCTATACAGATTTCTCGAAAGCATTTGACTCGGTATGTTTTCGCATACTTCTAACTAAACTCGTAGATTTAAACGTTCCTATTGCTCTGGTTAAATGGATTGACTCTTACCTTTCAGACCGCACTGGTCAAGTTATATTTGATAATTGCTTATCCGCTCCCTTCACTCCAACATCCGGAGTCCCTCAAGGATCTATTTTAGGTCCTCTGCTCTTTTCGTTTTTTATAAACGACCTACCTCGAATCCTTGATTGTCGTTGCCGGCTGTTCGCAGATGACCTCAAGTGTTTTCTTCCTGTTTCATCTACTACTGAATGTCTACAGCTTCAATCCGCGCTTAGTGTTCTTTCGTCATGGTGCCACATAAACGACCTCAGGCTAAATTTGTCTAAATGCTATTACATAATATTTGCTCTTAAGCCTTCTCCTTTGTTATTCTCCTACTCTATTAACAATCTGCCTATTACAAGGGTTGTTTCGCATGTGGATTTAGGGGTAAAATTTGACAGCAAATTGAACTTTAGTGGACACTATGAGGACATTGTTAATCGGGCCTCCAAACTTGCAGGTTTTGTGCTACGCAGTTCGTCCCAATTCCATTGCATTCAATCTGCTGTTCGTCTCTTTTGCTCTCTTCTTCGTAGCATTTTGGAATACGCAAGTGTTGTTTGGGCTCCCCACAGTCAAATAACACACTCAACCGACATCGAGGCTGTACAACGAAGATTCACCCGTACACTTTTTTATAAATTTGGCTTACCTAACGCTAGCTACCCCGATCGTCTGCTTTTCCTCAATTTGCGTTCTTTGAAAGCGCGAAGATTACTCTTGGATGAGTGCTTTCTTTTCAAACTATGTCATGGACTTATTGACTCCAACGTAGCGGAAGATATTCGATTTAAAACTCGGAATCGCCCATCGCGTAATCTATCCATCTTTGATCCACCATTTGCCAGGTTGGAAATCTACTTTAACTCGCCTTTACTTAGAATGATGAGGGTTCACGATGAACTCCAGTTTGGTCCTCTTACACTCAATTTTTATGCATTTCGTAGAACCGTACTCCAATATCTTGTATCTTATGATTATGTAAATTTTTCTTAGTTCTTGCTTTGCACGAGTATCAAATTAATAACCTACTTTTACTATATTGTACCTGTCTCTTGTATCTCTTGAATTCATTTTTCTAAGCTTATATCATACAATTATTGGAATTTTCTGTGTATTCTGTGTATTAATAAATAAAAAAAATGGTGTCTAAGTACACTTCAAGGATCTTAGGATTTATAACAGTAGGAACAACATCATCATCATGCTTACCCAGTACGGATGGTAAGCTCCTCCGAAAATTCCTCCGTCCAGGTGGTGAGAAGTATTGTAGTACATTTAGACGGCGATATGACTAGGTTGTGGATATTGAAAAACTCTACCAGTTTTTCTATGTAGTCATTCAGTCGGGCACAAACACCTTTTAAATCATTCCCCGTGGTAAGTACGGTGCAATCGTCCGCATAGGAAATTAGTTCGATACCCCCCGGGGGTGCTTGAAGGTAGATGTTAAACAATGTAGGAGAGAGTACACTACTGTGGAACTCTCTTTTCTTATGCTATGAGCAACTGCCTCGAAACTCTGTATAGGATTACCTCCCAACTAGATAGTTGGCATTCCATCTTACTTCTTGTGTCGGAATATGCTCCTTAAGTATGTCGTTGTTTTCAATGTTGAAAAGCCTTTGCACCGACTTCAAAACCGTTTCAGTTGACTTGGTTGGCAATTGGTGACGTGTTGGCACGCCACGTGTTTCGGCGGTAAATTATCGGCATATTTCGGCTGGCAACTCTAGCCCAAATTTCCCTTATTTCACTTTAAAGTCTTTGCAAAAATATTAACGGGATATTACTATCATCCAGCCGATGACGTTGCGATCGCAGTTAGAGGTAAGTTTCCGGATGCCCTTAGCGGACTTCTGGAGCAGGCCCTAACTATCCTAACTGATTGGGCTGACCTCAGCGGGGTCGGTGTTAATCCAGGCAAAACGGAACTGGTTCTTTTTACGAGAAAGCGCACGATTCCAGCTATAGTCCTCCCTAGGATAGGGGATTGTCAACTTGTGCTTTCTGATAGGGCCAAATTTCTTGGCCTTATCTTGGACAAGGAACTAAAATGGAAACCCAACATTGAAGAAAGGGTGAAGAAGGCCACTACGGCCCTGTATTCATGCAAGAAGGCTGTTGGTAAAACTTGGGGCTTACAGCCAAAAGTTGTATATTGGATGTATACCACTATTGTGCGGCCCATACTACTCTACGGAGTTAGTGTGTGGTGGACGGCATTAAGCAAAATTACTTATTACAATCTGCTTATAAAAGTACAAAGGCTGGCATCTCTCGTCATAACAGGTGCCTTTCGTACTACCCCTTCAGCTGGAATAGATATGTTATTGGGTCTAATCCCACTTGACATTTTCGGTCAACGAATGGCTGCTTATACGGCTCTGCGCCTGCGTGAAACGGGTTTGTGGCGCATGTTAGATTATGGGCACTCAGCGATACTTCGCAACTTCATCCTACCAACAGCGACTGACTACACGGTTCCTAAGTACTCTTTTGGTAGGAACCATCATAGCTTAATTCCGTCGAGGGAAGCTTGGGATGATACAATGGCCCCGTACTGTGGGTCATGTGCTATCTACACTGATGGATCCAAGACAGAAACAGGAGTTGGTATTGGAATCTACTCGGAGGAATTGGGCATTCGGCTGTCCCTCCGTATTCCTCATTTCTGTACCATTCGCCAAGCGGAGGTCACAGCTATATATGAAGCCTTAGTTTGGTTAGGTAATCA